>JACDJE010000248.1:0-463633 GCA_016647715.1 Pavo muticus
TCAGGATACTCCACATGCCCATAAGGGGCAGTAAACGGAACCAGAACATTAACTCTTTAACTCCTACTGGTTCACATGATGTTCTGATGTGGAATACTGATCACAAAAGAAAAATCACCAAACCACAACAGTGAGCAGTAAAGAATGCTGGACTGTTCTACATGCTTTGTATCTCTGCCTTTATAGAAGAAGAATCATTCACGTCTCTTACTTGTGTGTGTATGCATGGGTGTTGTTAATATACTATAAGGATAAAAAAATGTGCAATTGTCACTTATTTTGCATTGTATTTCATGGTATCTTACTGAGAGCAGGCTCCTTTTGAAGTCTTGTATGCTGAGGGGATGCTGCAAGAATGTCCTTTCTCCATAGTTTTATTTGCAGACTACCAGAGTTGAAATCTCAGGCTGAGTCATAAATTTAATGCAGCTGCATAACATTTTCAGTATTTAGTTATTCAAGACTCAACACAGGAATGAAGAACCTGCATTACAGTGTTCTTAAATCATCAGACAAACTAATCATTCCCCCACGCCTCTCGATCTTAGCCTTATTTTGGATTATGCATGGCTTTTTCATCAAGCACCTTGTTGCTGTGTACTTGATGTGGTTAACCAGCACTACTAAATGGTGTCTGAGGGTCAGGAGACACACTCAGCTCATGGCTGACATGGCACATACTGGTGTATTCCTGAAAGGGCGGGGTGTCTGGCAGTCTATTTTGATTTTCCAGTTGTTAGCAGATCAGGATAGATCTGTCTTCATTTTATTTTGGGATGAGTAACTTTTTAGTCCCAACATGAAGTTTTTAAAACGTTCACAATTGTGCTCCTACTGTTTAATGTCTTCCTAAATTGTTCCACTTCATCAGTATGAAGTGCTTTCCCCTCTTAGCTCTGAATCACGAACGAATTCAAAGGGCAACTGTACACTAATTCTGATGCAACTCTAACACCAGTTATCTCATCCAGTGAAACATTTTGCATCACAATAACCTCAAGCAAGAATAGAATGTAAAGATTCCTAATGCACATTTGCAGTGCTCTGAATATCTTAGTCATGTTGAATTGAAGGTGGGAGAAGGGGGCAGCTATCTCTTTCCTACTGTGCAGATTTTGTTCTATTTTAGCATGAAAATGCTAGTTGAGTTGATATCAAAGTAATTGATATTAGAATTTTTATGTCTGTATCCTATCCAGTAAAATAGCAACCATTGTATATATAACTTTTTCATTTATCTGATGATGGAATAATTCCTTAGCCCCGCATTGCAGGTATTGACCATGGTCAGGAGGTGAGATGGATATTCTGAACTCTGTTACTAGGTTTAGTGCAAGGTTTTCTATCAAGTGGTCTGGAACTTTGTTATGGAATTGGTTTGGAACTAAATGTGAGATTGAGTGTATAAAGCATATTGTGTGCTCGGATAACTGACGTGTTCGGGGAGTTGTCCTTCTTAATGTAATGCAGAAATGTGTTGGTGTGTGTGAGCGCAACCTCTGTTTGATAATCTACTTCAGACCATATGTAATTTAACCATAGTTCCCCTTCGGCTTGGTTAAACATCAACAATGAATCAAGTCATCAACATGGAAGAAATGCAGAAGTTTTATCTACCAAGAGAATTATGTTTTGTAGGAATAATTTCAAATAACATTTTATTGTCACTGCCCATGTGTCAGAAAGACCCTTCTGAAAATAGTTCTTGTTCTAAGAAAATGATGACTTCATGATACAAAATTGTTTACCACTCTAGGGCACAACTCCAAATCCTGCTGAAGCTGTCTCTTAACTTGGAGATAACTCAACTCCCTATCTATGGCAGTGCTAGTGAACAGGAGATATTTGTAATGATGTGAATTCATTCACAGATGACCAGGCAGAGGCCCATTCCAAATGTTCTTGGCAAAAGGATGTCCTGTGTCTCTTGACTGCTTAGGCTCACTTATAAATACTGGGAAAATTTGTCCGCAACTTTGGTTTCTTTCTTGCATCAGTCATGGTGGTCTTTAATATCCTAAGGTCAGAATTTCACTGAAGTATATATATTTTTTACTTTTTTCTGGAAATATTTATTTTATATGTATATGTTATTTGCTCCTATAAAGCAATTAAGTTGAACTGCACTGGAATGATTTTCATTACGGCCCTTAACAGTTCAGTATGATCTATCTGTATCATATGATATGTTGTTTTACTTAACTAAATAAAGAGCAGACATTTTTTTTGGATCCTGAAAGCATAGTCCAATTTAAGTTAGGATGTTCTTATTTCTTCTTCCTTGCCAAGAGGAAGAATCCTAGCAAAAATAATTTCATATGATGATTCAGGAAGGAATAGTGTTAATGATTCACAAAATATCAGTGTTGTCCTCTGAATTAGATCCTGCTCCTGACTACTTTGCATCTCACTGAAAGAATTTTAGGAAATATTGAGAGGTTAATGGAGCTTTGACTAGAGTTCTATGCCACTGGAATAAGAATACCCCTGTCTGTGCAAATTGTCCTAAGCCTACATTAGTGTTGTGAAGTGAGATGTTTATTGATCAATCGCACACCAGTTACAGGGAGCACAGTCACCTTTCCAATGCAACCTGGCCACTTCGATGCCAGGAAGATCTCACACCAGCTGGATTTTTTGTGGTTTATTTTTTTGCTACATGTAACTTATGGTGGTAGATTGCTACCTTGATTTTCATAACAAGGCATAAGTGAATGTGAGCCCAGTTGTATCGCATCTATTTCAAAGATTGAGCCAGCGTTGCATTGCTTCCCTGCAAGAAGTCATCTCTGCAAGAAGTCTCACCTTTCAAATCTTGTTGTACTGGTGATAGCATCTGAGTAGTATGTTTGAATGTAAAATAATATTTAGAAAATCCTGTAATATCTTAACATCCAAATTATTGTACTTCTGAAAATCACTTTATACTCTTTAAGTGAGGACGCACCATACCAGGACAGGGGCAAGGAGCTCTTATCTAGTGTTTATTATCTAGGCATAGGAGTGGGCATAGGATGGTGGAAAGTGTGTTTAATTTGTGAATCAGTCCAGTATAACTGCCCCAGGAATATCTGTTTCCCAATTGAAAGATACTGTGGTAACAGCTCTGAAACCACAGATGTGTGTTTTCGATATTTTTAGATTCTACTTGCAAACTGCTGCTTTCAAAAAATTAAACATATTGGCTGAAAGTTCTGTAACAGCAAGACTCAGGGCAGTGCTACTGAGAGAATTCACAAGACAGAGCCTATTAATATTAAAGTGAACCTGAGTGATATAATTCCACAGAGAGCAGCATATATATATGCCTTAGTCATATTCTACCCTCCTCCTTTCATAACTATGTCACTTATGTTCTAAGACAGGTATTGACAATTCTGAGATGCAAATGTGCAAGGATCTAAGATGCGCTTAATGCAGTATTTCACCTCCTGCTGCTGGTACAGAAGGGAAAGGGAGGCTGTAGGTCTGAATGTGACCACTGTGACCCTTCACTCTTGCAGTGAGAGAGAGCCTGGTTCTTTAGAAGTCAGAAATGCATTTAGATTATGGTTGTGATCAGAATTTTCATTTCCCTCGTCTTATCTTGATAGGGCTATCAGTGGACTTTTAATTCTCTTTTCCTCCTAACCTGCAGCTCACAGCAGTTTTAGCTTCTTTTCACCCTTCTGCTCACAAATGTCATATGAAAGAGAGGAGCTTCAGGGCAGATATCTACCTAAGGATGGGCTCTGCTTTGCTGGTTCCACAAACTGTCCCGGGAGCACTCATGCAACTCTGCCAAAGGGAAAGATTAAAGAGTAGTCAGGGCTCTGCTGTAGATAATCCTGCACTGAAAAGGCAGTTACCTTTTGAGATACACATTTTGAGATACACAGTTTGAGATACACATCCCATTAAACGGGGTTCTGCATTCAACATGCTGCTATGTTTTTAATTAGAACATGGAAAGAATTAGAAACGGCCTTTTCTTTCCCATATGACAGTCCGCTTGAAATGACTGGAAAGGTGTGATTGAAAATTACATCAAATTACATCAGTTCAATGTGTACCTCTTTGTATCTTTTTTTCATATTGAATTATCTTTACCCAGGGATAAGGAAAATAAATGACCCTGGTCTTTTGAAATCACAACAGAGAAAATACACTGAAGAAAAACAATAGTTGGTCCTGTGCATTGGTTTATTACTGTAACAGTAGAATTCACTGCGATTGATGAGAGGTTGAAGGAGCTTTTTTTTCATTTAGCTATTTGAAACATACACCAAAAAGACTGCATGCACCATTATTTGGCACTGTTTTGTAATCTTACAAATAATACTCATTCAAGAACTTGTTTTTTTTTCTAAAATCAGTAGTTATTTTGTTGGGTTTTTTTTTGTCTTATTGCCTGTGGAAGTGCATGTTTGTAAACTCTGTCCGAATATTAACATTTAGATATATGTTTTAGTGAGTCTAAAATGTCATCAAATTTCAGTTATTTCAGATAAAAGTAACAACTTTGTATTAGACAAGGCTGAAGCAAAGCAGTGTTAGTTTTTTTTTTTCTAAAAGCCCTCAGACAGTAGAGAGCAGGAAACTCAATTTATCTGTCTTAGAAAAATGAAGGGCTGAGTAGACCCAGCTGGGATTAAAGCTTTCACCCTGTTTTGTGCTATATCAGTTTTTCATCGTCTTGACATATAAAACTAATATCCAAAACAAAATGGATTCCAGTATGTTCTGATATCAAATACACACAGATATTTGATTTTGGTCAGTTGCTGCCTTCTGATTTTCCCTCAAAAGGACTCAGTGGGCAACTATAGTTTAACAGGAAATGGTGAAGAGTATTTATCTTGGCAATTGGCTCTGGCACTCTCGCCGAGTACAGTCCAGAGTTTTTTGTTGTTTAGGAGTGTATTTATTTTGTTGCATTTGGGTTTTGTTGTTGTTGCTTTTGTTGATAATTTTTATAGAATGCCCATAATAGAGAAAGGCTGCAGTGATGAGCTGGATCTTAGAATGATTTCATTTGTGCTATTCATCAAGGGGAGGCAGAGCCAGATATGTCTTGTATACAACAAACTATTGCTGTCAGATCTCAGATAAAACGTCTGAAATGAAGTGAATTGCTTGGAATAATTTTCTGAGGGAAAGTGATTTCCTTTGCTTGAACATGTTCTGTCCTCATGCTTCAGAAGGCTAGCAGGCAAAGGAAACTTGCCTTGAATTAATGATATCTAAATTGTATAGCTTGTTCACCCACAGTTGATGTCCTGCTGCTATTTCAAAGAGATAATATAGGTGCTATATATTACAAAATCTCAGCATCAAAATATTAAACCACTTCTCTATGTGGCTAGAGGTCAACACGACCTTTTATGATGGTGTCACTGCGTCAATGGACAAGAAAAGAGCCACTGATGTCATCTGTCTGGATTTCCTAAAGCCTTTGGCAGAGTACCCCACAACATCCTTCTCTCAAAAATGGAGAGATATAGATTTGATGGGCGGACTGTTCAACAGACAAAGAACTGACTGCAGGATCGAGTCCAGAGAGTGGTGGTCAATGGCTCCATGTCTGGATGGAGATCGGTGATGAGTAGTGTCCCAGAGGGATTAGTGCTAGGACTAGTACTCTTTAGTATCTTCATCAGTGGCATTGACAGTGGAGTGGAGTGCACCCTCAACAAGTTTGCTGATAATACCAAGCTGTGAGGTGTGATTAACACACAAGAGGGACAGGATGCCATCCAGAGGGACCTAGTCAGGCTTGAGCAGTGGGCCCAGGTGAACCTCATGAGGTTCAACAAATCCAAATGGAATAACTTGCATCTGGGTTGAGTCAATCCTCACTACCAATACAAGCTAGGGGATAAAAGGATTGAGCTCAGCCCTGCTGAGAAAGACCTACGGGTATTGGTGAATGGGAAGCTGGACATGAGCTAGCAATGTGCTCTCACAGCCCAGACAGCCAACCATATCCTGGGCTGCATCTGAAGAAGTGTGGCCAGGGAGGAGGGCATATTGTGAAAAACACAATATAGATCTATCTGATGATTTTAATAATATGATTTGGCAGAAAAGGAAGGAATGAAAACTACCAGTATGTAAGTGTTTCTATTGAGCTTTTAAGTTCTTAGTTTATACTTCTAAGTCTCTAAAGTCTTCTAATGGTCTGGGTGGAAATTAAAAAGAAACATAGTACCAAAAAAACCCTATCGCACCTTTTAGCCATTATTCATTGGTATTGTAGGATAAAGTTGTTGAAGAGAAGTAAAGAGACCTGAATTTTATTCAGATACAAGGTAGTAAAATTTTCCAGTGGCATGGAAAGGAAGAACCATTAGTAGTTTCCTAACAGTTCTTAGACATGAGCTATTTTTCTTCCCTCTCTCCTTCTCTGGAGAGGTGATGTGTTTAGTCTGCACTGGTAGGGATCACTACTTTAGTGAAAACATGGCTGTGTCTTTTTAGATGTTTGGAAAAAACCTGTAAGATCATCAAGCCCAACCCCAGCCCATCCTCACCATGCCAACTGACTAAATCCCTCAGTCGGAATATCACAGTATCCTTTAGATAAATCTAAAAGACCATATCTAATTAAAATCATTACTGTACATCATTTTAAGACAGTCTATTAAAGATATGGTTACTTAATTCATTCTTTAAATATATTGGGTTTTAAAATTGAAATATCTGAGATCTTGTCTGTTAAAGTAATTTAAAACAAATATGATGTTTTAAACAAATTTAAAATATCCAGTTAAGCTTAGCTTTTTGTTGTTATTTGAGTAGGAAAATAAGATCTATCATCTTGAATTCTTGTCTAAGACTTAAGAATGAGATCTTATATTGTGACTTGCTATGCATTTTTAAACTAAAAATCTTCAATTGAATTCATTTTGAATAGCCCCTTTCTAGCAAATCTATGGGACGTATACATGAGAACACACCTCATTTGGCAATATTCAGAATGGGGATCAAATCCTTCTCTTTTACATTTTACAGGTTTTTATTGGTATACTTCATGTTCTGCTGTAAAAAACAATATTAGTCAGGAGGCAAAGCTATACTTAGTAGTGACATGTAATTTCCTAAGTACTAAAAAAACACTCCAACGTTTAACAGAAGTTGTCAGCTCCCTCTGGCAAACTCCAAATTTTTATGCTCCTAGTAACTGTGACCTTTAAATGCCTGCACTTGGCCTTATTAAACCTCATTAGGTTTTCATGGGCCCACTTTTCCAGCTTGTCCAGGTCCCTCTGGATGGCTTCCCTTCTTGTCTTGGGTTAATGCAGGGCCTCTGCAAAACTGTGCATGTAGAAGTTAATTATGAATACTTTAATAGTATTAATAGAAGCATTTCTTATGGTACCTTGGCAAAAGGAAAAGAAGGGCGTAAACATGCAAAGATTGCAACTCACCCTTAGAACCATTGACAGATTATAGGGAAATTGGAGAATAATGGATGCAGTTTAGCAAAGCATAGAGATGATCTGAATTTCTAGATTAACTAAGTGCACTTTCATAATGAGATGGTGCCTTTGGCACATCTGTTTGTCCATCAGCCCAAGAAATGATGGTGACTTTTTATGTGAGTCCAGTATCATCTAATGTCTGATTACATTACAGTATATCTCTTTGTATTTACCCCTTGTGAGAAATAGCTGTGTTAAACGTAGTTCATCTTTTTGGGATTTTCTTTTATTTACCTTTGATCACTTCACATCTGCTATCTAGCTTCCTTAGTGTAGAATCTAGTCCTGTGTTTCAACAGTGGTTAGTGCAAGAAGGTGCTCCTCTGGAGCCACTGCATCCTTTTCAAAGAATAAAATTCATTCAAACACGAGGCTTATGAGAATATTTGTTCTCTTTCCCTTCAAATGCAGCCTTTTGCACATCATTTTTTGTGCAAGGCAGAGTCTGGATTGCCTTATTCCAAGTAATGCCAAAATGGCTTTTTGTTTTGCATCACAGAACTGTGGATGCACGTGTCAGCTTGAAAAGATTTTTCTGCAGAACTGTGCACAGTGCTCACATACTCACAGTTAGTTGGCCTTTAAAAGGTTTTAATTACTTGCACTTTTAAATTGGGAAGTTTAATCAAATGTTGCCATGCGCTTCTTCACCTTGGCTAAGCATGGATATCTTTGACTCAGTTGTTACAATGATTTACTGAAAATGATATTGAGCTAAGCACTGATGTCAGGTAAATATTAGTGGTTTTTTTCTGTTCTACCTCAGCATATCCAATCTAAGTTACTTGCAGTTGCTGGCATGGGTTGAAATTTTTCTGTGTGCATTCCTCTTTCTGCAAAAACATGTTTTAATGCAAAGCTGTAGGCTTTCAGAATTTTCGAAGAGAAGTTGCTGCACCTTGGTGCAGCTACTGACTTTTATTATATACATCTTTTCCAGTCATTTGAAGGTGTTGTTCATGTATAAAATAAAACCAGATTGATAAAAATTCAAAAGATCGCTCAAAATGTCACTAAGTCTCAGTAATAAAACAACTTTTTCCCCCTCAGAACAAAAGCCTCAGAAACAAGCTCCTGTCAGGAAACAAGCTTAGTGGTATTCATGCAGAAGAGGTAAGGAAGGTTCCTCTCTGTTCTAAACTTAACATATCCAAAAGAACTTTGTGTTAAACTCTTTTGTACTGAGGTTCTGACATAGATGATATATTGAGTGTGTGTGATGAGTGTTTATAAAGCACTCATCTGAACTCATTTCTGTGACTTCACTAGAGGCAACTCAAATACACTAGCAGTCTGCAAACTCAAGTGTTAGGACTATACAGTAAAATTTGGGAATGGTTATTTAATGTACATATAGCTCTGTAAGTATACATTATGGTCTATAACATATGTTAAACTGATTTCCTTTCTCTGCTCCTTCATGCCTGGAATAAGACAGGAGTAGTTAAATGCCTTCTTAAAGTAATTCATAGAGACATGAAAGGTTTATAGCTATTGATCCCTATGATGTTTCATTATCTCAAGGAAAAAGTGTCATATTATAAAATATTCCCTCTACAGAAACACTAGCAGAGATAGCTGATGATACAACCCCCACATCATTTCAAACACCTAAATGCCCAAGTAACTGTATTCATTGGAGCATTCCTTTGGCTATTTAGGTTTTCATGAGAGTGGTCATTACTGCATATGAATATGACTTCTCACATGGATTTCATCTGCACAAATAAACATCAGAATTGAACAGAAGCATATCACTTCTCTTCTTTACTAAAATTTTCATTGATAAGGTTGGTCATGGTTTCTTCAAAGACTACGTTTAAACGTAAACAACAAAACATATGAGGTCAAAGCAGAGACTTGTATTAGCTGATTAGCCTCACTGAAGATCTGCAAACACTCTTTCTGAGAAATCCTTAACAGTAGGAAATAATGGATATTTATTTTGCTGGTTGTCAGAATCTGTTATTTTCCTCTGTCATCCTTTTTTTTTTCTTTTTTTTTTTCCAAACATACCAGAGTATTTGAGTACAAATATATGTGTGTGTATATATATATACTCTTCCCTTGTTTACTGCTTTAAGAATTGGCTGTATTCAATGTAACTTTCCATATACGTTCAATTTTTCGAGTTTGTTTTTCCTAGCTGTGCAACATCTTGAGTGTTAGGTAATTAACCTGAACCTTTTTGCTGTTTATTTAATATTTGCAACACAAATGTCTGTAAGTCTTAAGGTGAAGTCTAAAATTAAATAAAGTTCACTGTAGTATGGCAAGCATTGCTGGCAGAGAATTTCAGGAAGCTAAACCTAAGCTAACCAGCACTCAAGGCAGCAGATGTGAGCGTATCTTAAACCTTAAGAATTTTAGACTTGAGGAATCACTGTGGTAAATTTATGAATTTTAAGTGAGTCAGTGCCGTGAGAATAAGCAGAGATGCTACAGGACCGTCTTTTATTATTATTATTATTATTATTATTATTATTATTATTATTATTATTATTTTGCCTGATTTAAGTGGAGCAAGCTGGAGATACAGTATATTTGTTACTCTTTAAGTGGGTTCTATACACCAAAGATAATAAATATGTGAAATCAATATTCTTTTAATCAAACATCTTTCACAGATAGACTTGCCTACCGGGAAGATCATGCTTCATTGTACTCTCCCAGACTGTGTGCACTGAGTGACATGTTTAGTGGGCATGGTGATGATGGGCTGGTGGTTGGACTAGATGATCTTAGTGGTCTTTGCAACCTTTATGATTCTATGATTCAAACAGTTTTAATCAGCACTGAAAGTTGTTTTGAAGGTGATGCTTCCAGTTCTGCTTTCATGCTGTCAGAACTTGCTATTTTTATTCTGGTTTTAAAAGCAAATATTTTAAAGACATAAAAACACTGATTCTATTCTCCTCACTATTTCAGTCAAAAAAGATCCAAGCCCAGCTGAAAGAACTCCGTTATGGGAAAAAAGATTTGATTTTTAAGGTGAGTTTATTTCAACATAGTTTAGACTAGATAGCAACTAGAGTTGCTATCAAGTTGAAGTAATCTGAGAGTATGATAACTGCCTTCATTAGTTTTAAGGAATCATTTAATTCTGTTTATACTGAAAAGAACTCAAAAGACCAAAGACAATTTTAATGCCATAATGTAATTTCAGAAATACTGTGGATTTTTGTGGATTTATTTTTTTGCAGACCACTCTAACTGGGACAGTGTTTTTTATTATATTGCTTTCTAGGGCAAAGAAGAGAAGCTTCAAAGCCTAAAACAGTATTTGATATCTTTCTAACTAGGCAAGATGAATGGAAAATAGTTTACGAATTTCTATTTGCATGCTCAGATAAAGCAATGTTCTAGTTCCTTGCTGATGACCAAAATCTGTTGCCCTACTCCATAGATTCTTTAATGTATTTTTCACCTTTCTAACTGAGCAGCACATTACAGGTGGACATTCCTTTGACATACACAGCAAAATAAATTTATTATCAGCATTTAGAGTGAAGTTAGAAGTTTGTAATAAGCTTAGGTCTCTGGATCCAAATTTCGGTGATGTTCTATATCTTTACTAGAACTGATGAGTCTAGGGAAAAAAAAAAGAAGAAATGCCTGTTGGAGGTACAAACCAAATAAATAGTCAGTCTATATAGCTCATTAAAGAAAAAAAGAAAGATAATTGGAAGGGCAGAGTGCACAGACTTTTCTCTGGAGGATATCAAGTCCATGCTAACACAAGGGAGAAGTTATGCCCAATAAGAATTGAGGTCACGTGACTGGAGGCTGCTAATTGAGTAGTGCTTTTATTCCCTGCATGAAAGATGGAGATAAGTAGCCATTTTCAAAGTGCCTAGAGCTAGAGTTACTTAAAAAGTAACCCAACTCAATACCAAATTTCTTCTGGAAGGCATAGGAAGAAATACTAGAGCTACCAGATACAAAGTGTGTCTCAGGTTAGTTATGGTGAATTCTGCTCTGATGGCTCTGACTTGTAAAATAGGGAAAATGTTTACTTGCTCTGGGGAGACTATGAACTGATTTAAAAGCTCTTTGAGAACATTAGATGAATGATGTTAATGAATTGTGAAAATGATTCTGTAGTCCTGTCTCCTGAGAAGTTTGTATGCAAATATCTGAAACATCTCTCCACTCTTCAGTTCTGTCTGTGATAGATAACTGATTTCCTCATTTGATAAATCCTTTATTTGCAGTCAGAAATATCTTGGTTAGCCATTTTCCTGACTAAAGAAAATTTCATTTAGAAAGAAAATGGAACAAAAAAACTTTGTGTTATCCTCCTAAGTAGCCATGGAAGATGTGGGAAAGAGAAGATTCCATTTGCTAATTTGTTTTTATTTCAGTTCTGAAGACACGCTGAGTGGAGTGGAAGCTGTGTGGTAAAAGAAGAGTGAAAAGTTTTTCAAAAATCAGCCTGATCTGAGAAAGGCTACAAAATTAGAACAAGAGCAGATGCTTTTTCATTTTGTATTTGGTTGCTTTGATACCAGCTGGACAGATTCCATGCTGTCATTGCTGTTTGAGACTGTTTTGTGAAGCTCCAATGCTTTGTGATCAAGGAAGTAGATGGATAGCCTTCTGTCCGTGGGTAGCATGAAAATGATTTCCTGGTTCCTAGTTCCTGTTATGTCAGAGGACTTCTAGTCTTTCCCTCTCCCACTGGGATCCTATTCCATTACACCTTATGCTTTCTGCCTGCTTTACTGGGGAATGATAATTTGGGGAATTGTATTATCTGTGTAGCTCTGAACATTGCAAGCTTCTGATTGCTGTTCAGTGGAAGGATGCGTACTTGGGTCTGTATGATCGCTAGAGGATATGAAGGAGCTCTGCAGTCTGTGCTTATGGAACTGATGCTTGCTGTAGTAGAATTAATTGTGAAGATATTTATAAAGAGAAAGTTTTATTGATTGTGTTTGTTTTGTTTTTTTTTGTAATCAACGCTGAGAAACAGGTTCTTAATGAGCTTTACATTGTCAGTTAGAGTACTGATTAGAGCTTTGGGGAATAAGTGGGAAAGAAAGAGGAAGAGTGGGGGGGAAGATGATCAGAGTTCTGGACCACCTCCCCTTCAAAGACAGGCTGAGGGAGCTGGGCTTGTTCAGCCTGGAGAACAGAAGGCTGCAAGGAGATCTCATTGCAGCATTCCAGTATTTAAAAAGGGATTGTAAACATGAGGGGAATCAACTTTTTACAAGGGTAGATAGTGATAGGACAAGGGGGAATGGTTTTAAGCTCAAGGAGGGAAGGTTTAGATTGGATGTCAGGGGAAAGTTCTTTACAGAGCAGTGAGGTTCTGGAACAGGCTGCCCAGAGAAACTGAGGATGCTCTGTCCCTGGTGGTGCTCAAGACCAGGTTGGATGGGGCCCTGGGCAACCTGGTCTAGCACCAGATCTGGAGGCTGGTGGCCCTGCCTGTGGCAGAAGAGTTGAAACATTATGATCCTGGGGTTCCTTCTAACCTAAGCCATTCTACGAAGACAAGCGTCTCCTGTAATAGGCAGTGAATTATATCTAGCTTTAACATTGTGTGACAGTAACTTAACAAGCAGTAGTAAATAAAACACCAGTTCTTCATATTTGGCCTGTGTTCATTCTTATGTTTCAAAGATATCTGTATAAGAAAGTGAAGGCAGGTTAAAAATAATATTTCTTTATTTCTAGCACTTGTAACAAGAAAGTACCTAAGAAACAGCTGAACTGACTTTATATGGAAGGGACAAAGGATGTGTTTAAAAGACTTAACTGAAGTCTGCTATTTATAGTCAAAACCATTTTCCAAATTCTTTAAAACACATCGCGCTACACCACTCATTTCATTATTTGGATGTATGAGAAGCATTCTAAACTATGCTCATGGAATGGTAAATGGACTGAAAGTAAAACAAAATTATGAAATTGCTTTTGCCTCATAATGGCTGGGTGCAGTAAATATTTATACCACTTGTAAGGTTAATAAGTATACAGATGTAAAGTGTAAGATTAATAAGTATACAGATGTTGTAAAGTATTAGATGATCAAAAAGTATACAGGGAAGTTAGGCCTAGTAAGATTATCACATTGGAAAAGATAATTAGAGATAAATGAAAGTGCTCAACAGTATTGTAGGCTCCCAGGAAACTCCACAAGGAGCAATCTCCAGAGAGAGATACTTTCTCAGTGGCAGTCACCCTTAAATGGGGTCTAGGAGAGGTGGAGCCTGCCTCTATCCCTTCCGGTCACACAGGTGAATTGCCTTCACCCGTGCTCCCGCAGCTGACTGAGTGCTTGCCTCAGGTGCTCTATCAGAGGTTCAGGCCATGATTCAACAGTTCCCATACACCGCTCCTCTTACTAAAGAAAAACCGATTCTACTATATGTTTTTTGACCCATATTAGCAGTATTTAATCACATGCCACAGTAAACCTGTATCCTGAGGCTGGAAAGTATATATATCCTTCATGTGGTTCTGTGATGGAGGTGGGATTGATTAATGAATAAGGGAGGGACACAAATAACTGGATATAGAATTTAGCAGGGAACTCTTATGTTAAACATTTAAATAAAAATGGCATTGTTACATGGGCTTGAAATAAATCAGATAAGTAATTTTATACCTTTGGGAACAGTCATGGTTTAATGATGTTTGGTTATCAGTATTCCACATCACAATGTCATGTAATGTGCTAGGAATTAAAGAGTTAATGCTTGAGTTCTGGGTCCCTGTCCCAGAAGAGAATAAGAACTACATACCCCAGAGGACTTTGCATTCAGAAAGAAGATAAAACTCCTGGCAAAGTCACGAGACCTCACTCTCTTCCCTTTTGCTGGCCCTGACTGCGTGTCTCACCTCAGCATTAGAGTAAGGCCTTTGGCTTTAGGACAAGCTCTCATTTAATTTGATTTATTAGCTTCAATTCTAATTATATTGTATTATAGTGTGTTATCTTGCATTCCAATATCTTATTTAGTAAATTAGTTTGTTTCTTCTCAGATCGTTGCCACTGTTTTGTCTTTAGGCCCATTTCTCTACCCTTTTTCCCATTTTTCCATTTCCTGGGAAATCCTAGTCCTAGAACTGGGCTGAACCAGCCCATAAACCATTGACAGGAACCTTTTTCAGAAGTGTTCTGTGTGCCTGCATGTGTACAAAGATGCAGGAGTGTTCGGTTTTCCAGTACAATTCTGCTACCTGCTTTTGTACATAGTCAAGCCTGGCTGAAATCCATCCATTTCATAATACGCATTCACTTTTCCCACGATTTACATCTCCTTTTGTTAATATTACCAACTATAAAATTCAATTGGACTCATGTTGAAAAATGAGATCATTTTAACACACTATAAAGTATTCTTCATTATGTTCTACATGTCAAAATTCCTGTATTTCTTTTTAAAAAGCCTTTTTGGGGAAAAGAAGAAAGAATGTTGTTTTCTTTAAACTTTACATCTAGATTTATATAGCACAAAAACAATTACTTCATTTTTGATGGTATTTTCCCACTGCCCTGTTACACTAAACACTATTTCTGTATCTCAGCGTTAAAAGATGATAAGAGGAGACTGAGGGCAGTTTCATATGGACATGTCATGTTTAATTTTCTCAGAGGGTACAACAGCTCTTCTCACTTTCAGTCAATCTCTGGCCTGCTGTGTGTTTGTTCATCCAGTACATTTCCTCAGCATTTCCTCCTGCAACCTTCCTGGGGAAATTTAGTGGCTTAGGAGAAGTGAAACAAATAGCTGCAATAAACATAGTGTAATACAAAACATTCAACTGTTTGTTTTGATTTGCTTTTTTTTAAGTGAGATTTTTAACTACTGACTTTATTAGGGCTAAGTTCTATAAGCTACAGGTTGGCTTCATCGCATAAAGTAATTGAGTAGGATCTGGAAGAAACATTCAGGTTATTAAGCGTCTAATGTATAGCATTTTTAAGCTTTTTCTGGGAGAACGACTATCAAGGACTTCAGATATGGAAATCCAACAGATTTGCCTTCCTTCAGAAGTTGCATGCTGAAGGAGAAGGTAGCAAAAAGAAATGTCTTTTAAAAGTATCAATGACATAACTGGAGTCCAGTGCAGTAGAAGAATAAGTCTGAAAATATTCTTACGGATTTTCCTATTAAATACACAAATAAGCAAGATTATTTAATAACTACTGAGATTGTGAAGTACATTTTTAAATATATGTGGTGATTCCATCCACACTTGAGTTCTGTTAAAAACTATTTTTTCAGGAGGGTATGGAAAACATAGAGGACATTCCTTATTTTCTTACACCGGAGAAGGTTTGATTATGTGCTTGTTACTCCTTCTCAATGTTTATCCAGTTTGTTTTAAGGAGCCTGCAGCAGTTCAACCTACGTATTTCTACTGCTTTGGTCTATTATCCTGAAAAGTAAGAAATGCTTTCTTGTATCTCACTTGAATCTACCTTACTGAAATGGAAATCAACTAGCTACCATATCATTTTACATAGACTTAGAAAGTAGTTTTATTTTCTCTTCCCTTTATAGCTGTATTTTGTGATTCTCACCCTGCAACCCTACCAGAGTTCCTACTTTTTAAAAATAGTATATGTAGGGATTGGGTTTTATGGTTGGTTTTTTTTCCACGTTCTTCTCAGTATTAATTTGCATACAATTAATGCGAGGTATTATTCTCATCTGAACACATTTCCTTTGTTCTGTGCCCACTTACAATGCCCTGAAGTGGCAGTGGAGAGAAAGGCTTTAATAATAGAGTGTCAAAGATATCCTGTGGAATTGGCCCCAGACCTTGAGAGACGACCCTAGTAGTAGGATTTTGAGCAATTATTTTGAACTATGATTTGTGGTCTTGTAGCGAATACCTTTGAATTAGGAGGAGAATGCATCATGACTACAACTGTTGCAGAATGCTCTTCTTCATCTGTAGCTCAGGGATGATTGTCTTTACTAAAGATTTTTGAGTAATAGACCAAGTGATTTTGTGGTTGTATGTGCAGTTGAGGCTCTCTGCAGGCCTGGAACTTTCAGAGTGGTTTGCATTTCATGCTGTAGTTCTATTTGTATACATTGTTTTATGGAAAGCCAGATAGTAAGATTAATGTCATTCCTCCTCTGAAGCATTTGCAATACAAGGTAATTAAACAATCAGTAAAGTTAAATGCTTAATCAGTAATTAATTCTCTTCCACTGAAGTTGCTGTGCCTGGTGACATATGACAGCCAGGATCATGTTGCTGGGAAGATTTTTTTGTTGAAGCACAATAATTTATAATTACTATTTTCACAATTTGCTAGAAAATAGGTGTATTTTCTTCAAGGACTATCCTTGTTAGTGAAAAGTCATCGTAATGACAGGAAGGAAATTGTAAGTGTATTCCTCAAAGCAGCTGTATTGATGGCTGAGGAAGTATACTGCAGATTTCATTTGTGTTTGAAGCTGTTCTTACATGAAAATTCATCTATTTTATCTATTGATTTCTAGAATGGGATACTGTTAAAGAATTCAGTTTTTTGCTGTTTGGGAATAGTAGGATTGAGTACACACTTTGTTACCACATTGTTGTGTTTTGTTGTTTTTTTTTCTTTTTTACTTTGCCAATGAAGCTGCAGTCTGCATCTTTAAATGGATGGCTGATAGGTTGGACTGCGAAGGGTTTTATGGGTTATCATGCAGAAGGGAGAGTTGGAAGATGAAGAGATTATGGGGTCTTCCTTGAGGTACTTCTGCTCCATAGCAATTGGACTAATTCACATTTGGACTAAGTATTGGATTTAGTCTATGTAGTTTAGGATCCCTATTGTTCTTGCTGCTTGCCATAGTTCAGTTTTGAAGCTGCTAGATATCTTCTTTTTCGAAGTGGCAAAGTTTATCATACTTTTATCAAAAAGTATTTGTTGATTATTCACGCAAGGATTTTTTTCTTCATGAAGTCAATGCTTTTATATACTTTTAGATATGTAGAGGGATGTTACCCACTACTGGACATAAAATCTTGTTTCTCAGTTGATCAGTTTGCAAAGAACATGTAGACATGCTTTCTCTTCTGATGAATTTGAAAATCGTATAATAGAATCCTTAGATTTAGAAGGGACCTTTAAAGGTCATCTTGTCCAACTCCCTTGCAATGAACTGGGACACCTGCAGCTCAGTCAAGTGCTCAGGGCTCCCTCCAGCCTTGTCTCCAAGGATAGGTCTTCCACCACCTCTGGGCAACGTGTTCTAATGCCTCACCACCCTCACTGTAGAAGTCTTTTTCCTCCTATGCAACCTAAATCTACTCTCTTTAAGTTTGAAACCACTTCTTGGATTTGAGCATAGTGAGGAAGTGGGTGGTGCACTTCAGCAGTGGTGACAGTGGGTCACCTCTGCTGGTGCAGGTTCCTATGAGCACATGCAGGCTCTTGTTCATTGCAAGTGAAAATGCATAGTTAATGGTGGTGACTATGTTGAAAAATTGTGTTTTGTAGCTGAGATTTGCTCTATCAAACAGTGTTACTGTGCTCTTTGTAGCTGTTGTAGCTTCCATGGAAAAAAAAATAGGAGGCATTACTTATGGAGCGACCTATGTACATGCGACCCAAGACAATTTCTATTTACTAAATGTGGCCCAGGCAAGCTAAAAGGTTGGGCACGCGTGATGTCTGGCTTTAGGTTTATAATTAAATGGAATAGCTGCCGAGAAGAGTTATTCTCAGATACATTTAACATCTGCAGTACTGTTGTACAATAAACAGTACAATTCAGAGGCACAAATCTGTGTATTTCAAAGATACAAATAATGCTTACAGAAATATAGAATAAGCACAGATATTTCTGTTTACTGGATGATGTATTCGATTAAGCAGTTTTTCCATTTTCTGGTTAAGTGGTTTCCAATTAAAAAGTTTTCCTATTCAGACAATGTAAATTATAAAATGAAAATTTATACACTAAATAATTTTTAAGCAGTTATTTAAAGCCTATTGTAAAATAAAATGGAGTTCAAAATATCCCATCTATTTCGCGTGTTGCTGAATATCAATTAGTCATGTTTTCTCATTAAGCAGGGATCATTTTGTCTTCAATAAGTAGCAATTCTCGGTATGAAAAAAAAAAAGATTGAAGAGATTTATAATGAACTGCCAATTAAAATCCAAATGTATATTCCCTTGAAGAAAAAGCCACAAATAAGGAGAATGCAGTAAATGCTAGTAAACATTAAAAAAAAAAAAAAAAGTTCTTCTATTTGTAAGCATGCTGTCTTGTCTCTCACCTCATCTGAAACTTGACCCTAGGTTATTCTGGGTATGTTCATCCCAAGAAAGATGTTAGAAAAGATCTCTTTATTAGAATAAAAGCTTGAACTTCTCCAAGGGTATTTGAAAGGCCATTAATTAAGTTTTTTATTCTTTTCTTCTGATGTCACTAATGTGTCTTACAAAGTTGTTGAAATTTAAATAATTCAGCAATCTATATTGTATAAATATGATAACTGTAAATTCTTGAACATTCAAAATTATCAGAACAAAGACATGCAGACATCGCCTTCACGTTGTTTTGATATTTAGTTAAAAATTCACTCTGGTCTCGATTAATCTCTTGAAATAAATTTTAAATCACTTTGGATTTATCTCTACTTGAAAATAATGCTTGTCTCTTCTTGATTTCTTCTTTTTTTTTCTTAACTGTTTTTTTCCCTTCCTGTCCTCCCTTCCTCCCCTCTTTTTTTTTTTCCTTTTTGTGTAATACTTACTATGCCTGGAATAATTTAAATACGTGTGTAATGGAATTCATGATAAGTATAGGTAAGTACATCCCTTTGATCTGGAAAAGTGCACTTCACAGACAGAAATTGGTCAGCGCATTCTTTCAGGGGATGAGGAATTGATTTATCTCAGTTTTGTCAGTAAGTCTGGATTCTATAAGAATGAGTAAGAGAAAAGATATTTTGAAGTTTTCCCAGACAAGCTTTGCAAAGGTCTTTTCCTCCTTCTGAAAACTGGCCTTGTGTAGTCCTACTGGCATTTTGCACTTGTACTTCATAAGCTGCCTAAACCACATAAATTGAACAGGCTCCTTAAAAATATTTTTAATTAAAACAGCAGTGAAACTATTGTAATAAGAATTCAGGCTTCATGGATAGAAAGACTTTAGAGAAAAAAATGATTATTCTACTGTTTGAGGACTAAGTTTAAATAGTCATCGCTACTTTTAAGTGAGCAGTTCATCATTCCAAAATAAAAACGTTTTTTATGTCAAAATTTTATTATCGCTTGATTTCTGCTTAGTCAGTGGCCTTTTGGTTCAGTAATCTGTGAAATAAAATAAATATACATGAAAGATGCAGGTAAAATCAATCCATTGAAATACTATGGTGTGGCCAGAAATAAGGATAAGATTTGATAAATGATGCCCATGGGAAGACTTTACTAGTACATACTAGCCTGTCCTCTGGAAGAAAACCCTTCTTGCCATAAATGGAAAATGTTTTGCTTGATGTGAGCAGCGTTATTATTCTGTGTAAGATTACTTCATTCTTTTTACCGGGAGGCACCCAGGAATGAAATCAACTACTTGTCCTCAAACTTGATTTTAATGTGACTGGATTTCCACTGAGAACAATGAATGATGTTTCAGCAGACATTGCCCTGGTGTGAAAGAAGCAGCTGATGCCTGTAGCTCTGGTTACCTGCTTCATATCAGCTACCCAGATTTTCAGCCACCTCAGTAATTCATGTGCCTAAGAAAAGCAGATATTTTGAAATTTGCATCTTCAGCTCTGGTGTTACACAGATGGTGATGAATGGAGAAGCTGTCTGGCTCACATCAAGCGATGATCCATCATCCTCTGTGTAATCCTAAGCCTTTAGAAATACACACCATCAGAGCTGCCATCCTGGTCTCTCATCTATCATAGCAATGCTATTTTGTATAATTTCCTTCTTAGTAGCAATGAAAATTATCTAGTTATATATACTGGTTTTCAAATGTTGTTTCTCATTCACTGAAAGTGTATTAATCTGTATAACTGCAGTGGGAAAAAAATATTTTAATATGTAACAATAATTACAGTGTTAATGATGTGAGAAATTACTTTGCCCAGTCCTAGTATCGAATGAGAACTGTCTCTGTGTAAAAGCCGAATTTTATTTTCAGTCTTTCAAACAAAGAAATGAGCTTATTGGCAGTGTTATGTACTATATTTAGTAGCAACCATAATGTTGCTGAACTCCAGGAAAATTCTTACACAAAAATTACTCTTTTTCCCCTTAACAGCCAGTGTGGTTACTCCATTTAAACTGCAGAAAATGAGATCAAAGGACTCTTTCAATATTGGCTGCTCTGCTGCACGCTGATGAGCCAAGCCAGCAGTCCATTCTCTTTTATACGTGAGACTGTGACTAGTATCAGCTCTGGGAAATTGGATACAGTGGGAATTATGGAATGCATTCACAAGGGATTTCCCTTCATCTGAGCAAATGACTTCTGCTTTGAAGCAAGATTGTCTCATTGTACAGGTTTTTGACTAATGAAAGTGTGACTGCTCTGATTAATCCACAGATAGAGGTGTAATCCTGTTGTAAAATGTGACTAAGCAGTTCTTTACATGATCAGGGAAATACTGGCAGACTTTTGTCATGTTATCAGCCACTACAGCCTATGCCTAATCCTGAACAATGACATCTCTTGAGGTATCTCCTCTCGAAGGACCCTGCAGGCAAATAGCATAGAGCCGTGTAAAGCCAGCAGTCCTCACACATGTGGTCTTGGGTGCATGACGCTGACTTCAAATGCACAACTCCCCTCTTTCTCACTGTGCAGCTGCATAGCTTGCTATTCCCATGACTTTTCCTTTTGTATCTCAAGGGAAGAAAGAGGAGAAACAAACTGGGAGTTAACACCTTGTGTGCCAGCAGAGAGTAGCATCTTATAAGGGACCAAATGTATGAATATTTGAGTGTTTCCTAGTTTCTCTATTTATGCCTAGTTACATTGATGTTTATATCTCAGTGTTTAAAAAAATTAACATTTCAAATTACAAACAGAAGTGAGATAAATGAGCAAAATAATTAAAACATTGAATATTTTCATATTTTCAAAATAATACCACGATATGATTACAAATACTTCCTAGTGTGGAATTATTTGTGCTACTGACATTTAAATGAAAGAATAAATTTGCACTAGCATAAATGGTGCAGATTTGAGCCCAGTTCCCACATAAAAATACATCTTTTCTGCAGGGAAAATAGTATCCCTTGAGGCCTGGTCTTTTGGCAAGCATTTCTGACCCAATTCATATATATTACTGAGAATCTCTCCCTCTCTCTCAGGCGCTGCATGAAAAATTATGGGAAAAAAATACAGTGTAAATGACATCAGCTTTTTCTTTATTCCCACAGGCACAATATCTAACAGATCTAGAGCAGAAACTAGGAGTTGCAAAAGACGAATTGGAAAAGGCAGCCCTTGATGAAGTAAGAAGTGTAACGTGATGTAAGCATGTTTATCAGCTGTGAATGTTTCAGTGTTATTAGACAAAAAAAATTGGAAGTCTTGCAGAAGTTGAGATGCATCGTTAATGGAACATACCTGGGACTATTTCCACCAGCACGTTAAAAGGGGATTTGCAGCACACTTGACTGACTTCTCTGACCCTATGTTTCTTTCCTGGTAAATATTATGGAATTTTAATTTAGGGCTAGGTTATGATTCTGTAGACTTTCCAGAAGCCTGGAAATCATCTTCTGGCAAATTATCATTGAGAAAGTCCTTGGATGGCATCATTGTTTGCATGCTGTGAAGGTGACATGGAAATGGAGCAGTGTAAGTGAAGGAAAAGAACAAAGTTCATACAGGTGGAGTTGTGAAAGAACTCTGTGAGACATAGTGTCCGTATTTATTCTAAATGCAGGCTGATACAACCATTTACTTTTCCACAAACCTTTTTGGACCTGGCTGAGAGCTTTTCTCTATGAACTAAAAATACTGTGGTGATGAACACAGTAAAGACTTTGCCTTAACTGCTTTAACAGTGCTTGCACATGTAGTAGGAATGGGATCCATGTAGAAAGCAGCACATGTTTTTGGAACATTAGATGTTTTGGAAAGGAATAATTGAGTGATTTAGTCTCAAATTGTGACTATAAGTAGGAATAAAATTGAATTTTTCTTTTGCAAGGGTATCAGGCTTCTCTTTTTAATGTTTGTTTTTAAAATATTGCTTGTGTAGATGGTAGATGATGGTATATGTCAAGAGTATAATCAGGGAAATAAAAAAAAGACATGCCTAGTATCTTGACACTACTTTTGACAGACAGACAGCTGATACATCCAAGGTTGTTGAGAACTTTGTCAAACAACATCTTTGGTTGTTTCTGTAAATTGTACACTTGTGCTGGTGATGATTCAGTCCATTGGACTTCATACAATTCATGACTTTGATGATGATTTGCATGGTATTATCCATTTTTAATGCTTTCACACATAAATTTTCTTGGATGCAGTGATATTTCATCAAATGTGAGTTACCAGTGGCAATTGCATCATCTATTAATTTTGTAATTTTTTACCATCACTGAGGTGATATGAATAGATATACCAGATGTTGATAAGAGATAAAGACAATCACTTTAATGTAATTTTTACTGCTCCATACAAATAAAGTACTTTAGTTGTGTATTTTAATGGCACCAAAGCAGCCATTACTGTAGTGACATTATATTCATCATCAATACCTCTAATGAAAATGGCAAGTTGAACTGTATCTGTAGCATAAGTACTTTCATCTATTACCAAAGCAAAACATTTGGAATTAGCAGCTTTACTCTCCAAATTTCTTTTGATAGATTTTCCCATTTCTTCAGTTTATCTGGTAAGACAAACTGATTTTAGAAAAATCCATTTTTTTTTTTTAATCAGGGCATGTTATATCTGCCATGCTTTCCAAACATTACTTAATCACCATCAGTAAATGGTTTTGAGTTTTTTGCAATCAGATTTGCTACCACATAACTAACTTTTGTAACAGAGTCCGTTTGAGTTTTAATTTTGTTGAGGTGGCAGACATTTTTCAATTCCACTGTTTTGTCTTTACAAAGCATTCCTTGATATGCACCAAATTTGGCAGCATGTTTTTGCAGATAATGTTTTTTCAAATGGTAATCTTTGAAAACTGACGTATTTTCCTTACAAATTAAGCATAGTGCTATATTGTTTGTCTTGACAAAAGATGTTCATCTGTCAATTTTTTTTTTTAGTAACTGATTGCTGCACTCTTTAATACATCTATCTATATTTCTATCAGAAAAATAACAGCATTCTAGATCATGTTACAAACACGATCATGCAATCATGAGAACAGCATTCACCAGTTAAAAGGTTTAACTTGGTTTAAAGTACAGTCATACTCTTAACAGGTGAAAAGGACTATGGCTTACCTACTCTACAGTGCAACAACATAATATGCACATGTATGTACATGAGGGCAGTCATCCTTCTGTTGGACTGAAATCAACTTTTAGAATGTGAAAATTACTAATTATTCTGAATATTATGAACAAAATTCCATGCAAAGTCTGTGTCTATTTGCAATACTTGCAGATATCTGCTGCTCTCTACTAATTATTATAAGCTAGAATCTGGACTCAGCGACGTTTGATAGGTTACACATTTGTTTCTTTAATGATAAAATAAGTATGAGCAATAGTCGATATAGATAAAATTCAAGGATGAAAGGGAAGAGTGCAAGGACTTCTTAGTACCTAGCACACAGTAACTTATTCATATAAAAACCACATAAATCAGCCCTAATTCTTGTACTAAATAAAAAAATAAATAAAAGCAGCTGCTGTTTGTAAATATTTGCTTTAATACGGACAGATGAAGCAAGTAATTCTGTTCATAATAGCACATCTCAGAGAACTGATGATTTCTTATTTTCCCAAGGAGTCACAGCTGAAAGCTCTGAAGGAGACTGTGAAGCTTTGCCTGTCTTTCGTTCTGCACAATCAGCCTCCCGCTAACCATCAAGTCCCTACAAAACCAGCAGAGAAGCTGACATCTACAGCTACAAAGGGCTTAAAAGTTCAATTTCTAGTGATAAGCACCAAGGTATGGTTCCTCCCTAGCTTTATTTTCAAGCATCTCTGATAGCGTGCCCCGTAAGAGCATCAAAATAGAACTAAGGAGGGTTTTAAATTCATTGCAAGATTACAGTGATTTTTGAAGATTCTAGGCCTCTTGCTGATGTCAGTAAACCCATACAAAGTTGGGAAATGGGTACTTATTTTGCTGAGAAACAGAATTCTGTCTCTCACTTGCTAAATTGACCATGTCTGCATGACAAATCTACACGGAAGATGGATTTACACCTAAAATAAGTGAGAGTGCAAATAAATAAGATGGTTTACCTGCTGGACACTGATAACGTGTTTGTAGTAATACAACACTGAACAGTGAGACAGATTTTGTGTTCCTCAAAGAAACCCATGACAAAAGCCAATATAGAAGTGTAAAACAGGTTGGGACACCCAAACAGAATTTGCCAAAAGGGATGCTGTAATAGGCATGGGAATATTTGATGTGCACAATATATTCAGGAAACATGAATGGCAACTTAGGAGAAAATATGATTCAGTAGATTAAAGCATTTTTTTACAGTCAAAATTTACAGTGATTGATGGATATCCTGATAGTTTCCATCTCCAGGGTTGCATTTTGCTCATCTATTCAGGTGATTCAATAAGTTTAGACCAAGCCTAAGGAAGGAAACTTCACAGCAGTATGATGGAGGGAGAATTTCATCTCCTACTTAAATTCCGAAAGTCTTTCCTGAAATATAAAAAGGAATTGCCAACTCACAGCCAATTTGTAATTTTTATGTAGCACCTGTTGATAAGCACAATTAGTACAGAGATTGAAGCCAAAAATCTGTAATTAAAACTGACATATAATTTCAGAACTTAGAATATAATTATAAAATTGAATCTCGTGTTGCTACTCTTACAATAATGACTGTAGGTTCCTTAACTATTTAATACTAAGAAACCTCCATTTCCAAAGCTATTACCTCTGGAAACAATTCAGTATATTAATTAAGAACAACCCACTAGAATATAAGATCATATTTAGATTAAGATTAGTAGTTAAATGTTCTGAAGGAGAGTGGACTCTTATTGCATGACATACAGATTGATGGACTTTTTACATGGTTTGATAGTAATAGGACATGGGGGAACGGTTTTAAACTAAATGAGGCGAGATTTAGGTTAGATGTTAGGAAGACATTTTTTATGCAAAAGATTATGAGGTGCTGGTACAGGCTGCCCAGAGACGTTGTGGATACTCCATCCCTGGAGGGATTAAAGGTCAGATTGGATTGATTCTACAGCAGGCCCCCTCCCATCTATATGGCACTTTGGTCTCTATATTAAATCCCCTGGTAGCCTCAGAAGCGGTAGTCCAGCAGGCTGCCCAGTTAGTGGCCAACCTAAGAGAAACAGAATGCCTGCAGACTAGGCGCAACATTCAGACATTATAAGAAGCCGAGGTCCTGCCAGTAATTAATACCAAGAGGCCAGCTACATGAGCTCCTCAATCAGGACCCATAAGGGTTTCCTGAAAACAAATGTTTAATGATCTAATTTGGGCTGGGGTCCAATTTGCTAAGATTGATCGCCAGCCCAATCATGTCCTCCTCCAGCTTTGGAAACAACTAAAGGACAATCAAAAATTTCAGAACTACCCCAAGAAACCTAGGGTAAGAGTTATAAATAGGCTACCAACTACAACGTGGAATCTAGAAGACTTTATAGTCCCCAGTAGGAAAAAAAGCCTCCTCAGGTGTCTCGGGCCATGACGCCTGAGCCACCAGAGGCAAAAGACTTGGCCATAACACAATTCATGGCGTGACAAGGGATGTTAGTTACACTAGGGCATCCAGACGGCACCAGAGGCCCTATGTAGAATTAACGATTCATTGGTCCCAAAAAAATATTCAGAGAGTTATGACGTTGGTAGACACTGGAGCAGAAACATCAATTATCTACAGAGATCCAACTAAATTTGATGGAGACAGAGTGATGATTGGTGGTTTTGGGGGACAGACTATTCCTGTCACTCAAACATGGATGAAACTGGGGATTGAGCATCTCCCACCCCAGGAGTATAAAGTGTCTATCGCCCCAGTCCAGGAATACGTCCTGGGCATAGATATTCTATGGGGTCTGGCTCTCCAGACAACTGTGGGAGAGTTAGACTTTGACAGAGATGTATTAGTATCCGGGCGGTGCAGGCAATATTGAGAGGCCATGAGAAACATGAGCCTATTTGCCTGCCGAAACTGCGCTGGATTACTAATGTCAGACAGTATAGACTCCCAGGAGGGCAGGATGAAATATCAAGAATGGTGCAGGAATTAGAAATGGTGGGCACTATAAGACCTGCACACAGCCCATATAATTCCCTCATATGGCCAATGCAGAAGTTGGATGCAACATGGAGAATGACAGTGGATTATAGAGAACTAAATAAGGTCATGCCGCCTCTTCATGTGGCCGTACCCAATATTGCCTCCCTAATGGACACATTGAGTAGGGAGATAAAAACCTATCATTGTGTCCTAGATTTAGCAAATGCGTTCTTCAATATCCCAATTGCTGAAGAATCACAAGGTCAGTTTGCATTTATATGGGAAGACAGGCAGTGGACCTTTCAGGTCCTGCCACAGGGGTACGTGCATTCGCCAACATATTGCCATAATCTAGTGGCGCATGACCTGGCTAATTGGGAGAAACCTAATAATGTTAGCTTGTATCATTATATTGATGATCTTCTGTTGACATCCGACTCATTGGAGGTGGTAGGACGAGCAGCAGATTCGTTAACCACCTATCTGCAAGAAAGAGGATGGGCTATAAATCCTCAGAAAGTGCAAGGTCTTGGCCTGTCCGTAAAATTCCTGGGGGTAGTTTGGTCAGGAAAGACGAAAGTACTACCCAGTGCTGTCATAGATAAGGTTCAGGCATTCCCAGTCCCTACAACACCAAAGCAGCTGCAAGAGTTTCTAGGTATATTGGGTTACTGGAGTTCCTTTATACATCACTTAGCGCAGCTGCTAAGGCCATTGTACAGACTCACAAAAAAGGGCAACTATGGGACGGGGGAAGAACAGAACAGGACGCCTTCCAACAAGCAAAACTGGCAGCTAAACAAGCCCAGGCATTGAGTATATTTATCCTAACCTTCCAGCTGAGTAGGACGTTCATGTCACTGAAGACAGCTTTGGTTGGGTCCTGTGGCAATGCCAGAGTTCTGTTCGGACCCCCATTAGTTTCTGGTCTCAGGTCTGGCATGGAGCAGAAGAGAGATATAGTCTGACTGAAAAACAGTTATTGGCTGCCTACTCTGCATTACAGGCAGTAGAGCCAATAACTCAAACAGCTGAAGTTTATAGTTAAGACCACTCTGCCGATTCAGGGGTGGGTGAAAGATCTGACCCACCTTCCTAAGACAGGAGTGGCCCAAGCACAAACAGTGACACAATGGGTCTCCTACCTCAGCCAGAGGAGTAGTCTGTCTTCATCACCATTGAAAGAAGAACTTCAGAAGATCCTAGGCCCAGTGACATATCATAGTGATGCACCAAAAGAAACATTGGTCGCTCTGCCAGAGAAGAGTCCTGTTCAGGAAGGAAAATATCCTATCCCTGAAGATGCCTGGTACACAGACGGGTTCAGCAAGGGCAACCTGAGCAAGTGGAGAGCGATAGCATACCATCCCTCCACCAAGACAATCTGGTTTGACGAGGGGGATGGTCAGAGCACCCAAAAGGCAGAACTGCGAGCCGTGTGGATGGTTATAACCAAGGAACCCAGTGATAGTATCCTAAACATTTGCACAGATAGTTGGGCTGTGTATCGGGGGCTCACTCTTTGGATTGCACAGTGGGCCACTCAAGAATGGACTATCCACTCCCGACCAATCTGGGGCAAAGACATGTGGTTAGGCATATGGAATACAGTCAAACACAGGACTGTACATGTCTACCATGTTTCTGGTCATCAACCCCTACAGTTACCGGGAAGTGATGAAGCTGACACGCTGGCCAGAGTTCGATGGATTGAGAACTCACCATCTGAGAACATTGCCCGTTGGTTACATCAGAAGCTACGGCATGCTGGACAAAAGACAATGTGGGCAGCTGCTAAAGCATGGGGTCTGACCATACAGCTACCTGACATCACCCAGGCATGCCATGATTGCAATGCTTGCTCTAAGGTGAGGCTGAGATCATTGCCTGAAACAACAGCCCATCTTGCTAGAGGACACAATCCTCTCCAGAGATGGCAGGTTGATTACATCGGGCCCCTTCCTTGGTCTGAGGGGGTGAGATAGGCACTGACCTGCATCGACACTGCAAGAGGGCTACTGCAGGCCTATCCAGTACCAAAAGCAAAGCAGGTGTATACCATCAAGGCATTTACTAAACTGATGTCTGCCTACGGGACACCTCAAGTCATCGAGAGCGACCAAGGGACTCATTTTACTGGTGCAACGATACAGCGCTGGGCAGAAGAAAATAAGATGGAATGGTGATTCCACCTGCCATATAATCCAACGGGGGCAGGCCTCATTGAACGTTATAATGGTATTCTCAAGGCTGCCCTGAAGACAGACTCCCAGTCCCTGCAAGGGTGAATGAAGAGACTCTATGAAACCTTGTGGGACCTGAATGAAAGACCCCGAGACGGCAGGCCCAGTGTCCTGAAAATGTTACAGACAACATGGGCCTCCCCGCTTAGGATCCAAATTACGGGCATTGATAATCAGGTAAGACCCCAGATTGATAATAAAAATAACCTTCTGCTCCCTGCTCCTGAGAATCTAGAACCAGGTACCCATAGAATAAAATGGTCTTGGAAGGTGCAGGTAGGACTGAAGTGGTGTGACCTACTTGCACCTTGGGGAGATTATTGGAGGTGGGAGGCTCAGTAGTTCCTCCAGTAATAGGTGCATGGCCTACTGATATTGTGGTCAACACTCCAATTTTGATTGCTAAAGGGACCCCCATCATGTCCCTATGGCAGATCAGGACACCCCCGTTGGTGCGTGATATAGTTATGCAGCCGCAGACATCTGGCCAGAAGGTGTGGTATAGGTGGCCGGGGCATGCTGCAGTGCAAGCCGAAGTGTTGACCCAGGATAGAAATACGGCCTGTATCTTCCCCTGGAGAGCAGACCTTCCCCTCCTGGTACCCTTAAAACATCTGTATTACTCCCTGTGAGTCTTTGAGCCTCCAGGACCACCAGAAGGAACGAAATGCCATCAAAGCATTCCAGTGTTACTGTCAGACCACATGCAACACCTGGTGATGGTCTACATGGGACTGATGGAGCATAGCACGGACCTGCACCTCACGACCACATGCCTCCAGTAACATCATCGAGCACTGGACCATAAAAGAATATGAATATTCACCGATCATCACTCGTCTTGAATTGTATCAACATGCATTGCAACAGTAATTTTATAAGTGTCGCAATGTATCGGATCTCTATATTAGGAGAAACCCTTTAGTCAACTTGATCATTGGTTCACGCCATGAAGGGGTGGAGTGTATGGGAACTGCTGAATCACGGCCTGAACCTCTGACTGACCACCTGAGGTGAGCAATGAGTCAGCCCCGGGAGTACAGGTGAAGACAATTCTCCTGTGCTACTGGAAGGGGTGGAGCCTGGCTCCACCTCTCCTAGACCCCATTTAAGAGCTGACTACCACTGCGGAAGGATCTCTTTTGGAGATTGCTTCTCTTGGGGGTCTTCTCAGTGAGCCTAGGATGAGGCTAAGCTTTTCATCCATTCTTCTTTAGCGTGATAACCTGTTTAGCATAACTTTCCTATATATTTCTTAATTATAACATCTGTATGCTCCTTGATTACACAGGGGTATACTGAATAATCTAGTAATTTGATTAAAACCATTGCACTGAACCATCAAGCATAAAAAAAAAACAAAAACAAAACAACAAGATAGTCCTAGGGCATTCAAGTTCAATTTAGTTTTGAGTAATTTAAGAAATCACCTATTGACCTGAAGCTGACATTTCATTCCTTAATTTTTAAGCTATGCCTCCTTAAATTATTGTGGTATATATCTAAAATGTCATATATTTCATTTTGGATAAGAGAGTAATAGTATGAATGAATGTGCCGTTCGTTCATGGAATAGCTCACATTCAATTAAAACAATTAAACAAAAGCTTTTTAGTATTAAGCCTAAGCTTGTTGAAATCTTAAAGTTAAGCGGATGGTGGTTAAATTGAATGTTTAAAGTGATGACAAATGAGTTTTAACATTGATATTTAATCTTTTTCATTATTATATGTTATGAGATAGTTCTTTAAAAGCAGTAGCCCTAGTTTCTGTTCGTATATCTGTGGTCATGATGAGAACTGTTTTGTCAAGGACTTTTTTATGAGGATTGGCTTTAGAAAAAGAGCTCAAAGAAACAGAGAATTGGAAAAAAACAGTTTATTTTTGGAAAGTGTACTTCTGTCGGGTTTCTTGCGTTCTCTTAAATTAAAAAGTCTTCTCTGTGAACTCAGTTCTGAAACTTAGCTGCTGCTTCAGAAACATTCCAGCTTCACTGAGTCCATCTTTCTGGGGTCTATAACTCGTCTGGTGCTGAGTTTTCCTGAAAAAGTAAATGCTCGTGTTTGGGACTCTAACTTCAATATCTGCTTATGCTTATCTGCGCAGGCTGTAATTACCTATAAAGCATATCCTGACACAGTGTACTCCTGCTGCTCTGAAGTGTAAGAAGTGTTATACAGTGTTAATTGTCCCTCAGCTAATTGCTTTTTCCTTTGTGGTGGATGCAGAGAACCAAGCCTGTTATGGAATCAATGCGTTCATTTTCTTGCTCCATTTTAAGTACTATAAAGTAAAAAACCAAGCAACTATCAAAAAATCAAGTCTAAGATACTTATGTATGTTACATTTTGTAAAACTTTGAAGTTTTTTTCCTTCATGAGTGGATAGCCTGTTTTAAAACACCAGAAATGTTAGAAAATTGGGGAAAAAAAGAAAAAACAGTTAAAGGAGTTTGTACTTTATTCTCAAAACCAAAAAGGAAATCAGTGCAAAGTTCCCATTGTCCATGGCTCTGGGGAGCCACCAGCTGCATGTGGAGTCATGGTGGGAAGCAGAGATGGTGATTGGTGAGGAGATCCCTTTGTCCATGGTTTTGGGAAGCATCCATCTTCCTGGACTGTGATTCATTACAGACTGTGTCTGTCCTTCCTCGTATTTAGGTCATTGTCTCCACAGAAAGGTTCTGGCTGAGAGGTGGAGGCCATAGTCTGATGTCTGCCTGGCTGCAGCAGTAGAAGACAGGAGAATTGATAACAGGAGCAATTATTGCCTTTTACTAAGGACAGCTTCTGTCTCCTTGCCTGGAGCTCTCCTTTTCTCATGCCAAGGCTGTCCATCCCATCTCAAACTTCTCAGCAATCAGGAGTACATTATATTTTAAAATGAAATTCAGAGGAGTTTTCAAAGCTACATATGAAGTTGGAGAGAGAAGATTTGTTTATATATTTATTTCTACTCATGAATATAAACCTCTCTCTTTAACCATCCTTGAACTTTCCATAATACAAAATATTAGGTATCCCAATTTGCCCAACATGTGAGAAAGCAGATGTTAAAATTTGATAATGATTAAGAGAATGACAAATTATAAGTTTAGATCATAATGATGTATGTGGCTGACAGTTGTACCTACATTAATAAGTTTTTCTCTATACTGGTTATATATATGACGATACAACAAAAATTTCTTCCATTTTAAGCTTAGTTAATTCTATTTTCTTGTTGTTTTATCTGCAGATAAATTTACAGTAGGCATCTAGAGCTACTGCTGAACAAATGACTATTAGAGGAAATAAGAAGTGAAATGATCCATATCAAGTAAGCTAATAGCATTCTGGCTTTAGACATATGTGCTCACAAGTAATTAGACTACTAAAAATAAAAATTCTGCCTTTCTACCAGCAGTCTCCGGATATGCTGTTGGAGTCATACTTGGAGTTAGCCAATGTTGGCATCCGCTATGAATTTAATTTATCATATGATACAATTTAAGGACAGAGGAAACACTTGTGGGTACCTAATTTTGGCAAACATATTTCCCACAAAAGTTTTCTATAAATAATTCGTTGTGTACTTTGAGAATCTTAATCTGCCATTTTACCACTGATATAAAAACTTTGCAAATTAATGCTTTTGTTCATGTCTTCAGCATGCACATGGGAAGATGCATTCTGTAGTTTTGAGAGCCCAAAGAAAGAAGTCTTTCTCTGTTGAGCCAATACATCACAACTGATTTCAGTTCAGTACTGACAAACTACGTACTGTTATCACCCAAGCAACAGCCCAAAACAATGAAGAAAAAGGACACAGCTAAGCACGTGTCATATTAGTGAGTTAAAGTTTACTAAGCCAAAATGTGATTAAAGAAATAATGTGGAAACAGCTTCACTCATTAGTGAGCAGCACATCCAACAGTTGCCTTTTTCCCTTGTAAACCCTGCCTGTTTTCCATTATGAAGATTGTCACTATATTGATGAAATTTGGGTTTAGGCTACTTTTAGATACCATTCAGAGAGACTTTGATAGGCTCAAGGAGTGGGCCAAGGAGCACCTCGTGATAGTCAACAAAGCCAAGTGCAAGGTCTTGCACCTGGGTCCTAGCAACCCCCACTATTAGTACAAGGTGGGGGAGAGAAGGCTCAGAGGAGACCTGTGAACGGTTTTCAGTATCTACAGGGAGAGCTATAAGAAAGAAGGGGGCAGACTCTTCAGCAGGATCTATTTTGACAGGACAAGGGGAAATGATTTGAAACTAAAAGAGGGGAGGTTTCGATTGGATTGGCCTTTACAGGTCCCTTCCAACTCAAATAATTCTATGATTCTAAATTATTAGCAAAGGGAATCATTAAGCATAGGATCAAGAATTGTGGAAAATTTTGAAAGGAAGACATCTAAAATCCCTACCTCTTCCAATTACAGTGCTCCCACAGTTTTTAAGTATTCTGTTTAGTTTCAAGCTCAACAATGACTATTGCCTACTCAGTATTTCACAAATCACTTAAGGTAAATGTTCCTAGGAGTGCTAAGTTAAGTTGATCATCTGTATTTTGTAGAGTAATTTTAAAAATCTTTTATGGGAATATAAATATATATATAAGGCATTTATAATCTATCAGAAATATACTTACCCTCCCAAACAGAAGTGCAATAAACTACAACTGATGTCATTTATCTTGACTGAATTTATTTAGAAATACTGCAGTGCTGTTTATTTAGGCATCTTACTAACATGACCGAGTAACTGTCAGCTTGGAAATATGTGATGGCATTCTAGCAGGAACACATTTTTTAGTTTTAGTACCCCTCAAATAATGACTAAATACTGACTAGACTGGGAGTGAAAGGTGTGATTCTTAGGACAGTGATGTAATCATAGAGAGCAGCAAGGGGGTTATGATTTTTATTTTTCCCTTCACAAGTTTATGTTCCTATTGTAGTAATGGAGTAGAAACAATAATCCCAGCTGTCTTTAATTTAGCTGTCCTGAGCATTCAGAGCATTCAAGCTTCAGCTGATAGCCAATAGTAAATACAACAGGAACAGCTGAAGAAGCAAGAAGTAGCAGCCTTGTTGGTTACAGCTAGCTGTATCAAGCCCAAGCAAAGTACAACTCAGCAATTTCAATTCTCCCTGCTTAGCAGGCAGATTGTGGTGTTTTCTCCTGTGCAGACACTGCTGTGATTGTAGTGCTGACATAGCATCTCTGTTGGTTTTCTTGTTTTTTCCCGGTAGGACTATTTTAGAGCTTTCCAGTAGTTAGCTACTAGATGAAAAAAATTCTCAGCACAAATGTAGATGTTTGTAATATCAGCAGACCTGTGAGAAACATAGCCACATGTGTCAGGAACACATAATAAACTATGCTTGTAAGTACAATTAATAGCTCAAAGTGTACAGAGATTAGTTTCTTTTAGAAAGAAAAGCTTTCCAGTATTTGAAATTATAGTTATTCTGGCTTTGAGCAAGATGATCATTCTCCATTTTTACACTGCAAGGTCATATTCTCGGTCCAAATTCAAGATAGCGTATTCATTGAGTTACTTCAGTCTTTCAATTAGAATGAAAATATCACATATTATACACATTTATACAGGGATGATCTTATTACTATACACAATTATCTATAGTGTTTTCTGTCTTTTCTCTTTGCTGAGGGAATTGTCTGCCTTTCAGTAACCACTAGAAGTTAACAATCCATTTATCTGTGATTTTATACAGCGGGTTCTTCTCTACCTGTACAGCAACCATCAGTGATCCATGTACATCACATGCTCTCTTCAGCTACCTGAAGGGAGGTGGCAGTGAGGTGGTGGTTGGCCTTATTCCCCAGATCACTAGAGGTGATGGCCTTAAGCTGTACAAGGGCAGGTTCAGATTGAAAAAATTCTTCTTAGAGTGGTCAGGCATTGGCACAGGCTGTCCAGGGAGGTGGTGGAGTCACCACCCCTGGAGGTGTTCAAGGAAAGGGTAGGTGTCACACCGAGGGACGAGGTCTACAGTGGTAACACACATGGTTTGATGGTTGGACTAGATGATCCTAGTGTCGTTCCAACCTCTGTGGTTCTATGATTCTAAACTGTGTCCCATTGTCAACAGCAAACTTGTTACAGGTTGTTGGTCATAGGTTATTTGGGAAAAAAGTTGAATAAGAGAAAAACTTTATTTAGTCACATATTCATAGTGCGAAACTGTTTTAATGGGTGAATGTCAGATATGCCTCACCTCTGGGCCAGAATTCCATTAGCTGCTCATAGAATCTAATCAGGAAAGCAGCAAAATATATTTGAAAATGGTGCTGGAATAGCTCATACAGATAGTTGCTCAAAAAGATCCAACTAACCTGAAGAAAATCTACTTTCATATTTTGCAGATAGTCCTGTCACAACAAGTAAGTGATAAATGTAAAGAGATATATAAATTGTATTTCATCTGACTCATCACCAAATCTAAACTTTAATGTTAGTTTTCTGGGAAAAAAAACTGTGCTGAGTGATGAATGGATGGTTGATTCAGGAAATTAGAAAGAAAAAATGTGTGGAATAGTGAAGCTGTCTTGAGAATCTAACATTGGAAGAGCAATGTTTTAGCTTTAAGGATGCCAGTGAATTCTAATCATTATGTATTGTGCATAAATCAGACAAAAGTTTATACGAAAACTTGAATTTCTGCTCTATTTTCCCTATGGAACGATTGATATATGGCTATGGAACACATTATCACTAAGTAAACATGGATAGGAAAAGACTAAATACTTTGTGGTTGTAAAGCAGATGATAATCAAAGGAATCACACTTTTCTCACAAGCGAAGGAAAATAAAAAGTAAGGGTAGTTAGTTATTATATTTAGTAGTTTTATTCTGTCAAATATTGACAGAATACTCATGGAGAAGCACTGAAGTAGACATTTAAGTGTGCATTGTGTACCTTTCTAATGCTGGTTTCTTTTTGTTGTTTTGTTTTGTTTGCCCTTCTGTATTTTGTGCCCTGGGTGTGTAGCACTGGTATGAACAGCTCTGGAAACCTTCTGGATTAAAGTATGTTTAACAGTGCAGGAATTCGATGTTTTGCATTACAGCTATATACATCCTATCAGTATTTTCCCTACTTAGAGGAGTGTTACCAAAATCCACACTGCTTAACTTCAGTGAGCAGTGTTCTTCACAAACAGTTTTCCCCTGAAAGAAAGGTGCATATGACTATTATGTGTTTTTCAAAGTCATGACATCTTTTGCATATTATTTGCTGAGCCAACCTATTAAAAATTGGATAAAGCCCTAAAGATTTTTTTTTTCTGATAGAAAGCACAGTTTGCAACATTCCCTTTTCCACATACTCCAAAATCTTACAAAATCTGTATGAAGTAGCCTGTCAGCATTTTGGAGCATTTTGTCCACAATAAAAACTACAGACATGTTTTATCTAGATGAAAGTACTACCTTTCTAATATGTTAACCTTGTATTATTTTAAAAATTCCGTGAGATTTCCAGTTGCTTGATTTGTTTTGTACCTAAAAGAGGACTGAATGGCTGCTGTTGTTGTTTTACCTTTCAACATTTGAATGGAGATATTCAGTACTTTTAGTAACGTGTCATGCTTCTCAATCTTTGCAGAGTTTATACAATTGTTTTCAGTTGTTTCTTCATTTAACATTTCTGTACTATAGACTGAGTACCAAAAACACATAGGATGATTACAGTGTGATTATGGAATATGTTACAAATTAATTATTTAGAATAGAAAATAGAATAGTCCAGTTGGAAGTGACATTCAGAGTTCATCTAGTCCAACTACCTGACTGTGTAACCACCGACCATTTATACACTTGCAGCCTCTTTCACCCAAAAAATCACGAGCCTCAGAGTACAGGGAAGTACTCTAACCAGATAATACTTGGACTAGAACTTGAGCTCGGTTGAGCAGATGTTAACCTGGTGAGAACGTAGTGCTGCCTTTTCAATTATCAGCTGTAAGATTAAATTGTAGGGTAGATTATCATAATGAAGCTTAGCATTGCCTCAGTTCTGAATGGAGATATTAGGAAATAAAATGTGTTTTGGTGATTCAGTGCTTTGTCTTTGATGTTGTCTTGCTCCAATTAATAGGAGGGAGAGGAGACTCTCTTAATATATATATACCTGACGGCAAGATTAAGACACAACAGGTCAAATGTTAACCCAACCAGTTTATTACAAATCCTAGTTGCTTAGGGATATGGGGAAGGGAAGATGGGCGTTAGAAAAGAGAGGAAATAAAAGCAAGGAGTCTTTGTAGGGAGCAAGAGAAATAGTCACCAGTGTGGGTGCAGCATGGTTTGTAGTAGGTCTGTTGATCTCAGGTACTCATCCAGTCACTGCAGGGGGTGGGAGAAAGCCAGGAAGCTTTGCAGCAAGCATGCCCCGAGAGGTTCTTCCAAACAGGTTTTTCCCCTCAGGGAATCCTCCATCAAAGGCTTCTTTGGGAGTTTTTTCTCCAAAGTCCTTAGTTTAGTGATGGCCTTTTATCCCCCATTTCTCAATTTTTTTCCTCCTTCTTCTTTCTTCTCAGTTAGTATGACATACCTGGCCCAACAGATAAGCCAGGAGGGAGTGGTGCCTTCATGGCCATGCACAAGCATTATCGTCTACTGCAGTGGTCAGCTCCTTCAAGCCACGCCCCTGAAAAGGACTGCTTGTCCGCTTCTACTTACCTTTACACTCATAAGCAGAAGTATTGTGGCATGATGACACCCATCACTCGCCCCCCTAGAATTTGCAGTTGTCAATTGGACTCTTATCACCAAAAAGGCCTCATGAAGAAAGCTTTAAGACAAAAAAGAAAGGCAGTTTTGTCTTTCACAGATGTCCCTGTGACTATGCGACAGTGAAGTGGCCCAGAGGACTGCAAAGGTAGAGAAGTTCAATGTCTAACTCCCACTGCAAATCAAGTGGGAGAAAAAATTGAAAGTGTATCATCTCAAACAGATGATTTTAAGATTAGACTAGTCCCACTGGAATTGCATAAAATTGTTTCAACATGAATTTAGAGGCAAAAATAGCAGCCAGCTTTTGTACGAAGTGATCTATAAAACAAAGTTACTGACTCGCATCAACATTCAGTTGAAAGGCAGTACAGTGATTATGTAAGTGCCTAAAGCAATTAAACTTTGTTAAGGTGACCCTTCCTCCTCAAATGATAATATTGTGCCTGTATATTTAATTTTTATTAGGAAGACATTTGAAAAATCAGATTAATCTCTAGGTATATTGTTTATAGTTTTGTGAGAAACACACTCAAGATCAAAAATTTCTAATCAGGCAAAGATCTCTGTGAAGAGCAGTTTATTCATTATTGCAGTAATGGGCGCACACCCCATATTGACAAGGGAGAAATTGCGCAACTAGTCAGTGAAATGTATTCCGTTATATACCCTGGGTCTGACTTAGGTAAAGCTTCTCCTGGAACTCATTGGCTGAGCATCTCAGGCTCACAACCTTCCGACGCTGTTGTTACCTTACATTTCCATACAACGTCTGTTACCAACCCATTGTTTTTAGGTATGTTCTGTACTTTTTATGGTGACAGGACAATATTCTCAAAAATTAGCACACTCGTTCTATCCTGTACCAGACTCTCCCCTACCCTATGTAATTACCTTACCTACTGCCTGTGCCAGTTCTACCTAGGTCGGAATGCCCCAGTCTCAACTTTACTCTGTTCAGGAGCTTTCTTTGTGAAAGGCAATTTATCCTATGCTACATACAGAAATACTGGAAACTTCCACTGCAAAAACACAATCTACCTCTCTCAGTTTAAAAAGTACGTATCCTTTATTGATAAAGTTTTTTGTTTCTTTTTATATTTTCAAAGCGTGCATTAGTATTTCATTGGGGCTCAAGAGAAATAAAGAATACTGATCTTAGCACATAATACAAATAGATGTCTGGAGCTCTTGTGCTGTACAGAGTAGCATTTGTACAAATGCTGTACAAGCTGTGCTTTGCAGTTGAATATTTTTAATTGCTTAATATGGAATACTTATGAAGTTTTGCTATTCCTTTGTGGAATGTATGCTACAGTTTACTTGCCATCTTGAGTTATATTTGTTCCCGTCTTAGTGTTTTAAATGCACATGAAGCCTCAGAATTTCTAAAATGCATTCACTCACTTCACATGCCTAGGGCACAAAAGAAAACTTGCATTTGTTGGCAGATAAGATAATTTCTGTATTCTACCACAATATTCTTAATTTTGATCGATGGTTACTTATTATTCCTGTGTGAGGCAAGTAATGTAAGATTCAGCACAACCAACTCAAAGAAACAAAGTTTTTCTCAATTAATTTCCACTAATTAAGTGATCCTGTCATTTGCCATGCTGTACTTCTGTTTCATCATCTATGAAATAAGTGGCATTGCCTACTGAAAAGCACTATGGATGAGCCCTTTGGAACATGCTGATTGCTATTGACGTCCATGCTTTTTCATCATTTCAAATAAATTCCAATATGTAATGTGACAAGCAACAATTAGAAATAGGAAAATGAGATGAAGATAACCTCACAGGAATAAGTATTTTCTGTTGTTGGTGTCATGTAGACATATTATCAGAATATTCTATATTTGGTCTTTTTCAATCGTCATTTGTCTCTAATGCTTGTTTCGTTTTTTATATTATTATATAAAGTGGTTATAATAATGGTTGCCTCTTTTCATTTGTGTCTTTTGGTACCTTGTCTCAATAATAATAATAACTTCTGCCTTTTTTTTTATTTTTTCATATGGTTGTTTGCTGTTGTTTAGTGGGTAGCACTGTCTGGGTGATGAATTTTCAGCAGCCATAAGGCTCTGATTTGTATAGGTCAGTCAGCCAAAGTTCTGTATCTCTCTGTGTCCCTATGTGATCATTCAGGTATTCCAACTGCTAAATTGTTTATGAATTTGAATTGGTCTTTGCAGATCACAGCAGAAGTAGGTAGAAAATAGAACATTCAGAAACAGAGTGCTCTGACAGTACCAAGAGGATCTACAAGGGGATTCTACAGCCTCAAGTTATGTTCTCAGGACAATTGTCTTGAAGGTGCACTATGGAAAAAATATTTTTAAAATTGTTGTTTTTACTTAGAAATAAATGAATTTCTTGCAAAATTTAACCAGACACTCCTAGAAGATGTGCAAAGTCATGTCAAAGTCTGTTCTCTCTTGGAGTTCAAAAATGTACTTGAAAACAAGATTTGAAGAATGTTTTTGTTAGATAGTATAAAGCAGCGAAATGTAGTGGAGTCATTACTGCCTATAAAATTATTGGAATATCCAAGTTTTTCATAGCAAGCCTATAGAATAGACAACATCTCACAGAATTGATCCTTTAGGCAATGGTAGGATACAGAAAATAGATATATCTTTTACAGTGTACACAACCATCATTTCTCAGGTTGCCTCCAATTATTTTGCTTGAAATAGAGAAACAAAAAGGTAAAAGTTTATAATTGAAATGGAAATGATTAATGACATGGATGGCAGAAGTCTATTAGAAAGTCCTTCAACAGTACAATAATTCAAGGAAGTCTTGATGTGCTGTGTGACAAATCCACCCATATTTTTAGGTTTAGCAGCTCTACTGACTTCTCAGACTGAATTCCACATCACTTGCTGATGATAATGCTGGAATCTTGTGTTGCTTTTTACTGATAAGATGTTCTTTTCAATGTTCTTGTTTTATAAATTCTTAAATACTCAGAATTTTTAGCTTGTTGTTTGTACTAGTATAATTTAAGTTTATGAATAACTTAAAACTTGAATTTGGATAGCAAGTTTGGATATTCTTCAGCAAAGACAGATGCTTGGGTTTGTTTGGTTATGAGAAAAGCTTCCTTTAAATTCACTTTGCAATCATGTTCTCTTCTGAAGAGTGAACAAACAGTAGGCTAACATAGCACTGGTAGTAAATGAGGAATTACGTCGACACTCGATGCTGAAAGTAGAATTTTTCATTGAATAAGCATAAGAATAACTGGGCACAGGTGTTTTTGTAATTGAGACTAATTTGGAAAGCTTTACAGTAATCAATGACCCTCAAAGTTGAATAGCTGTTTCTTTTTGTGGTGTTATTGTGATAAGATGCCATTTCAAGTAATGCCTGAATGCCATCTGTCCTCAAATTTCATAGTTGTTTATTGCAGATGTCCTCATATATTAGCTGCAGATCTCAGTTCTGTTATCTGAAGGAAAGTGTAAATGTATTTTTTATTAAGAATTTTTCTTCTAACTGCACAAGTTGTCAGCACCTAAAAGTATGTGGCAGTAGAATTGCCCTACAGTACACAGAATGTGGCTGAGTGTCCTCTATAGTCAAATATGAATACATTTCAGAATAATACAGGTTAGTTCTTTTATCTCTAAAGTTAAGCTGCACTTTCTAGACAATTTTTTTTTTGTTTGTTTGGTTTGGTCTTTATTCATAGAGCATCACACTGCAGAAAAGTGCAGGCAAGAGAAATCTGTCAGCCTGAATGATCTTGTAGAGCAAATTGACATTTACATTCTGACGAATGTACCCAGAATTAAATTCTACTGGGTTATTACTGGGTTTTATGTGGAACAAATGAAAGTGATAAAAGATTTCTATGGCAGCATGAGCTTTCAGAAAATGTCGTCTGATTGGCTCTGGACTTGAGGCTGCTCTTTGGTTGTGGGTAATGAAACAGTTGTCCACACTCTGCTCTCAGGTTATTACATGTTAATACAAAGAGAATATTGGTGACAATCCTAGACCTTCCAGCCTCTGCTAAGAGGGGAGTAGAAACTTCTTTATTCTGTCTCCTGTACTTCTATTTTGAGTATTGGACATTATACATATTTACTCTGGAAATTTGCAAAGTCTTGTATAACTTGAGAACATAACACGTGGTTCACAGCAAAGAGTTTATCTGATTAATATTTTTAAGTTTTCCTCTTAGCTGAATTATTCACAAACACCTACAAGTACTTTGTTCTTGCTTCTGTTATTAGTGTTAGGAGATATTCTAAGACTTAGGGGCTGTTAAACTCCTATAAAAATAAAAACAGCAGGAAATTGTTTTCTTACCATCCTTGTGCAAGTGAACATCTATTCTGATAAATGCAGAACACTTGAAAATATAAGTTTGATACCATAAAAAAAAAATAAAAAAATCCATGCTTCAGAGAAGTTGCAGTGACCTTCAACTCTAAAGATACCAGCAAGTGTAATAACAGTTTGTATGATAATAACTGCTAGAAGAGAATGTGTGGAAACATGAATACAAAAAAGAACAAACCCGCCACTGCCTCTGACTCTACTGAAACTGTCACATTATTGTGGCACTGAGGGATGTGAGCTAGTGGGCATAGAGGTTATGGGTTAGTGGTTGGACTCAATGGTCTTAGTGGTCTTTTCCAGACTTCTATGATTATAAAATGATCAGATTAATAGTAATAGTAATTAGACCAATGATGTTTAATCTCAGTCTTGTGTTTTCTCACACTGAAGTGCAGACACATATACAGACACACAGTTATATCTCAATGAATGTATTACACAGCATGAGATATGGTGGTGATGGGCCGGTGGGTGGACTAGATGATCTTAGTGGTCTTTTCCAATCTTAATGATTCTGTTATATAATCTTGATTATATATATTATAATACATAAATGACTACTCACAATTGTGGTGTATTGTACATTATTTAGATTTTTGTAGGATGGTCATTCATTACTGATTTAAATTTTAATCTGGATGGTCAGTGCTTAGCTCTACTAGAGTCCAAATATATGTGGTTGTTTTGTGCTTAATTTTCCTGAATAGCCGAACAGCTGTCTCCAATAGTTTCAGTGTTTTTCTTACAAGCATACATATAATTGCTGTGTGACAAGGAGATGGTCTTCAGCTTGATGTACGTTATTTTTTTGTGGATTTCACAAAGTCATTCTTAGGAATAGTATTTCGAACTTCTGTTTTCAGTTACATGGGTAATTTTAGATCTTTTCCCTGTAAAGTCTCACTGGAAAAGGTTTATTTTTAATTTGTCCCCGGAAAACAAGTGACTTAGGTATCCTTTATCATGTGACCTTCTTTGCAGTTAAATATAGGTAAATGCATCGTTTTGACTATCTTGAAAACTGAGGTACAGTGAATCATTACAGATAACTTCCTACTGATACAGAGAAAATTGATTGCATCCATTTTCATGAGCCTTTTTGCTGTTTTTGTCCCCCAAACGGTGTAAATATAAATAAGAAAATGCATTTGTTACAAGTGAGGCAATTAAAAATGTTGATCTAAGAACTAGAAAACATTTGGTTAAATTATGTGAAATATGCAATGCTCTCAAAATGAGCTGTAGTAGAAAAAGAACTGCAGAATTCAGAGCACAATAACACAATGGATAGATGTGGCATCTTTCTGTTAGCTCATAGCTTTGTATTTCGGAAGTTGCTTTAAATAGCCATCTGCCGCCTAATTAGATGCCCTAGAATAGCTCTCCAGCTATTTCTGTAGAAGGATGTTGCTCTCCCATTGGAGGTATCTGAGCAGCAACTTAAACACTAGTTTGCTGTGCATAGGTAAAGGACTTTCATGCCATTCTGAAAATGCTGAATATTTTGTATATTACCAGAGGAAGATAAACTATCATTATTTTGTCTTTTGAGGGTCTTTTTTGTCTGTATTAGAACCACTTCTGAGAGTTTGCTACACATGGTGCCCAGCTCCCCTGGGTGTTCTGCTGTGTTTCTGAGAGCAGACCATCATCTTCCATCTCCCTGGAGTTCTAGGAGCACTGTACCGGCTCTCCCATAGAAAGGGTGCTCAAGTTAGATATCAATTACCCTACTTTGAGGTAGTTAGTAAATATGTATTTTTTTTTTCTTGAGGAGACTCACTTTCATTGGGAAAATTAATTGTGATGTTGTAGGAAATACTATAAATGATGCTTGCAATCTTCACAACACCCTCCCTGGCTCTTAACAATAAATGAAGTCGTCTTTTTTTTCTTCTTCTAGAGTAGTTTCTTTCCATGAGTGGAAGAATCCAGTAGCAGAGTCTAATAAAGAAAAATGTAAAAATTTTAATGCCAGTATTATGACCAACATAATATAATATTGAGATAGGCAGGTGCATGCACAAGGGAAAATTACACACTCGTAGTAATGTTTTGAAAAGGATGATTCATAGAATTAGCATCTAAATATAACATCTATAATCTCAAAGATATATTTGGAAGAATAAGTCCTCTCCTTCCAGTGCACATTCAGCCATGTGAGCTTATCATGGACATCCATCTCAGAGAAATTCCATTACAAACAACACAAATACATGTGAAATGGGAAGAAAGAAAAATGTATTCTTTCAGTATCTATCTTAAAGATGTGCCAACAACTCTCACTTTTAATGGTAGTGAGTTTTTTCTTAGATTCTTTGTAAAAGCTTTTGCTTGTTGTTGCCCAGTGTTCAGTGTTGGCATAACGAATACCAGAAAGAAGATATTTTCCACCTCAAAGGTGTTTGAATATAATGCAAATTAAAAATAAAAATCAAGGGAATTCTGTTTGCTTAAGAAGTAGTATGCAGAAATTTAAACATCTGGTATGCTGTATGTGAGAGGTAGATAGTGTTTTTGCAGAGGAAGTTTCCAGTATTTTCTGTATACAGTATAGGACAAGTAACCTTTTACAAAGAAAACTCCTGAACAGAGTAAAGTTGAGACTGGGGCGTTCCGGCCTAGGTAAAATTGGCATAGGCAAAAAGTTCAAAACATACCTGAAGACAGTGTGTTGGTAACCGTAGCTATGGAAGTGTGACCGTAGCTATAGAGGTGTAAATGTAGCTATGAAAGTGTAACGTAGCAGCAGCGTCGGAAGATTGTGAGCCTGAGATGCTCAACCAATGGGTGCCAGGAGAGGCTTTACCTGCGTTGGACTCATGGTATATAATGGAATGGATTTTACTGAGTAGTTGTGCAATTTCTCCCTTGTCAGTAGGGGGTGTGCGCCCATTACTGCAATAATGAATAAAATGCCCTTCACAGAGATCTTAGCCTAAGTAGAAATGTTTGCTCTTGAGCGTGTTTCTCACAGTAGGATTTGCTGTCCTTTGAGATGAATGGCCCTGCATAAATATAACTGTAGTTGTGAATTAAATAGAAATAAAAAGTGAGCTATGTCTTTTCCTCCTGTTGGTGAATAATACTGACTGCGTAGTAATGTTAGTTACCTCTCCTGAATATATACGCATACACACAAACATGCACATACAAATATATAAATATATATATGTGCGTATATGATGACCGTCACCATCATAGAAATACACAGAGTGGTGTACTGTTATTAGAATTGGACTCCTCATGTATTTATTCTACTATGAATAAGTGTAAAGTTGGGATGTTAGAAAATGTGATACAGTGCTTTGCTTTATACTCTCTGCAGGCAATCATACATATTTATCTGTGATTTCTGCTGCGGAAAAGTTTAACAGATTACTCCCTTTAAAACATCTCAAATTTATAGTACTAGGAGAGCAGGTAAAAAGTCTATTGTACAATGTAAAAAAAAACCAAAAACCTGTACTTCTGCAATTGTGTATGATGCAGCTAAAAGGAGGAAAGGGAATGAGGACAGGGTCAACACATTTTTCTTGAACAAAGCATGTGAGGTGTCGTGGCTGCTGGCCTGTGTGTGCAAGTGATGCGCCGACAAATTCTGTGGTTTCCAGGAGCAGTCAAATAGAACTGAAGCTGGAAAGGAGATATTTCTGGCTCTTGCACCTTGTCCAGAAATCTCTGACATCTTCATCTGCTTGCTACATTCAGAACTGCTCTACTTTTTCACAATAAGTGCTACAAATCCTTGAGCGAGTTTGGATTTCCTAGATGTGACAGTAAATCATTTATATCCCAAAAGAATAAGTCTCCCAGAAGAGAAAAACTCTTGAGTGTGCTGCAAAGCAGGAACAGCTCAGGTGCTGATTAAGTCCTATTGGTGGTCCCATTGAGGACCCCTAGTTAGCAGCCCTTCTGGAAGCAGCTAAGTGCCAGCACCCCCCACCTGGGGGGCTCTGACACTGGCCTCACTCCACGCACCAGCCTGATATCACCAATGCAGCCAGACAGGGCAGGGCACGCCAGTTGGCTAGAAAGTCTTCTCTGTGCATGATTTTGAATTGGGCCAGTAAAAAGCTGTTTCTGGGTAAAGTCCAATGATTTCTCAACTTAAAGTCCAGGCTATGGATATGCTTATCATAATGATGATGTCTGTCACTGGAGAAAAATTATCTTGATTCTCATGCAAATTATTTATTCATGTATTGATTGTATCATGAATGTCTACTGAGCAAGAAACTGCTTTGTTTGCTTATATTCAAAATGCTGTACAATCCCTTTATTAGATCTATATGAGTATCCTTAATTGAAGAGCTTTATCGTGGAAATTGAATATCACTAGAAACCCTTAGTGTAGAAAAGTACGATCTGATAGTCTCAGTGAAAGGAAATAAATGTGCTGGTTTGTGTGAGCAAATCATCTGGCAAGTAGACCTGTCAGTGAAATTGTGGGAAAACATCACCAAATAATGACTGGAGAGCGGTGCAATGATGCTGAAAAGCCATGTGGGAAGATGGATTGGATAACATTATCACAGCACGCCGGTAGGAGCTAGATGATCTTTGAGGTTCCATCCAACCCAAGCCATTCTATGATTACAGCAGGAAAAAATTCAACTGTGTATCAAAGTCAAAAGGTTATGAAAGGTGGAATGCTGTTGATCTAACTTTCTGGTTTCCCTTAGTTGTAAAGTGAGTACAATAAAAATGCATGCTTTGAGAAGACAATGTGGAAGATGTTAGAAGAGAAAAATGTACAAAGTATAAGCAAAAGAAACTTCAAAGGCTTGTGTCAGAGATGAGGTCTGTCATTTCTTCCAGTACAGACTTCGAAAGAGAACTGAAAGAACTAATGAGTTTGGATTGCTTTTTCAGTTATAAGTATTCTGAAATTTTGGCCACAAGCAAAGCATACTCCAGGGGGTTCCATCAGCAAGTATATGTGCTAAATGTATTGTAACAATTCTATTTATTTCAAGTATCTGAAATTCAAAGTTTTTAGTCAGGCTTGTAAGGAAGATTCTGCAATTTTAAAACTACTTAAAAAATAAAAATAAAAATAAAAATAAAAAAAGGGTTAATGATATTTGAAAAAATATTCACATGTGAAATCCTGGATTGAAAATCTTTGAGGAGGGTTCAGAATGCTTTAGGCAAACTGGGAAAGAGTCAGAAACTGTTTCCAAAGCAGTTTGCTCTAGAGTGCTTGGTGGCAGTTCTATGAGGTTATCTATCAATCTAGTAAAAAGGCTTCATTCAAGCAAAGAATAGCATATCCCTTTTTTGTTAGGAGAAAGTACTTTTGATAACAAAGCATCTTGTTTGCAGAGCCTACTTCAAAGCCTCCCACATCATCAGCAAACAGATAAGCCTTCAGAAACTTATATATATATTTTTTAAATATTGACTTTTTTCCTTCATTTAATGTAAAAAGCCAACTTTAGTTTCAAAATGATATCAATTAAAGGTACATAGGTAAAACACAAGAATGCCCTATGCCATTCTGGCTGCAGTGAACTCAAATCTACAGGAACCAGGCTGCACCTGGCAAGACATCTTCCCGTCCTCTACCCATGTCTTTCAGATTCTAGTAACTCTCTGTGACCTGTGTAAGAAGTTTTGTGGCATTTCCGTCTAGAACTTTAGATATACAGATCAATGTCAGCTTTGAGTAACAATATGAGAAGCAATTGGAGATGAGGCTGGTGTAATAGCTGGACTGATGTGATACCTGTCAAGTAGAAATCAGACCAAATAAAGCAGACCTGTTGCAAATCTCTGGTTTGGTGTCTTGAGCAGTGCTGGCAGCTACAGAATCTGATCCTACTGGTTAAGGCAATTGCATGAAAGTTGAAACATTTTGAAAAATGTTACATTTTGTTTGTGAGAGGAAAAAAAAGAGGATGCTTCTAGGTTAAAGCATGACATCTCAGATATTTTGAGTATTAAAGAGGATGAGAATGGGAAATTTTCTTGTTTTCATTTTCCTAAAAATAGTATTTGGAAACAAGACACTGGGGAAATGCTTCCTTGATGGCAGTCTCCCCTGAATATTTCAGACTTCCCCTGGTTTTGTAGAAGTGGGTACAACACGCTGAGAAATCCAATATCTATGCAGAGACCTTTATTTTGCTGTGTTAATAAGGGCTCAAGCTGACTGCTTTTCCTGGCCTCCTATGTAGATTTACTGCTGGAGGTAGTCAAGAAATCAGATTAATGTGTATTCTAAAGGTACTGTGAATCATTCTATGTACATACACCTGCGTCATTCAACAGGAAGAAATTTAAGTTTGTAGAACTGTATTATAGTGATTGCAATCCAAACAGGCAAATCACTCAGTAAGGATAAAAGAACAGTTGTGAAATTATATTCGTTATTTCACAAAACACTTTCTTCACATGTAGTTTAACTTGTATTGCATTATGCATCGTTGATCTTGCTTAGTAACGTACAAGACAATATACAACCAAGCCACTTCTGTGTGGTCAGTTTCAGATTGAAAGTCTTGATTATTTATGCAGAAGAAACCTTTTGTAGGGGAATGATTTAATGAAAACGTGTATTAAAACATTCCTTTTTATAAAACATACTGAAAATGCAGTGTATGAAGTAGTTAACAGTTTGTAATACCTGATCTTTGCAGTTCTCCTGATTTTATAGTTTGACTTCTATGAAGTTTTATCTGTAGGTTTAATTTTTTTTCTTTTTTCTTTTTTTTTTTTTTATGTCCAGCAAAATGCCTCAGCAGAGAAAGAGAGTCTTCCCGTGACCTCAAGAAAGGAAGAAAATCAGAGCATCCAGGAGTGCGATTCTCAAGATGTAAGCTGAGCTCACCTAGAAATCAGCATTTAATCTGGATTGTATGAAAACATTAAAACCCTAGGTGACTATCAATGTGATTTACTTCTCCTAACCAAGCTGACACATATATTTTGTAAGCCATTTTCTACCTTGAAGTGCTGAGGAGAAAATGCACCTTACAGTCAATCCTTGCAGGTATACTCTGGGGTTCTATTACTCTGTAGGATTTGTAGAGCTATTGTGGGAAGAAAAGCAGTGGAGAAAGATATGATGTGATGTTGAACTGTTCAAGAATGGGTTTGTTCATGCAGCAGCATGGTTAATGAGCTGCTGCAACAGAGCAAGATGCAGAAAATAGCTTACACAGCAATTCCACTAATGATCAAACTCCACTATCACAGAAGCTTCATTTGGTACAAACAAAACTTTCAGGAAGATGGTTAGATGGTTAGCTTGAGAAATAAAAGGTGGCAGTGTGATAGTCGAAGTAGACAGTCCCATCCACTGCCAGTCTGGGCAAGCTGCAAGCTTTCTTCTTATGGCATGTCTACCAGAGAGTTAAGTCTGCTGCTTTTACTGAGTCACATCTCCCATCCAGGCAACGTGGTGGGAGCTGGAAACATAAATCCTATTTACATTAATTAAGACTGCAATTAGAATAACAAAAATGAAACAGGAAAAAATGAACAGAAAGAATGAGGGATATACACGTTTTTTTTTCAGAATATATTCTCAGCTAAATGTATAGCTTGACTAAAATAAAATATAGATCCATTTAACCAGACGAGGTTTAAAAAAAGCAAGTGTAGAGTCTTGCACCTAAGGAGGAATAATTGCATGCACCCGTACAGGTTGGGGGATGACCTGCTGGAGAGGAGCTCTGCAGAGAGGGACCTGGGTGTCCTGGTGGATGACAGGTTGGCCATGAGCCAGCAGTGTGCCCTTGTGGCCAAAAAGGCCAATGGCATTCTGGGGTGCATTAAAAAGAGCGTGGCCAGCAGGTCGAGGGAGGTGATCATCCCCCTCTACTCTGCCCTGGTAAGGCCTCATCTGGAGTACTGTGTCCAGTTCTGGGCTCCCCAGTACAAAAAAGACAGGGATCTCTTGGAAAGAGTCCAGCGGAGGGCCACAAAGATGGTGAAGGGCCTGAAGCATCTCCCATATGAAGAACGGCTAAGTGAACTGGGTCTGTTTAGCCTTGAGAAAAGAAGACTGAGAGGGGACCTGATCCAAGTCTATAAATATCTAAGATGTGGGGGGCAAAGTGGAGAGGCCAGACTCTTTTCAGCAGTATGTGGAGCCAGGACAAGGGGAAACGGCCAGAAACTGGAGCATAGGAAGTTCCGCACAAATGTACGCAAGAACTTCTTTACGGTGAGGGTGACGGAGCACTGGAACAGGCTGCCCAGGGAGGCTGTGGAGTCTCCTTCTCTGGAGATATTCAAGACCCACCTGGATGCCCACCTGTGAGACCTGGTGTAGAGAACCTGCTTAGGCAGGGGAGTTGGACTCGATGATCTCTGGAGGTCCCTTCCAACCCCTACGATTCTGTGATTCTGTGATAGGTCAAGCTTGACTAAGTTGCAGGTGAAATATAGGAGATGATGGCAGCAAAAATATGAGACAGTCACAGTGGCTCTTGAATGAGCTTCTGAGCGCATCACCTTCATCCAAACACAACCATCTCCCATGGAGGTGGGCGTGTGGCTTGCTGGTAGCGATCACAGCAATGTATAGCAGCACAGCCCAAGGAGGTTGTGGATGCCCCATCCCTGGAGGCATTCAAGGCCAGGCTAGATGTGGCTCTGGGCAGCCTGGTCTAGTGGTTGGTGACCCTGTCCATGGCAGGTGGGTTGCAACTAGATGATCTTTGAGGTCCTTTTCAATCCAGACCACTCTATGACTCTATGAACTCCATTTAGATTGTGACTGGAGGTTGGTTACCCTTTGGGAAAGTTATGAAACATTTAATGAAACATAGGTTAATTTATGTAGAGCTTTGCTGAACTTTTGTGGAAAGAGATTCAAACTTTTAACTGAAATAAATACATTAAACAGAGAAAAAAAAAGAGAAATTAAACCATTGCTCACCTCAGAAAAAAAGAGAAATTAAACCATTGCTCAACTCAGGAGAATGACTAAACACTCATTCTGTTTCAAATTATGCAATGAAATATACTGACAAAGGAGCATTTTTCCATAAAAGCAGGGATTTAATTATTTGTATTTGGAGAAGGGTGTTCTTCTGTGCTGCTACAGACTTGTATTCTCATCCATTTAGTCAACATGGCTCAAATTGGTATGAAGCATTTGTCTGAGAAGGCAGAGGAAGTCTCTAACTGGAGTTACAAGTTTTGAGAAGCTGAAGCATTTGTCATGATTGAAGATCATTCGAACTTTAACCCTGTTCCCTTCCTTCCTCTAAGTGCACTATAATTCACACATGTAGAAATCAGGTTATACATCTAGGTTCGATTCAAAGGATTAAGACTTGTATCATTTAATCTCTCAGTTATTATATACCTCCAGTGCAATATTAATTCCCAATAGAAACAGAACCCGCGGTGTTATTAAAAATATTACTTCCATTTTTAAGCATAAGGTGGACAATGATGAAGAAGCATGGCCTCTGGGATGCGGGACAGACTGAAACAATCTGTTCCTTAAAGTAAAAGAGTAGATCTCCAAAAATATCAGTATCCATATGATTTTGTAGAAATACATATTATCAAAATGTGGCTGCACTCAACTACTGGATTTTCTTGTCAAAAGAGTATTAAATAATTCCTTCACCAGAGAATTTTCCCTATTTCTCTGCTACCATCCCATTGAAGACTTAGGACAAATCCATATTCTTTCCTAGGATCTCACACTTGACCTTTTGATATCATGCCAGCCAAACTTAAATTATGAAAACCAGATTTTTTTTTCTCAGAAAAACAAGTGTTAATTAAAGAAACAAAAACAAGATTTTCAGAGACACCAATTAAAGTAAAATTTTTACAACACTCACAACTGTTTTACAAGTTTAAGGTCGTACCTGGGCCACTTTTTGTCCTATGCATTGCTTATATTGATGAATAATTTTCCTGGCTGTTGTTTAAGATGAAAGTTTTTCTTTCTCTTGTATTCACTGTCAAACTGAATGAGAGCAACATGAGCAATACTAGAAGTGAGATGATGACATAGAAACCTTTTATCATTATTTTCATATCTAATGATTTAGTGGTGGGTTGTCAGGGTTGTAAGGTTAGGTTGAGGTTGGACTCGATGATCTTGAAGGTCTTTTCCAGCCTGAGCAAGTCTATGATTCTACGATACATATCTATTTACAGATAAGGAAGAAAACATATTATTTTTGAAAAATGAACCAAACACGCTTCTTTCTGCAAATAATCCGTATTGTTATTTTAGAGATAGCACTTTCTGTCCTTAAGAAACTACAAGTAATTGATCTTCCTAAAGGATCACCATCTTTCAATAATAAAAAGTTGTTATTTGCATTTGTGAACACTATCACTCATAGAAAATTCCAATTTTGGGAACATGTTCATAGAATCATAGAATGGCTTGGGTTGGAAGGGACCTCAAGGATCATCAAGCTCCAACCCGTCTGCCGCAGGCAAGGCTGCTAACCTCCACATTTAATACTTCCAGGCTGCCCAGGGCCCCATCCAATCTGGCCTTGAACACCTCCAGGGATGGGGCATCCACAACCTCTCTTGGCAGCCTGTTCCTGCACCTCACCACTCTCTTGGTAAAGGACTTCCCCCTGATATCCAACCTAAATCTTCCCTCCTTCAACTTAAAACCCCTTGTCCTGCTATTATCTTCCCTTTCAAAAGTTGGCTCTCCTCCTGTTTATAGGCTCCCTTTAGGTACTGAAAGGCTGCAAGGAGGTCACCCTGCAGCTTTCTCTTCTCCAGGCTGAACAAGCCCAGCTCCCTCAGCCTGGCTTCATAGGGGAGGTGGTCCAGCCCTCTAATCATCTTTATGACTCTCCTCTGGACCCTCTCCAACAGCTCTCTGTCTTTCTTGTACTGGGGGCCCCAGACCTGGATGCAGTACTCCAGATGGGGCCTCACAAGAGCAGAGTAGAGAGGGACAATCACCTCCCTGTCCCTGTTGTCCATCCCTCTTCTGATGGAGCCCAGGATACCATTTGCTTTCTGAGCTGCAAGAGCACACTGCTGGCTAATGTTAAGTTTTTCATCCAGCACGACCCCCAGGTCCTACTCTGCAGGGAGTCTCTCAAGGACTGTTCCTTCCAGTCTGTATATATGCCTGGGACTCCTCCGGCCCAAGTGCAAAACCTTGCACCTTGCTGTGTTGAACCTCATTAGATTCACCCGGGTTCACCTTTCAAGTCTGTTGAGGTCTCTCTGAATGGAATCCCTTCCTTCCACTGTGTCAACCGCATCACTCAACTTGGTGTCATCAGCAAACTTGCTGAGGGTGCACTCAATTCCATCATTGATGTAATTGATAAAGATGTTAAAGAGCACCAGTCCCAAGACAGACTCCTGGGGGATACCACTCATTACCAGCCTCCACCTGGACATAGAACCATTAATCACCACCCTCTGTCTGTGGCTTTTCAACCAATTCCTTATCCACAAGTGGTCCACCCATCAAATCTGCATCCCTCCAGTTTGGAGATAAGGATGTGGTGGGGGATCATATCAAAGGCCTTGCTCAAGTCCAGGTAAATGACATCCTTTTGTCCAGCAATGCTGTCACTCCATCGTAGAAGGCCACCAGATTGGTTAGGCATGACCTTCCCCTGGTGAAGCCATGCTGGCTGTCTCAGATCAAATGCTCATTCCTCATGTGATCAAGCATGTCATCCAGGAGGATCTGCTCCATGATCTTCCCAGGCACAGAGGTGAGACTCACCAGCCTGTAGTTCCCCAGGTCCTCCTTGCTCCCTTTCTTATAAATGGAAGTGACGTGACCCTTTTTCCAGTCACCTGAGACCTCACCTGACAGCCATGACTTTTCAAATATGATGGAGAGAGGCTCAGCAACCACCTCAGGCAGCTTCTTCAGAACCCTGAGATGCATGCCATCCGGTCCTATGGACTTGTACACATTCAGTCCCATGAGGTGGTCTCGGACTTGCTCTGCCCTCACAGTGGGAGGGGGATCTACTCCCCTGGTCCCCACCTAGAGGTTTAGGGATGCAGGGCTCAAGGATGTGAGAGATACTAGAATCCTGGCTGCCAGTGAAGACTGAGGCAAAGAACTCATTCAGTACCTCAGCCTTCTACTCATCTTTTGAAGCCAGCTCTCCTTCTACGTTTACCAAAGGAGGTACACTCACTTTGGCCTATCTCTTCTGGCCAATGTACCAGTAGAATGTCTTCATATTGTTTTTCAAATCCCTAGCCAAGTTCAGTTCTGCCTGTGCCTTGACTTTCCTGACCCCACATCTGCAAGTCTGGACAAGATCCCTGTATTCTTCCCAGGTGAAGAGCTGAAGAGTATTCTTCCCACGTTAGAGTTTTTTCTTGTATTTTTAACCTTATTTGGTTTTGCCTACGTGTTTATCAGAAGGTTTACAACTGCTAAACTCCCAGTGAGAGAAGTACAGGCTGGATAGTTAGGAACATCTGATAGATTCTCTTGTGTCTTTTGTTAGAAAAAGAAAGTGAGGGAAAAAAAAGGAAAAACTTAAGGCCATGATAAAGAGTAGGACTTCAAATGAATCTGATGAAACTTCAGACCTGAGTAGAAGCATTTCAGAACTGTAGACACTGCTGACATCTTTCCTGCCATGAACTTTGATGTGAGGCTTTTCATAGCCAGATGTAGGCAGGACATAGTTGATAGTACATCTTGACTCTTTCAGTAATCTGAAGCTTGTCTAAGACCATAAAATCTTAACTTCAGTTCTGTTGTAAAAAATGTTTTTGTTATTTATTATTATTTTAATGAAGTAGTCTTGTCAATACCACTTTTTGTCCAGAGATGCATTTTGCTTTTGACTGGCTCCTAAAGTCTCTGTGCAGAAGGGAGAGGTTTTCCTTGTATTGTTTTATTTTTCAGTCTTCCCAAAAGTTCCCCTTTTTTGACACTCTAAGGACAAATACTTAAACACAAAAATGTACTTTGTCTGTTTTTCATTTCAAATACTTCTTATGCATATCAATTAAAAACATTTACTTGGTTTTAACTTGGTTTAAAAGCTAACAATTTATGAAGTGTTTCTTTGTTCTCTTATCATCTCAAGTTTCTTGTTCTGTGTCCTTGTACATTTCTCTGATAAATAAAAGTGATAGTGTTTTTATTTACTTCTTTAGTTTCCTGCAGTAAACAAACACTGCATGCTCATTAATCATTCAGTTACAAAGGACACTGAGTATTGGATCAAAACTTATCCATGTTTCTAAGCAACCACAGAATTTGCCTTCATTATTGTCTTCTGATTTCAATTGCAGAACTTTAATATCGTGTTCTCCCATTGCTTTTCCAAGGAGGTAAAGAGAGAGAAAAAAGAAATCATTATTATAACAGAATTTCAATGATAGAAATCATGATAAAATTCTTGAAGTTATTTCAGTAATGCTGCTTCTTAAATGAGCACTATGCAGGTCAGGAGATGTTACATCAGTTTAATTTAACCATCCTTTAGTGCGTTGTGCACTAAAATAGGAGAGGAGTATGAAAAGCAGCAGAAGTGTCTTATGAACACAAATGTGCACATTTTACAGACTTAGAATCATGGAATCAGTGAGGTTGGAAAAGTCCTCTAAGATAACCTAGTCTGACCATTCACCTACATCCAATATTGCCCCACTGACTATGTCCTTCAGTGCCACATCTCCATGATTCCGGAACACCTCCAGGGACGGTGACTCCTCCAATAAAATGTAGACCTAACTTGCCTAATAACATCTTTTTCACAGCAGAATGGCATTTTAATAGTTTATCTGGTTAATGATATGGTTAATATCCAAGTTCAAAAATTGGAAAAGTTGTATTATTATGAGAAAAAAAGAAATATAAGAAATCAAAATATCCATATTCAGTGTAGGGAAAAAATCACGTCAGAGAAGTGTGTAATGCATATAGTAGAGAATTAAAATCTTGTGACCTGATGAATTTCAGCCTGAAGTGCAGGTTGTAATGATAGCTTATGAACAACTAGAATGTAGCACTTTTACCACTAATGAGCCTGCTGCATAGACAGTAAATTAAAAATCAGATTATTGACAGGGTGTGGATTAATAACAATTCAAAATCAAATTAATTGCAGTATTAGATAGGATTTGCATTGTCTAAGAAAACACAGTGGGTTTTTTTTCTGCTTTAAATATGTATTAAGTTTTTACAATTTAACATGAAAAGTTTTATCTAATTTTAGCTAAGTTTGCCTTTTAAACATTTTCAGATCGTTTGAGCCAATAATGCAAAATATTTGGAAATAGGAATGTATTTTCTTGATTTCCTGTCCACTTGTGATAACTGGTATGATTCCTTGAGTAACAAAAGCAACTCATAATCCCTGCATAGATACAGCGGCATACCCTTGTAGTTACATGGTTCAGCAGTTTGCAGATGAAATTGTATAGTTTAATAGCCAAGGGACATGCTGAACTTTAGCTGGCTTTTTGAAAATTCTTTTTAAATGAAGATGCACAGTTGGCTGATCCGCCTTTATAATTTATACATGGAGCTGCGAACCTCTCCTGCTCTGCTGTATAGTTCACAAGCTGAACTGAATACCATAACTCCTGAAATTTTGCATGTTTTACTTATCAATCTGCAGATTTTATGACCAGAATTTCATATAAAAATACTTAGCTAATAAAATTGCAAACTAAACTCATTAGAATGGAACAATATTTCAAGGCACGTGCCCCACCTCAATTATCATGCCTTGTTAAATTTCTCTCTTCACTGTTGCAGATGGATTTTTTCCTGTTGCATACACAAAATGTGTTGCTTAAGGCAACATTAAGAATGCGTTTGTAGTTATCGCTGTTCAGAATTCTCACTGCTGTGTATTAGAGCTGTTGAAATTAAGTGCTCAGACATTAGATACTTCCTGGTGTCTTACAATAAAAATGCAGCATAATGAGGAAAATATTTCTCTTAAAAATAAGCCCATAAATAATTTGGTAGACATCCTTGACAAATCAGTGGCAGCAACTTAATGAAGAATCCTTCCACACGTAAAACATAGAGATTGCTGTGTATGTGTAATTTATTCATGGGTGAAATTCTGATGTTTGTAGCTAATGGTGACATATTAAGTTACTGTTTTTATTAAAATAAGATAATATTAGGGAAGGGAGAAAACAGAGAAAACAGCTCTCAGTATGGTTCAGAGGAATGCATTGAGGCTTTTCAGTATCCAGAAGGGAGCTACAAGAAAGAATGGGATGGACTCTATAGCAGGGACTGTGATAAGACAAGGCAAAATGCTTTTGAATTAGACAATGGGAGATTTAGGTTGGTTGTAAGGAAGAAGTTTTTTACAATAAAGGTGGTGAGGTACTGGCACACGTTGCCCAGAGAGGTGGTGGAAACCCTGTCCTTGAAGACATTTGGGGTCAGGCTGAAGGGAGCTCTGAGCACCTGATGGAGCTGTAGGCGTCCCTGCTCATTGCAGGGGAGTTGGGCCAGATGACCTTTAAAGGTCCCTTACAATTCTACGGATTCTATGATCTGTCTGCCTCACTTCATTGCCATTTGATTTCAGAGATTAGTCATAGTTTATTTAATAACTATGCTTGTATAAATACAGGCTGTGATTATAAATAATGAAAGCTTTTCTTTCTGAATCTAGAAAGAAAGAGTTGCTTCTGTGGGCACATGCTAATGAAACTAGGATGAAAGGTCCTTGATTTGAGAAGTGTTCAGGTAAATAAATATAGCAGAATTCCTCCTCATCTCTAACCTGTAAATGTGATGGTCATTCTTAAAGATTTAATAATTTAGCTGGATGAGGAAAACAAAAAAACGGCCTGAATGGTCCTTCCAGCTGAGCTGGTGTGTTGAAATCTTGAGGCCAAACATGGCAAAATCCCAGTATCTTCCAGGAGAGATTCATAAAATCTTACTATCATGAGACAGGAAACCACACTGATGACAATTCAGCCTGTTATTTTATAAAAGCAATTATCTTTGCTTTGTGCTAGTTTCTACCACATCAAACTGCTGTTCTCTATTTTTATAATTAGCTAACTCTCAAAGGAGCAAGTGGGATAGAAAGAGACATGCAGATAAGACAGCAAACAAATAATCATCCTGCTACTTGGCATAGAGAGACCTAGTAAAATATATATGCATATTTGTGAATATGCTTATTTGCTTTATCAACCATAAGTGATACGCATCTGCATTACAGAATGTGTCTATAGGTGTCTATGTGATTGTATACACATATATTCAGACAAATATATACCTGTGCATGGGCACACAGACATATATGTGTGTATGTGTGAATATGTGTGGGGATGTATATGCATGAGACTTAAGCTGGACTGGTTCTAGCCTGGGTTTATGCTTATGGTGGGCGATGCTGTCCATCTCAATTTTAGGAACTGACCTGACTTAAAACTGAGAGCTCAAAGTGACCAGTTACAGCCCTGGCTATGGTACTTCTGTTGACTGATGCCATGATGAAGATCATCGCTGGCACTCAATCTCTAATTTATTTGTTAATAATACACACGTTTTCAAAGTGACAAGAGACAATTAATTCTTCATGATTTAACAACGTAATAAAGATGTAGGAGTTGCTTTCTTTAGAAGAATGTACCAGATGGTGTATTGCTAAAAAGGAAAACACTATTTGGAATGCTACAAACATGAACCTTCACTTTTGTTTTCCTAACAACAAGGCCTTTCTTACCTGGCCTATGGAAAAAGTGTTTGTAAATGATACTGTATGTCGTTCCTAAAACTTGTGTTGGAAGCCTGGAACAGGCTGCCCAGGGAGGTTGAGAAGTCTCCTTCTGTGGAGATATTCAAGACCCATCTGGATGTCTACCTGTGCGACTTATTGTAGGGTACCTTCTTTAGCAGGGGGGTTGGACTCAAGGATCTCATGAGGTCCCTTCCAACCCCAGGGATTCTGTGATTAGTGTGTGATGAAAATAACATCTTCTTCATTACACTGCTTGACATGCTGTTCCTTTTTTGACCTGCAACATCCTCTGTCCTGAGACTGCTGGCTTGCAAGGCCCTGAAACCCTCACATTTATCTCATTGTGACTAAGCTGAAAAGAATATTTTGTCTAACTTACTAGGAAATACACAAAAAACAAGTTCTGTCAGACCTACGCTTTTTGTAGATCAACTTGATCACAGGTGAGGGACTGTCAGAATTCCTCAAGTGCGAAAACATAATGAATTTTCCTCCCCCTTGTCAATCTCTGACTTTTTAATTAACTTCAATCTAATGTAATTTGTACTGGAGGGATATTGATACAATTTCTTGACGCTTAATTTCCATGATAGTTGATTTTCAATGTTCTCTGCTGAGAGAGGTAATTTTTAACCTACTGTTAAAATACTGATTTAAAATGCTGTGGGATTAATTCAGGCTTTTTTTTTTCCAAGCAAAAATTCTCCAAGAAAAGAGCCTGAAAACATACTACTTAGACATATTCTTTTTCTTTTAGGTTGCTTTATTTCCTCTCTTGCATTCTATCTAGATAGTATTCTATTTTAGAAAAGTATTCTCAATCATAATTTTTGAAAAACAAATATTTAAAAGAAGTTGCAGAAATGCCAGTGGAATTTGTAGTGGTTGTTACTGGTTTCTTTTTGTTTGCATACATTTTTATACTAAAGAATTTTATGCCTTTTTTCACCAGTATATCTGATGTGTAAAAATATTATAATGCGACTTCAAAAATTTTCCAGATTATTATGCTAAAAATGAACCATTTCAGGGGAAGACATATGTTAAAATTTAAAATAAGTAAAATCACTGTTAGGTTGGAAAGAGCCTTTATGACTTAAAATTTGATACAAATATGTATTTAATTTTCACTCAGTTTGCATGTATCAATTGCTATTAACAACAACAACAACAAAAAATCAGATTGCTAACATGAACAATTTCAAAGCAATGACCAAAGATTATCTGTACCTATGTTTCACATTTTCTTTGCCTATGGTGTCTTGATCATAGTCTTGAATGACTTTTAATTTAATTTCAGTAGAAATTTCAGTGCTGTTAAAGACTTAAGACTTATAACGCAAGATCTTTTGCATTTGCAATCTACTTTGTAATTCTTCCAGCATTTTATTTATACTGTTCAGCTCTGTTTTCTGTCATGTTGAAGAGCGTATTTGCAAGGGAAATGACATTTTTGCTGTAATAAAATGGCAGTGATGAATCTAACGAGCCTTCCCATACCTTGAGAGTTTTCTGACTTCTCCATTCAATAAGCTCAATGACTATTATACAGAAGAGATCTAGCAAATCAGACAAGAAAATAGGAGTAAAGGAGTCCTCAAATTTAATATTAGCTTTCAGCTGTTCAGTCCTATTTCCTCACTCACAACATATTATAACTATTATCCTCTTCCACAGGTCAATTGTAGGAATAAACTTGACTACTTCTACTGAGAGGAGAATAAGTGTTAAAATACTAAACTTTTACAACCACATCAGACTACACAGGGAAATGTTACCAGTGTCTGAGTATCTTAAAAAAAAAACATTAGTATTTTAGAAAAAAATCCACAGAAGTTACCTGTGATATCTCCATTGACAGGTTGGCAAGATGTGTTTGGGGAATAGCAATAATTCAGCATCTCAATTGAAGACAGCAGAAACAGAGACAAGCTTTCAGGTATTCAGTCCCCAAGAAATTCTCAGTTTTTTATTAAAAGCTCTTGTAAAGCATGCAGTTACTTGAAGTGTGTTTACATGTTTTGTTCCAACGCTTTGGAGAGGGAACTGCTTACTCAGTTCATGAACTTGTACTCTTCAGTTCGTCTGTTCAAAATGACTCCTGGCTATCAACATTGTTCCAAACTGTTCCATACTTGAACTGACTTGACTAGGAGTAGCCTAGTCATCAAATGACTGAATTTAATACTGTCACGTCAACAGTTTTGGGAAGGGGAGGGAGAGATGATCAAAACAGTTATACATCTGCAAATATGCCAAAGTGTACTCAGCAATCTTACCAATGGAAAAATCTTAAATGAGTAGTACACCTGTGCTTTTCTTCTGATAGACCAAAACAGTCGAGCAAAAGAAAAAAAAAATAATAATAATAAAACAAAGATTCAGACTTGCGTGATTTTTCCATTGTTAAAAGATATTTGCATTGATGCTGTTTTCACCCTCACCAGATGTTGCACAACCCTCCAGGGATTAAACTTGAAGAGGAAAAAATACCTGAAAGAAATGAGAAAAAGTCTGAAGATTCTGTTAGCACAAAAGAAAAGAAACTATAATTACTACTAATATACCTCTGAAAATGTTCATCACTTGCTACCATCTTCATATTCTTTTGAGACCAGAGGCATGAATAGTACCAGTTATCTAAAGCATGCATTTCCACTATTTTATGAATGTTTGTAAACTAGTCTAGAATAGACCAATTAGTACCTTTCAGCAATGGTCCAAAATGTATGTTCAGAAAAATGCTTTGTAATACAGTCCAGTTTTTGAGCTGCTATTCTACTCAACTAGTAATTGCAAACTGTAAATTAGTTTATTTCTTAAAAAACAAAACAAAACAAAACAAAACAAAAAAAACATTCTTGAGCATTCTCTCAGCCCAATCTATTTCATGAAAGTTTGTGGTAGATTAGGTTTTAAATCAAGAATTAAAGGACAGTGAATGTTGGAAAAAAAAACCTACAAATCTGTGTAAACCTAGTTGAAGTGCAATGTAGCTCATAAGAACAAATGTAATAATGGAACAGTAATGCTCCATGTATACTTAACTTTGAGTAATACCATTTCAAATCTGCTTACTTAAACAATAAAACATATTCGGTTGCTATTTTTTCTAACTTGCTGTCACTGCTAGTTCTGTTTTGATCACTGAGCTGTTGGCAAAAATGCACCGTTCAAGAACAGAGACAGAAAGAGTTGCTTGTTTTAGAATTCAAGCAAAAAAAATTTGCAGGTGAAACCTTGTTAAAATTTCTTAATTTGGGTATCCATCATAGGATTTCAGTACCATCCTTTGTAGTTGCACTCACCTCAGCAATGTAAATAGACTTAAATCGTGGAAAGACATTTTGACCACAGCAGGTGGCATGTTGGTCATTACAGCAGAGTGTTTTGGGTAGGGTGTGCTCTGTGACTCTTATGGTTCTTCTGGTTTCTCATCATGGGTCACATACTCCATGGCAGAGTTTCAAAGCAGAAAGGAAAGGGGAAGAAAGAGAGCATATCTTCTTAGAGTAAGTGCCATTGTCAGTGGAATCCATGTGCCTCATAAGATTGAATTGGAGATCTTCAAAAACTAGTGCCTTAGGAACAATTCATTGCTTTTATGCTCTCCTTTTGCATGAAGTATTTTAAGCAGCTGTAACTTGTAAGCTCCCACCTCCCTCTTATTACACACAGCAGTGTATTACAACTGTTACTGGACTGAAAGTAATTTACTTGTATTAGTTTGCTTTTCTTTGCTTCTGAATCAGTTTAAAAATCAAACATACAATCTTTCATTTCATTTAGTGGTATTCTCTGTTATGGTTTTAGCTACCTCTCAGCAATTTCATCAAGTAACTATCTGCTCCTTTTTGACATTAAACTCATTCCACTCTGGCATTTTGCTTGCTTTTCCCTACTCAGGAGTTGATGCTGCAGAATGGTAAGTTTTGTTGTGTTTTTGTTTGTTTGTTTGTTTGTTTGTTTGTTTGTTTGTTTTTTGCTGGGAAAAATCTCAAAATTCTGAAAAGAAATTTGTGAGCTGACTGAGTGATGTGACAATACTACTCAACAAAGTCAAATATCATAGAAAATAATATCTATGTCAAGTGTCAAAGGAAGTGCAATCCTAGATACAAAGATCTCAGAACTGAGATGTGGGTTTTCACAATCAATCCTGACCACTGTAATCAAATTGTATCTATCAAATTCAATAGTGTTTTGTTTAATGCAGTCTGGGCCACATAGAAGAGATTTGATTTATTTCAGATACAGCCACAACAAATCGTGTCTGAAGACAATTTCAAAATTTCCAGTGAGCAAGAGAGTTGTGTTCTTGTCTACAGCCAGTTCCCAGTTCTGTTATATGCCAAAATCAGATTTTTTTGTGTGTAAGAAATTAAAATATCTGGGGTATGGACTGAAAAGGCCACTGAAACTGTTTCAAGCATCTCTCTAGAAAGGATATATATCTTCAAGAGCACATCCCAGAGGAATAAGGTAAGGTGTCCTACATGGCATTCATTTCTTCTTTCTGAAGATTTCAGCAGTTGTACTGATATAGCTACTGTTACTATAGCTGCACGCTGCATTCTGGTTCAAGAGATATCTCGATGTTGATGTCCACAATATGAAAAAGAAAAAAAAAAGCCTTATATATCAGCAACAATCTAGCTTTTTGTACTTGCATGCATGTGTGCTTTCAGTTCTGTATGTCTCTTTCTCTAAGCAGTGAAGATCAGGTAAGACCTGAATAAAGCAGTGTTGGTGGGGAGAATTTATCCATATGCTTGAAGCTTTGGAAACTGACTATATGTCCTCTCCAAGGATTACTTGACTACATTCATACAGGACGTAGGCTGCTGCTCATTTTCCACGTGATTAAGTTTGACATCTTGGAGATGATGACGGGGAATCCTTGCTTATCTTCGCACCAATGATTTTTATATAATCCTCGTAATGATTCAGGATGAAGAAAAAATAACGATGGATAAATTCATCTTCTACCTGTATTTGGCATGAGAATATTTCATGTATTTTCTTGGAATGGCTTAAAAAAATACTGCTGTTATGAGAATCCTACTCTTGCAGCAAGAGGGTGGTATGCATCTAGTGGGATGTCTGTCCTTCATGGTTATACCTCAAAGAACTATGTCACAAGGATGCCTCCATGTACTGACAGTGTTTTTTACCAGAAAAGGTGTATGTATTTTCCCTCAGAGAATCAGTAACTATTCTTTCATTCCAGCCATGAATGTGAGTAATTTGACATCCCAGTGCTGGGATGGAGGTGTGTGGAGGAATGGCTGAAGGAGCAATGCAGCCATGACTCGATGTACGAGCCTCTGCGGCAGCACAGAAGGCATCATGCTGGAAAAATACTGTAAGAACAGGGTAGTGGGGGAGTGCAGATAAGAGTCACTGTGGCCTTGAAGCCAGAGGCTTAGTGCATGCACGATTCAGGAACTTGGTAAGCTGGAATGTATACACCCCCTCCCTGTGCTGTAAATATGAGTAGCTGATGTAGCAATAAGCGTTAGTAACCAATCAGATTAATGTCAATAAAATATGTAGCCAATTGGGCAATGCCAAGTATACTCTCTTCCTTATAAATGGATTGCTCTGTTTAGAATAAAGTGAAGCTTTTACCACTCATATTGATTTTGTCATGCTTCCCTGCACGCTGGACACCCATCCCTGCTGAGGTGAACAGATGCTGGCATTTCTTCTGAAGTGTGACTACTAGAGGTTACAAAGAATGTGGTCATAGTGGAGCTTCAGTTTATACAATTTCAGTTGCAGTTATACTTGGTCTCCCTAGAATACTCCAAAACTCTTTTTATGACAAGCTTCACAGAGAACTGAGTGGCTGGGTCTACTTCCCTATGAGGACACATCACACCACAGAGCAGCACATCTTAGGAAAACATTTTGCAGTTCTCTGCAGTTGCCTGGCAACGAGATCATACACCATATCCTTTCCTTTGCACATAAAGATTACTTAAGAGGCTTTTCTATTAGATATTCTAGTGTCTAATGGCTAAAAGCAATTTCCAGCTTAAGAATATTCCATTTTAAACTACTATTTGAGTTTTCCTTTTGCATCATAGACTTCATCTCTGAATTTCTCTCTTTCTATCAGTACGTGTTTGTAAACGTGAAAATGCATATTATGTATTTATATCTGTTAGATCTATGTGTGTATATACCCATATGAGCGAGCATGTAAGTAAATAAAAAAGTCTGGAGTGAAATTTCATCCCTGCTAAGGTATTACTTAGCATCATAAAACTTGTAACTAAGAAGTGCTCAATTTACCCAAAAAGACAAAAGTCATGGTAATGACTTTATACAAAAATGGAATGTTAAATTTGGCTAATTTCCTTGTTAAAAATACTATAGAAGTGTTTGAGCTTATTTGTATTTAAAATGGGTCATTTTCTGCAGTTAAATGTGGCATATCATTCTGTTAGACTGAGCATACATATTTCATGAGACAATTATAGTTATCTGGAAGCATGAAAGTAAGTCTTAATGGTTCCCCACTACAAAAATTAGATCAAGTCCAATGTTGACCTTTCATAGTGGATGTTATATAGTAAGGGCATTTTTATTCAGTTATCCAATAACTTCTGAAGTCTGTAATTCTTGTCAATAATAACAGGCAGCGGAAAGCCAGAAATTATAGTGGCGGTCCACTTCAGATGTATATGTTACAATGCACTCTGAAAGACCGACTGTTCTATTTAAATGAGAACTTGTTTGGATGGAGATGGGAAGAGGTTCTTAGCGAGTCTTAGAAAACTAAAGATGCATCAAGCCATCAAGTTATGTGTCTTCACCGGACCGTGTGACTCCAGGGGAAGCAGCCTCACTTCTCTAAGTACTTCAGTAAGAATGATACAACACATTACTTACTACAGTGTCAATTAAAAATGGTCAATTTTGACACCAATTAATTGTGTTTTCGAATTAATAGTTAAAATAAGTATTAGTCGCACGCAGAGTTCATTAACTTGTTCTTCCAAAATAATTCCAAGTAGTACCATAAATCAAGATTATACAAATTAATGGTCAATAAAACACTTCAATGTGATTCTACTGTACTATTTTTAAAGTGGTTTATGTAATATATTAATTATATAATTTTCACTTTAAATCAAACCATGAAACAACTCATGTGCCTGAAGTAAATCACAATGTGTAAATTACCAGTCCAACAAAACCACCGTAACAGCCACTAACTTTATATTCTTTAACTGAAAAAGATTTTGCTTAATTTTTAGTAGATTATTTTCAAGTGTAATAGTATCAGAGATTTACTTCAATGCTTTCAACCTTGTTTCCACGGGGGGATCAGAATGCCCCACAGTTCTTTAGGCACTGTTTCAGAAAGAGGAGAAAAGTAACAGGAATTTTATTTTCCCAGAGTACATTCAAATTTGTCTTGCAGTAATTGATTCCTTTGTATTATACAGTGATTTATAGTTAAATGTTGTAGATTCATGTTCTGTCATTAACACAAGAGGTGAGGATTATTTACTGGTGTCTACTGAGCTACGCTGAGCTAAATGGAAGTAAACAGAAGTGGCAATTCATTTCCAGTAATTGTCAGAAATGTATGAGGTTTGCTCCAAAAGTAATGCCTTCTATTTTATTTCATGTTTTGTATCTGGGTATCTACATAAGCAGGAGTGTCAGCATCTCCTATATGCATGCCTTACAGCAGCCCAGTTTGCACAGGAGCTTGAGGTGTATCAGCCTGTACCTTTTCTTTAACAGGAATACAACCAAAAATCTAGGTTTTGTTACACATAGTCAAGAACAAGTCCTTCTGAAATAGAGTAAGTCAGTTTTCTATCAATGTGGATCTAACACAGAAATCTGGAGAGTGCTCTGCTGCCCATCCTGTGCAGCCTTCTGACAGGCAGCAGATCCCTCTCCATGCTCCTCATGGGCTCTGCTTCCGGCTGCTCTCCTCAGCAGCTGCCAGCTCACTCTCCCTTCATTTGCCTTCCCCCGCTGCCAGAGCTGAAGCTCTGCCAAGATCCTTTCTTCTCTTGGAAAAAGAGGGAAGTGTTTCAACTCTGCATAACCCTTAAGTGATACTGAGGGCTGGAGGGAAAGCTGGAACAAGCAGAACAAGCAGCGTCGCATCCACTGTTGGCATTCTCACAGTCCTGCCAGTCCACAGCTGCAGTTGCAAAGAGATGAGCAGGCTTCTAGATACAGTGATGCCTGTAGGTGTATATGCACGTGTGTGGCAGGCACACTGCGCTGCTGTGCTCAACACTGAGTCAAAGAGTATTTGACTAAAACTACAAAACAATAATAGCAATAAAAAAGCAAACACATAGAAAACTGGATATTCAGCATATATCTGCCTTTATAGCTGTGACTTCATGAGAACACTTTCGACTAATGCTATGACAAGCAAATAATATTTTGGTATATCAATAAATATTTGGTTAATTGTCCGTCTTCTTCAAATATTGACCTGTAGTGTAAAGGGATGTCACGTTCAGACGGATTTCATTTCATATGCATCAGATAATGGCCTCTCACTTCCTTCCTTCCTTCCTTCCTTCCTTCTCTTCATCTTTTCTGCTGTCAACTTGTCAGCTGGGGTGTCAGCTTCAAGGATGATATTCATATTAAAGGCTGCTGCGGTAGGTACTGATATGATCCAGCATCATATCCCATTGACAAAAGACATGTTCTGCACATGCATTGAGTCGCTTCCCTCCCGTCACTGACCACTGACAGTTGATTTGGCACAGAGCTTGCTGGATGAGCATCTAGCATCCTGGCTGAGGGACCATGTCTGAAACTATTAGTGATGAACCCCAGCATCGGCTCGGGCACCACAGCAAGCATACTTCAGGGCAGATACCACAATGGCACTCATTGTGTAAGTAAAGATAATGTTAAACAGAATTGGATATGGCAGACAGTAGTTTCCATGTTGCTCTTTTCTATGGATGCCTTTAAAATGACATTGAGCATCACTGGCTGCTTCAGAATCATAAACCTGGGCAAAATTAATAAAATGGACTTAACCCAGTCCTTTGTGCCTAGACCACAAGGAGAATTTATTTGTATCTTCCCTGTGATGTGGGAAGATGTGCTGTTTAAATAGTATCGTTTTACTCTTGGACTGCTACATAATTCAACAAAGCCTCAATTGGCTTTCAATACGCTAATTTTTTAAAAAATTTAGAGGGAAGTTAATATCTAAAAGCATTAAAAAAATAAACAATAGTCCAAAACTTAGCCAAGAAAAAGAAACTCACCAAAACCAACCCAAACTGGAGATTTACTGATGTCAAGGGAAAATTGCAGACTGAAAATGGACCCATATAGAGTTTAAAATTCAAATTTGTTTTATGATACTTGGGACAAATTGTTTCCTAACTGCATGATTTTTTTGAGAAGCTTATTGGAAAAAACTTCTTTGATGACCTGAAGGGAAGTATGAATATTAGTGTTAATATATAAATACTTTTATTAGAATGTTAAAATTCTATTGGATAGGAGCTTAGAATTTCTGGTTTTGGGGTTGGTTTGTTTGTTTGTAAATTTCTTACCTTGAAATGTACTTGTTTCTTGATTAAAAATCACTGTTTTAGAGAAAAATTACAAATCTGAAATTTTGAAATAGTGAAATACTATGTTTTAGTGATGTCAAAGCATTAGCAAACACCAGCTATACAACACTAAGGAATGTGTGATGAGTAGATTGTAGGAATGCAAATCTTTATATATATATGTATATATATATATATCATTTATATAAACTCAAAATTGTCATATTTTGAACAGCATCAAATGATGCGATGGCTAATGTTGCTGAAAAATATCTTCTAATTTAAATTGGTGAGTTACTAAATAATAATAATAATTACACTAAAACATTCCACACTGGCAAAAGTGAGCAAAACCAATCTACATGAATTTAGTTTCAAAATTCCTTACAGGTGCAGATATTGTACACATAACATGGAAAAAAGAAAGAAAGAGAGAAAGAAAGAGAGAAAGAAAGAGAGAAAGAAAGAAAGAAAGAAAGAAAGAAAGAAAGAAAGAAAGAAAGAAAGAAAGAAAGAAGGAAAGAAAGAAGGAAAGAAAGAAGGAAAGAAAGAGAAAAGTTAACATCTTAGTTGTTTTTGTCCTAGAGGAACAGATGGCTTTCAGTTTGGAGATCTGTACCTACTTGGAGCCCTTGCTCATTTCTCTATTTTGATTCATCATCTGAGGCACAGAACTGGAATTCCTGGCTGGACATTTTGGTGTGTCTTACTCATACAAACATCAGGACTGAAAAGCTGAACACCAACTACCTCAAAAATTCAACTTAAATTTGGCAGGTGGAATTATCCTCCTGCTAATTGGAATACTAGCATGTATATGAATCTAATCTCAGTCATCAACACGAGAGCATTTTATTTTCTGCAGTAAACTCTGCTTTCACATGTTGACTAGTGAATCCAGTGCTAGATATACAGCTGTTCATATTGAGAGTTTCCTCGTAGCTTTCTGCTGCCACATGATGTCACATGGAATGGAATATCCCTTTGGCCATTTGGAGTCAGCTGTCCTAACTCTGGTCCCTCCCAGCTCCTTGGACCTCCTATCCAGCCCTTCATGGAGATGCTGGAATGGCCTTGGCTCTGTGCAACACTTCCCAGCAGCAACTATAAACATCGGTGTGTTATCAGCATTGTTTTTCTCCTAGAACCAAAACATGGCGTTATACCACATACTCCAAAGAAAACAATTCCACCTCTGCTTAACCTATGTGTGAAGGCACGTAGCCAAGCTGCTCATTTATGCCCTGTTAGAGCTGTCTGGTTTCTATCCTCCCTGGATAGATGAGGCAGCTTCTAATTTAGGTTCTTTATTTTAAAACCAAATAAACCTGAGTTTCTTTGGTTTAGGTCTCTATTATTTTAACTATCATTTTCAAAACAGAATGTGTTAAGTAATGATGATTAATAGAACTAATTAATATTCACCAAATAAAGCCTGAATTGACTCTTTTTCATCTTAATTCAGTTATGTAACTACATAACAAGACCAGCATTCAAGTAGTTTTAATTACTTCTCAATCAATAAACAAAGGTAAGCTAAATAATGGCTTTACAGGTTTGATAGCATTTGTGATTGCTAATAATAAGACATCTATTACTTACTTCTATGCAGGGAGCAGGCTCAGATATATTTGCACATATATCTGCTGCTGATAAGCCAACCAATTTCCTAGGTAATTCACACACGGAGAGAAGCTGTCGTATATTTCTGGTGGTTGAGTGAGATCTAACACTTTAAAGCATTTAGTGTCATTGCTCCACAGATGTTACAGGCAAAAGCTTGTTGCAAATAATGAAATTATATTGCTTTTACCTTTTCCAGTGCAGATGAGATGGTTGACATCTGTAAGAAATTCCCACACATCCTAATATTCAGCTAAATTTAGAGGTGCCAGTTGAGTCTTGTTCTCAGGGCATAATAACCTTAATAACACAGAACTGTCTTTGATGGGGTAAAAGGTATTGAGTCAGTAATGAATTTTTTATTGCTAGTCCTTGGTGACAGACGTCAACCTTATATTATAAAGCCTGTTGAATTAATCTGTTCTTTCAGTTTGGATATTGCTCTACATTAGCATTCTGCAGTACTCCCTAGGTGCTTTCTCACACCTTTCCACCCTCCCCTCTCCTAATGAATCTGGACTGTCAAAAAGAAGGGTGATGCTGGATTTGTTTCATTCATAGCATGTGAAATCTCATTTCTTATTGTTCCTGAATCAGGAACGTAATGCATTTGTTGGAAATAATGCGGTCATTGCTCTCTAAAACTGCTCAGTGTCTCTTGCCTTTCCTCATTTTCTCCTCCCTCTTTCAGAAACCATTTTTTAACAAGAAAAAGAACATGCTTAAGAATGAAATGATCATTCTCGTGGAAAAACACTGGTTTGAATTATTCTGTGGGGAAAAAGTATTCATTAACTCAAAAGAAGTTTGTAAAGAAAAACAAGCAAAATGTCTAAGAATCATCTTTTTGTTTTGTTGGGTTTGGCAACCTTCCAGAGATGCAAATTTTAATTGCTAAAAAGCACAATCAGGGAGAGAAGGTGTTGACTCAGTGGTCCTGTTTTGGTTTTACCAGCTGAAATGTAATGGCACCCTACAGTAACAGCTTTGGGTTCATCACTTTATCTTTTATTTTTGGAACTGAAAGTAAGGAAATTGATTTGCACAGACTTTTGGGAAAAAGTATTTTGTTTTGTCAGTTGAGATAGCTCTAGTCATTCCAGTGTGCTACCAAGCAATTCTATACCATTTCAATGATGCATATTTCTTTTCTCATAGCAGTTAATAGCAGCGTCTGTGGCAGTCCAACAGCATTTTCAGAATATGTGGTTTTTAACATTTTCTTTCAAGTTCATAAATCAATTCATTCACTTGAGATACGGCAGAAGAAGCATGAAAGGTACCACTGCTCCTATAATTATATGCCTGTAAGGACAGATTAATTCATGGTGTTAAACAGAGAGGTTTTGTGCATTATATCTTCTATTTACTGTATTCCACAATACTAGAAGGAATAGATATAGGAAGGAACTTTCAAACGTGTAGATACACACGAGTAAGATAATAAATATATCTTGTATACTTCTCCATTTATTTTTAATTCATAAATACAGTTGTTAAAAGTCCCTGGAGGTGCTCAAGGCCAGGTTGGATGGGGCCCTGGGCAGCCTGGTCTAGTATTAAACTGGGAGGTTGGTTGCCCTGCCTGTGGCAGGGGGATTGGAGATTCATGATCCTTGAGGTCCCTTCCAACCTGGGCCATTCCGTGATTCTGCGATTCTGTGATTCTGCTATTGTGCATTGAGGTATTCAGGTTGGATAGTAGGAAAAATCTCTTTTCAGAGAGTGGTGAGGCACTGGCACAGGCTGCCCAGGGAAGTGGTGGAGTCATCATCTCTGGAGGTGTTCCAGAAACATGGAGATGTGGCAGTGAGGAACATGGTCAGTGGGCATGGTGGGGGTGGGCTGGGGTTGGACTTGGGGATCTTACTGGTCTTTTCCAACCTTCATGATTCTATTATTAAAACCAGGTGATAAAAGTATGGGAAATGTTTTTTCGTTTTCATTCTGCTGTCAACGGTTTATGGTGACTAGCAAGGCAAGGAGACCCACAGACGCACGCCCCAGAAAAAGGAAAAAGGGGATAAGGTAGGTAGATGGGCCTAAAAAAAAAAGAGCAGCAACGATCTGAGGAGAAACAAACTAATTTACTTAATAAGATATCAGAATGCAAGATAACACATTATAATACAATATAAAACAATATATTTAGAACTGAAGCTAGTAAATCAAATAAAATGACAGAGAGAGTCCAAAAGCTGAAGGCCTTACTCTAATGCTGAGGCGAGATGGCACCCGCAACAGAGATAAGCCAGACAATCGAAAGGGGCTTTTTATCTTTTCCCTCTGAACAGAAAACGGAAACACAAATAACACAAAGTCCTCTGGGGTATGGAGTATGTAGTTCTTCTCTTCTGAGAACCAGGTACCCGGAACTATCTACGATCCACGAAACTGGAGCATTAACTCTTTAACTCCCAGTGCACTACCCGATGTTATGATGTGGAATACCGATAACCAAAAATCATAAAACTATGTCTGCATAGCTGAAGAACCCATTTTACTCTTTCTTTCCATGTTTCTTTATCCACAGAAAAGCTGTGAGGTAAGTGATTCATGCTGTCATTTCACAGTACACATGTACATCAGTAGCAGCTCAGGTGCCATTTTTCAAGGTGTTTTTAGGCACACCCTGCTTCTTTCTTTATCCTTCATCATCTTTTGTAGCCAGAAAGAGGCATTTTAAGTTGGTTGCTGTCCCAGAACATCTCTTTCCAAATGAAAGGAGAGCTCAGCTGGCATGATGCTGTGCTCGGCACACTGGCAAGATCAGCTGCACATGGGGACATAAGGACAGCAGAGCTGAGGGTTGGACGTCACACTGAAACATACTGAAATGTCAAAACAGGGAATTTGGAGTGCTTTCTCCCATCACTTCCAATTGTATTTCTCGGCAAACATCTTCAGCATTGTCCTGAGTAGGGAGAAGAAAAGCAGAAATTGCAGGTTACTGTGGAGAGAATAAAAGATGAGCCTTTCCCTCCACTCAGCCGGTGTCTTTTAATTAAAAATGTTTTTAATGAAAGCAGAAGAAAGCAGACATTGCCTGTTATTATTCTAGTTGGCCAGATTGAACAGCTCTAATCCATATTGTCTGTAATGTCTCATTAATTAATTCCTATTTTTTATTTCTCTCCTTTCTAGTAGTCTTGTTAATTACAGTCTCATCTATAAAACAAGGAATATTTTCAAGCAATGGAAAGGAATATCTCTTTCATGGTAACAAAGGAATGGGGAAAGAACGGGAAATTGCCATGCATCGCATGTGTCAGTAAGGAGGAAATTGTGCTGTTAGAGTGTGTACAGGCTGAGTAGTAATTCATGCAGTCTTCCCTTTGTATTATAACAACTTTTATGCTTTGTGGCAAGTAAAAGACCTAGAAGTTGTTATTTCTGCTTGTCAGAATGGCACTTTAGGAGAACAGAGCTAATCTTGGTTTACATAGCATTTATCCAATGATACTAATGAAGTTTAAACGAGTCAGCACTTCAGAATCTATCATGGTGGGGACTGAATGTGAAATATTTTGGGAGAGAATCTGTGGCAATTATCATAACAGCCCATCTTGATTATATATCAGAAAACAAGAGCTACATCTGTTATTTATCACTGCCTTCCTCTGAGCTCCGTGCATAAAGGGAGTTGTATTTCTATAGTACAATTGTTAACAAGAGGACTGCAGCGCGTTATCAGAGGGTGCAAGCACAGCAGTGAAGATACAGTCTATACAATTTCCAGATGCATATAGCAGACATTTTGCAATGCTCAATTTCTGGCTGGGCCATCAGCACTGGCAGGGCAAGCAGTGCTGTAGGTACACTTGGGAATTTGTCAAGGTTATATTTACCTGACTCACTGCAGGGAGGAAAATGAAATGTGAAGGAAGAGAGAGCTATTATTGACTGTCTTTCCAGCATACCTTATTTTCACAAACTGTTGCTGGCAAAGCATCAGAATCAGAAGTTTCAAAGAACCACAGAACAGACTTCTATGTAGCATATTTCCATGGGAATTCCTTCATTTTTCCGTACCTGTTGTCAAAAACATGAAATAAGAATGTATACTCTACCAAATCCTCTGTGTTGCTTAGTATCAATTAGAGCTAAATAAAGGTTTCCTCTTATGGAGAAAGATGATTTTCTAAACAGAACACTTGTCAGTATTATGCTAGCGATCTAATTGAATCCAACAAAAGAATATTTGTAAATGCCAGAACTTATTTTGGTTGAATTTCACTAGATATTTTACCTCACCTTTAGTTACTTTAGTAAATTTTGAAGTTATCTAATGTGAGGGCACCTTAATTCTAAGAAAAGGATTTCAGAGAATGTTTTGTTACTATACTGCCAAATCAATTACATGTTAAATGTTAACAGTACAGTTAAAGCGAAAACTATATATCTCCAAGCAATATATTTTTTTCCTTTTTATGAAATCATCTTTTAAAACCATAGGATATACATTTACTTGTCAGCTACTATATTATTACAGACTTTTATTCCCTATATCACTTTTTTTGTTTGTTTGTTTAAGGAAACTTATATCCATTAATGAGGAAAGGAAGAGGTTCTTAATCCCACATTTAAGGTCTTACTATTAAATAACTATGGTCTATTAAGGAGTCAGCACTTGTGAAAAAACTCACTGTATTTTGCACATATATTCAGATCTCTGAGTACTCCCTCAGCTATTCAAGAAGTTAATCAAAGAAAATAATGCACATTTACATCACCTAGTAAATTCCTCCCATTTACCAAGCTCAGCTGTGCTTTCTGTTCATGGTGGTCTGAATTATAAAACCAAATTCTTTGTTTTGGACTTGTCTGAATGTAGCTGCCAAAATAAGCTATGCTATATAACATAGTGAGAATAAGAGGCTGCAGCTAATTCAGCTAAGGAATATAGAGATTATTCGTATCCTCTGTAAGCATGAACTCCTATGGGAATTTTTCTTGAATTCTAATTCAAGAGGGCTGGTAATCACAGAATCACAGAATCACAGAATCATAGGGGTTGGAAGGGACCTCCAGAGATCATCGAGTCCAACCCCCCTGCCTAAGCAGGTTCTCTACACCAGGTCACACAGGTGGGCATCCAGGCGGGTCTTGAATATCTCCAGAGAAGGAGACTCCACAACCTCCCTGGGCAGCCTGTTCCAGTGCTCCGTCACCCTCACCGTAAAGAAGTTCTTGCGTACATTTGTGCAGAACTTCCTATGCTCCAGTTTCTGGCCGTTTCCCCTTGTCCTGGCTCCACATACTGCTGAAAAGAGTCTGGCCTCTCCACTTTGCCCCTCACACCTTAGATATTTATAGCCCTGGATCAGGTCCCCTCTCAGTCTTCTTTTCTCAAGGCTAAACAGACCCAGTTCACTTAGCCGTTCTTCATAGGGGAGATGCTTCAGGCCCTTCACCATCTTTGGGGCCCTCCGCTGGACTCTTTCCAAGAGATCCCTGTCTTTTTTGTACTGGGGAGCCCAGAACTGGACACAGTACTCCAGATGAGGCCTTACCAGGGCAGAGTAGAGGGGGAGGATCACCTCCCTTGACCTGCTGGCCACGCTCTTTTTAATGCACCCCAGAATGCCATTGGCCTTTTTGGCCACAAGGGCACACTGCTGGCTCATGGCCAACCTGTCATCCACCAGGACACCCAGGTCCCTCTCTGCAGAGCTCCTCTCCAGCAGGTCATCCCCCAACCTGTACGGGTGCATGCAATTATTCCTCCTTAGGTGCAAGACTCTACACTTGCTTTTCTTAAACCTCATCTGGTTTTACTTGATCAAGTATTATTCCTTCTTTTTCCATGCAAAAATGTTTCTTATTTCACCTGAAACTGGGTAGTATACTAACGGTGGCACATACCTCTCCTTGCTATGTCCCTTAACATATGCACTTGGGTGTAGGTGTTGTCAGCAAGGTATGCTGCAGTCTCAGGCAGGTCTCTGTCTCCAATGGGAGACTTCGGGTGGTTTATTCCTGAGGTCCAGTGTGAAATTGCTTATGCACTCTCTGAAGCTTTGCTACGAGCTGCTGTTAAAGAGTCATGGCTTAGCTCTCAGAATAATTCAGGGACTGTATTTTGGGTGATCTTTAGGCTGAGCTTACGAAGTGAATTTCCACTGGCAGTTGGGTGCCTCCTTTAGAGATATGTCATGACTTAGTTTCATGCAAAATGAATGCAGCTATTTTGTTTGGAGACTACGCTTCATTGTAAACTAAGCAGGGAAAGGGCAGGGGATGTGCAGACTAACCTCAACAGTGTCATAGCTTCTGAACTTAAATGATGGCAACTGGAAATGATTCAGAGAAGCAGAAAATAGCGCAGATGAGGAAAACTGACCCAAAACACAATGGACCACTTTTGATATGTTTGATCACAATCAGTCATACCTTACAGAATTAAATTATTCCTCAGAGAAGTACCAGATGTATTTTGCATAGCTTTATGGACACCTCTGAGGGAAGCTCACATCCATCTCTTCCTTCCCCATGCCCCATTCCTTCATTCTCTGTAACCCCGGCATGTCTCTCATTGTGGTCTGTGTACCTCTGGTTCTAGCTCTGGTTTTCAATGCTCTGCAGCCCTAAAAGGTCATGGTTTGTCTAATAGTTTGATGGTTTTTCCCAGTCAACTTTCTCAAAGTAATCTGAGACAACAAATACATACAATCTTTAACAGCATCTGTCCTAGAATTCAACCCAGGCAGATCTAGTAACCTACATTAAACATCCAGATTCCCACCTAGCATATAGGACTTTGGAATGCTATTTGTGCAAACAGACCACTGTGTCAATCAGTCTGCTTTTCCTTTAAAAACAGCACAGATGTTTCTCACATTATCCGCAAATAGCAAAACGTGTGTTTTTAAAATGTATGCGTAGATGGTACGATGATATAAAAAAATGTAATGATGGGAAAGTGTGTTCATGCAAAGCATGCAATCCTGAGGGTTCTCTGAACTTGGCTGCACAGACACTGTACTCTATTTCTTTTTATAATCATAGAATCATAGAACTGCTTGGGTTGGAAGGGACCTCAAGGATCATCATGCTCCAATCCCCCTGCTGCAGGCAGGGCTGCCAACCTCCTTATATAATACTAGATCATGGTAGACCATGGTTACATAGAGCTCATCTTAAATTCCAGCTTACATTAAATGAAGTGGTTTGACCTTGTTAATTAAATATTGATTCATTTTTAGAAACTTGAGGTTTTTTTCTGATAAACCAGAGACTCTATTGGTAGTCACATTATGCTCTGGAATGAACATACAACACATGGCAGCATGGTGCTTACAAGCGTAGTGAGAAACAAGTTTCCACAGGAAAAAATAGCAAATTTCTTGCTTAGAAATGTTATGCATCTACTTTGAGAGGAAGACAATTTTGTTTTATAGCAACAGTTTTCCTTGTGTATGAGACAATTTCCTTCATGGGTTATACTCTCTAAGGACCTAGAATTAACCTGACATTTTCCATGCATGTTCATCTTAGAAAGAGAATGAGTGAGATGAGTTATTTGCAAGACTTCAAAGGTGCCTTATATTACTGGAATCAGATGAAGGTTGGAAAGATCTCTTTTTGACCTCTTACAATTCGTAGATTGTTTTACTTCTGAGCATGATAGACTAAGCATTCGAGAGCTATTGAGCTGCTGACTTGAAAGGCAGAGCAATAGGGTGAAACAATAGGGTCAGGGAGAAGAGGGAAAAGAGAAAGATGTGGAAAGAATCTTGAGAAGAGGCAGAAAAAAATGAATATAAGAGGACATTGTGAAAAAAAAATAATGTATTTGTAGGAGGCATAAAAGAGAACTGAGGCAAAAGGATATTTGGAATGTTTATGAAAGCAGTGAGGGGACTTCTTATTCTCTAGTTAAATGTAATGATTTCCACTGACTGCTGTGTGCTGTTTTCTCAGTGCATGCCAGGTTCAGAGATGAAAACTTCCACAATAATTCAGAGGCACAGTATCTATCTAAACTGTTTATCTCATGGGCATCCCCTGGTTTTTCTCATGCACAAAAAAATAAAAAGATAAAGATCAATCTGTAGGGCCTCCAGCACTGCCCAATGGTGTACAAAATAGTGATGTAAAGGGGAGTTCTACCGCCTTGCTCTGTCTCGTTAAGTATGTACAACCAGAACATAAGGAACAAAGGAGGAGAAAAGCGTTGTTTTTTCAAAGAGCATACTGGAGATTGAATACTATGATGTGACCAGAAGCAGATTTATGCAGATCTAAGTAGGCTCTTTCCTTGAAATACAAAGAAAGAGAAGAAAAGAAGCCTCCCACTGCTTCCCTTCTGGTGCCTAACCCAGAACAAGACATCTGGTCTTGTTAGAGCAGGAATACCTAAAAACAGGACAGACATGGCAGTCCTTGGCAGTAGAAGGTTGGTGGTAAATTTTTACATCACTGGTTGGATGCCCTTGGTTCCATAACTAACCACAGCTGATCTGGCACTTTGTTTCATATTGTCCTCTGCTTGGCAGTGCAATCTGGTGTGTTTTGCTTGTGTGTACCCTTTCTTCTGAGAGCAGTTGTGGAATTAAATTATTCATGAAATTATTTGGTCAAATAGAGTCCATCTTCCAGAATTAGAGACTGATCTATGATATATGCAGCATAGCTAGGGAGCTAAGGAAGATATTAATTCAAATGTTAAGGCAAATTAGAAAACTGGGCTCAAATATAAATGAAATTATAAAAAAATAAAGATAACAACTATACGTTTAGTGGGGAAAAAACTTATCATCCCTATTGCAGCTCTTAATATCAGCTTGCCTTTCTCTGGGATCAGAGGAAGACTGCAACGTCCAATTTCAGCAGAACACGATCAAAATATTTTTACATATATAGAAAACAAAATTTTTAGGTGAATTTTTATTGGATTACTGCAAGCAGAGTACATCATTGATTAATGCACATTAAAGAGGAAAATTGAATTATCCTCAGAAGCTGCTGGACTCTCACTTTTATAGAATAAAACAACACTCAGTATATGATAGAAAGAAAATTCCTTTCTAACATTTGCAAACAGAATCACAGGTTCAGAGGTGGGTAAAATCTGCAACAAGATACCAGATACTGTCCTAAATAAATCTTGAAGTGTTTCGATATTTACTCTGCCTACTTATGAGAAGTAAATTGTTTTTATATTTTAGGAGAGTAGCATTCAACTAGTGGGACATGAGGACGATCAGCCTTCAGGTGAACAGCAAGACCTTGTTGCCCTTTCTTATGCTAGAGAAGGGAGGCCAGTGTCAGGCTCTGGCCTTCATCTCAAAGGCAACATATGGACAACAAATTTACTTGAACTTGGAGAACACAGGGTAGCACTGAGATGAAAATCAAGGAAAATAGGCAAGTTTTTAAATCAAAAAGACTAGACATGGAAATTTGATGTATAGTGGAGAATCAGTTAGATAATCAGTTGCAAACTGCTTGACACGAGGGACAAAATGATGCTCGTATATTTTTTTGTCAAATTTCTTCTTTACAAAATATGCTATCATCTGAGCACTGTTATGGATCATAGAGATTCCCTGCCCTCCTCTTACTTACTCAACACTTCCCCACTGGATGGCAGACTTTCAGATGCCAATGGGGAAAGTCCTAACGCTTCAGCATGAACATATGTGATGAGAAAAGGACAACTCTATACCTTACCTTTGTTATTTTTAAATATCTATCTCCCTACTGGCAAAAATGTTCATTCATTTAAGTGTGTCTCCTGAATAATTGGCAGAAAAGCACTTCCATTATTGCTAATCATAGAATCATAGAATCACTCAGGTTGGAAAAGACCTCAAAGATCATCAAGTCCAACCACGACCTAACCATACTACCCTAACAACCCCCTGCTAAATCATGTCCCTGAGCACCACATCCAAATGGTTTTTAAACACATTCAGGGATGGTGACTCAACCACCTCCCTGGGGAGCCTATTCCAGTGCTTAACAACCCTTTCTGTAAAGAAGTGTTTCCTGATATGCAAACTAAACTTACAATGAAACAACTTAAGGCCATTTCCCCTCATCCTGTTGTCCGTCACCAGTGAGAAGAGACCAACCCCGCCCTCGCTGTAAGCACCTTTCAGATATTGAAAAAGAGCAATAACGTCTCCCCTCAGCCTCCTTTTCCCCAGACTAAACAGCCCCAGTTCCTTCAGTCTCTCCTCGTAGGGCATATTCTCCAAGCCCTTCTCAAGCCTCGTTGCCCTTCTTTGGACCTGCTTCAGCACCTCAATGTCCTTTCTGTGCTGACGTGCCCAAAACTGAACACAGTACTCAAGGTGAGGCCTCACCAGCACCAAGTACAGGGGCAGGATTACTTCCCTAGTCCTGCTCACCACACCATTCCTGATACAAGCCAGGATGCCATTGGCCTCCTTGGCCACTTGGGCACACTGCTGGGTCATACTCAGCTGACTGTCCATCAGTACACCAAGGTCCCTTTCCATCAGGCAGCTTTCCAGCCACTCCTCCCCAAGCCTGTAGGGTTGCCTGGGGTTGTTGTGACCACAATGCAGGACTTGACACTTGGCCCTATTGAAACTCATACAGTTTACCATGGCCCATCGATCCAGTCTATCCAGATCCCTCTGTAGTGCCCTTCTCCCCTCAGGCAGATCAACACTCCCTCCCAGCTTGGTGTCATCTGCAATGTCTAATGTCGTCTAATGTCTATTGTCCATTTTTTCCTCTGTGATATGTCCTGACTTGAACGTCAGTGATCTCAAAGATGAAATCATGGAAAAATGAGTCTGCAGCACATGCAGTTTGCAGTATGTCTTGTCACTGCTCTCAGGGGCTGCTCAGAAGAAAAGTAAGGGCCATGGGGTTTGCTCACTCCAGAAAACTGGAGCAGCGGTCTATTCATACACTCTAATCGCAGCATGTAGAGATTCAACCATTAAACTCCTATCAAAGTTAATTAAAGTTTTGAGGTTAAAGGTTTGAAATGCAGACATGGTACAGAGAGCTATATTTCCTCTGAGAATTGTATTCAAGTTCATCACCGCAGTTCAGTTCAGTTTCCTGTTAATTCATGTCTTTTTTCAGGTGGTTTTAGCCATCAGAACAAGACCTAAAGGGCTCGGGATGTGCATGTTGTGAGCTGGGGCCCAAATCCTATGCTGAAGCCCCCAACATTAACCTGGAGCTGTCAGCTAGAGCAACACAATCAAACAAAAGTAACGCTGAGCTGTTGGGCAATTCCAAGAGATACAGCAATGAAAAGAGTACTGAAAGAAGGACAAAAATATGCACTGTGATCTGAGAACATCTGCATATTCTTTTGAGAACAAAGATCTTTCCCTCTCATTTTTTTCCCCCTTTATTTATAGAGTGAATGTTCTTAAAATTCATTTTTAATAGACTATTACACCACTTGGGTCTCTCTAATATGCAATAGAATATTCAGCATTTGAAATACCACAGAAGGATATTAGCTAACCGAGCTCTAACAATGTCACACGGATGTCTGCTTATCATGCAAATAGTTTATTTAGATGCAAAGACACATTAGACTCTAATGATTAAGAAGTGAAAAACGGGAGTTGCTTTGTATCATTTCAGAGCACATGACCAGAATTTCAGTGTCTTTTCTCCAGTAGTTCAGAAAGCAATACTGAAGTTAACAACAGAAATGAGGGTCGTGAACGGTGTATACAAAGGAGGCTTGATTTCTCATACAGTGGTAAAGAATGGGCTGCAGAAGAACAGATGCTTTTAAATCAGCAGAGCATTGTGCAAACAGCTGTTAACCAGACACAGCATCTAATTTCACCAACTGTACTCTTGATTTTGCTGCTACCATGCAGTTTCAGCGTGACATTTAGAAAGAGGTCTCAGCTGGTTTATATAGTACTTTGTAAGCCCTGCTTTGCAGAAAGGTAACTGACAGATACTACCTTTGAGTTCCAGGAAATAATACAGCTTATAACATTTTGTGGAATGTGAGTGGGTTCTCACTAAACCTTAAACCTAAACTGCTTCCTGATCTTTTCACAATCTCACACCTATTATTTTTCTCTCTAAATGATGTTCTACATTTGTACATCACTTTTGTCTATTACTGTTCCTGAAGATGACTTAATCATCCTAATATGTAGTGTAAGGGTCTTGTTTTTGTAACTAACCACTGATAGCATGCAGAAAGCAGGACCTCCATACAGGGATGGGTCAGATGGCCAAGCGCTGAATCAGCACAAAGTCCACAATGGAGCACTGTGCACTAAACAGACCACGAGTATTTCAGCTCCTGGAAAACACATCATTTATTCATACTAGAGCAAGTTATTTCTGAAGGCAGCAGATGAAAGCAGGAGTCTTTTCCTTGACAAAAATGGGCTTTTGAACAGTGCAAGCATCTGCAAATACACACACACAAAAAAAAAGCAATTTAGAAAGGGCTTTCTGATATTTCTCGGTGGTTTTGCATTGAAGTGAACCACTCTAGACATCAAACTGAAGCGTGTTGTTCACCACGTTGGATATAAGTATCCAAATTTGTTTTCTCTTCCTCCTCCATCATCACTTGGCAAAGCTTGACTGATGCTGCTGCTTACTGCGGGGATGGATGGATGTAACACTGAGAAGGAAACTTAATTTACAAGAAAGATCAGCAGCTCTCTGGGTCTTGATATGCTTAAGTTATTTCAAGGCCTATGCAGTCATTTGTTGCCCACGTGTGATTTTAACCTGCTCCCTAACAAATTAATCCAAGCTACCACTGAAAACCTGAGTGTATGATCTGATCTTTGTATTACACCGCTATTGTAAGTGCAAGGATAACAGATGGGACAATCCATCCTCTGTGTAAATGGGCAGTTGTCATCTGAAATGCAGAAAGGTACTTCTCATGAAAGGTTTTGTGATCAGTGCTGATTTTTCAGCTTTTCAGATTTGTTTTGCAGCATCCTTGGCAGTTGCTAACATATTAAGGTTTATGTATCACTATGGTGCATTTCTTCCTTCAGAGTGGAAACTGCAAGCATGAAAATGAAGAGAAAAAAGATAACAGAATTATAGCCAGATTGCTTTTACAAGTCCCTGTTGTTTATCCTGCACTGTACACCTAATATCAATCACATTAATCACAGTGGAGAATGTGAATCTATCAGCGAGGAAGTCTAGAAACATGACAAAAAAGTGACACACTGTCCACACCATTGGTTACTCTCTTTTTTTCTTTCTTAAATCTCCCATAAGTGACAGTGGTGATTAAAAAAAAAAAGTGAGGCAACATATTGTCCAAACCCCAGTTGTTTCTATAGCACATTTATGCATTTATGAAGTTAATATTTTCATTAAAGGGTTGACCAATTATTAAAGAAAGAAGTTATTAGGGTGGAAGTAACAAATGTAAATTTTTAGTCGAGTTTTTGTGTTCTGACTTCCAATAAATGATTTAAAAGACTTTCAAAAGACTTAAAAAAATAATATTATGTTTATTCAAGGAGTTGTTGCATGTTGCTTTATATTTATTTATATGCATATTTGAATACTTAAGCCCATAAGTGTTTGCATGGTTAATTTAACCCTCCAAAACAGCTATGTTGTGTGCATCTACATATATATTCATTCTTATCCTATTTCTCTTGATTTATGCCCCCTTAAATCCTCATAGGTATTTTAGTTAGTTCGGGATTAGAATCAGAATCAGAATGCCAGCTATTGAGATCTATGCACATTGTGTCCCTCACCCAGCATCTCTGACAGCACCAACACCAACAGAAGTGTATTTCAGTGGAAATAGACATTGTTCTCTTGACACAGTCTCACTCTGTGCATGACTATAAATAATTTGCTGGGGAAGAGCTGTGCCTGTGACACGATGAAGTGTGTTTTCTCCCAGTGAGAATGGCTGCAAGCAGAAGTGAAATAGCAGCAGCAGGTGCGGCCTGCAGAGACACAATTGCCTCAGAGTCATCCCAAAAAATGTTCAAGTAACCAATTCTGTCTTTATTTTAGCATCATTGATGTTTTCTGTTTCTCTCTGGCTGTGTGTAACTCAGCACTGCGACCAATGCTCTTCCAGCCAAGTGCCAACTCTTGCTAGGCTTGGTGTGAGAACTGTGACAGCAGGAAGCTTGCCTGATTTAAGCAAAACTGACAGGGATGCCAGCTTCAGGACAGACATTTGCGTGTGTGTAAGTGTCACGGTTTTGTGATTTTGGTTTTTCAGTATTCCACATCATAACATCATGTAGTGCATTGGGAGTTAAAGTGTTAACACTCTAATCCGGCTACCTGCCCCTACACGTCATGGAGGGACGGGCTGGGGGTGGTGCTGCTTCTTCGGATTCCCAACGAAGAGGCAAGTGCTCCGTTAACTCTCTCTCTCCACTTTGTTCGATTTATCCGTCTCAATTAGATTGTATTATATTATATTATAGTTAGTAAAATAAGTTTACCTCCCTAGAGGTCTGTTGTTTTTTTTTCCTTTCCTTTTCCCTTCCCCTTCCTCTTTTGGGGGGGGGCTGGGAAGGGGGCCCTTGGGCCCGCTGTCCCTGTCACGGGCATAGACTGGTCCAGGTAACCCCGTGACAGTAAGCCTCACAAATCCTACTCAGAAGGCTACACAAGTAAAAAGTAATAAAGAAAAAAGCACAGCAACCCCCACCATGTCTTCAGGATGTGGCGTTAAGTATAAAAAAGAGTGGAAACTCTAGGGTGTTTGGGGACATTGAATGAAAGTATGAATGCCCTTGGAGAGGAAAATGTTTTTCCCTGCAATTTCTTCTACCACTGTTGGTGATTTTCATATTACACTGCACCTGCTGCCATACTGACATTTATAAGTTTGGCATCAGGCCCCATTCTCCTGACTTGGAAATCTTACGTTTAACTGAGATAATGCAAAGTCGATAAAAGAAAGGCTAGAAATGGGTTTCACACCAAGGTAAGCAGAGCAATGTTGAGGAGTGACCTCCTTTTGCCATCACAATGCAGTTTGTTGGCAAACAATTGTCTGCAGCAGAGGCTTTCATTGTATTTGGAAGCTGTCTGGAATTAGGTTTGGGTTCAGTGCCTTTGAAATCTTGACGCTGTAGATCACTCCAGCTTTTAGCTGGCTTCACAGTTTATGTCAGATATGTGTTTACCTATTACCTGAGCCAAGTGGCCCATAAAGAAACGTGTTGATCCCAGGAGACCTGATCAGGAGGAGGAGGGAAGGGGAAAGGGGAGACAGAGAAAGGAGATCATGTTGTCAACAGTGGGGGATTCCTCATCAGGGCTTGATTTTAATCAGATGCAAATCATTTGTGTTTCATCAAATAACCCGGTAGAGGCCTGCAGAAGTCATGATTCAAAGCAGAATGACATGGAATTCTAGTTCCCAAAATATCCAAGATGAGCATCCATCTTAAATATCCAAAACAGGCAAGGCCTGACAGCAAGTCACAACTGCCTCTCACTTCTTCACAGTGCCACAAGCTAGCAAGAAGAACAGGAACTGGACAGAAGAAATATGTCTTATTGAGAATCCCTTTATTTTACACAGAGAGAGAGAGATTCCCTCCTTCATGTCACAGGACATCCGTGAGAAATGCGAGCCAGACCCTCTCACAGTTCAGGGAGCTGGTGACCACCCTGTTCCCAGATATTGTACAGAACAAAAGTGCTTAGAGTGTTTCCTCCCTCCTACAGCTTTCAGCATTCCCTGGACATAATAAAATAAAGATATAAAGGAGATGGATTGGGTTCTTACTTCCCTACGTATAAGCACAAGATTTCAGTCTGCTGGGTTTTTCCATTGGTATCCATCACTCTAAGCATGCAGTGAAGGAGAGCAGAAAAGTAACCAGGCCAGCAAGAAAATGTAGTGGTTCATTTATTAAATTAAGAAATAAAATGTGAAGATTTATTTTCCCTGGGAAGTATGAAGTAATGTTGGCTTCTAAAACTTGTTCTTGTCATGGGCACAGCAAGTGCCAACAGAATTCAGAAACAAAACAATCTGAGAACAAAATGTTTACATCAGTGGCTCTAAATGAAGAAGTAACTCCAGCTACAGCATTCAATGCGTTTATAATTCACTAGTGCTTAAACAAGGCTCATCAGTTCAGCCTTTACACGTCAAATAGAAGGCTAAACTGTATTTTTCTGTATGGTGAGACATTTAATAAAATGCTTCTTCATCTCCAGTCCCAATTAAGATTGCAGTCAACAGGAGTTGGCAAGTAATTTTCCCTCTGACGCATAAATAATTTTTAAGTGATTTTATAGGCTAAGTTATTCATAACAAAAGAAACATATATTTCTCATTAATTTTGCCTTGAAGACCTGAAGTACATTTATTTGATAATAATTTTTTTTCTTTTCATTTATTGCAAGGCAGTGCTATGAGTGCAAGAGCTTTTGTATAAGCCATAAAACTCATCTGTGATAGATGACATTGCAAGCAGCTGTGGATGTAGCTTAAACTCAAAAGCGTAGCTTTTAGTTATCTGCATTATCTTCTTTGGCCATTCATGCTGGATCCAACATGTATAGCTAGTTTTTTGTTTGTTTATTTTAAGAATTCTAAGATTTACATATATGGGTAAGAATGACCTTAGATTTAAATTTAACTGATCAGCAGCCCAGCATGTTGTCATGGAGCCCTAGTAAATTTAGGCTTGAAGGGCCCTTTGGAGTTCGCCTGGTCCTGCCCTGTGTGCAGGCTTGAAAACTGTTCAGGTTGTTGGAGGCATCATCCTGTTAAATTCTGAGTTTCCAAAATGGAGACTGCATGAGAGAGAAATTCCTCCTGTGAAAAGCTTTTGCAGTGTTTGGGGAATTCTTGTCACGGTGAAGAGTTTTTTTCCCTTTGCTAAGTGGAATATCCCTTCCTGCAGCTTCCAACCACTGCCTCACTTTTTGATGTGCAGTAGATAGCAGTTTCCATCATGTCATAAGAAAACTTCAATTAAGATGTTAGCATTCTATAGGTCATAGTATTTTACACTGATTTCTGATTGATTTCAGCTTAGCACAGGAACCATGACTGAGAGACTCTTACATCTATTTTATTAGCATGGCTGTAATCACAGGGATTTTTGTTCTTTCCTTACTGGCACCATTGGCTGAATCAATTTTAATTCACTTGGGGAATAAATATTTTTGGCATGTTGTGTGCAGCAAATTGCTTTCTTTTTTTGATGCAGCTTTTATGCTGTTGGAGTGTCACCATGTTACCTGAAAATCTGCTATCTGAAATCACCAAATGAAGTGTTTCTAGGTTATTCTGGGTGGGAGGGAAGTTGGTGGGGGAGATAAAAGGGTTTTCATTAGATCTTAATTTGCAAAGCATATGGAACATTATATCTGGAGCTGAAGCTGGGGATAATATCTTTTATTTATTTTTCAGGTTTCATTATTTACCCTTTGCAACAAAACTTGTTTCTGTTCATGGGGTATTTTGAGCACTTCCATATTGGTACATATCATGGTTCTGTCAGACAGTGAAGAGAGGTTTTGTCAGTGGAGACCTGAGTCTGGGAGGGGGTAAGCTGTTGTCTAATTGTGAATGAAACATGTACTAGTCAGGGAAATGTCTATGCACTATATTTAGCATCTTCATTTTGTATTAACAAGTACAAAAATCTACAATGGTTTAGTTGTGCATATGGATGAATTAAACCAGCTGGTTGATGATACTCTTTTCTATACCTTCAATATTCCTGTGATTTCTTTTTATTTGGATTCATTTCATTTTTATGAGCAATAAACTACTAAACGTGTAGAATTTCAAAAAAAGCCTGAACAATGAACAGGCAGAGAAATCACTTCCAGGCATCCTTGTTCTTTAGTGCTATTTATAATGCATGCTAAGCATCAAAATGTACATTTGAAATATCTCCAATTACTATTCTTCAAGGTAACACTGTGTACAGAGAAGAACAATGTGCACATTTGTCAGATAATTAGTAGTGTTGGTAAAAAAAAAAAACAACAACATTTTATTCAAACTACAAGGGTGCTGTTAGCACAAGCAGCTTCTACTCATTCCAGATCTCTGAGAATTTTCTGATACCTGGTCTGTTTGTCAGAAATGTTCAGCTGCCCTTTTAAACCATTGTATCTGTTACAATCAGAAAGATTAACACGGTAGAAGGGCAATATAGGAACGTAACAATGAAGGGACCAGTGCAGATAAGACAGTATTCCAAAGGAAAAGTAAAGGTGCTCACCCATCTCTGAAGATCTAGGTTTGCAGGAAAGACTCCACAAGAGAGGAATCTCCAACCAGAGATCCTTCCACATTGGCAGTCAGCCCTTAAATGGGGTCTAAGAGAGGTGGAGCGAGGCTCCATCCCTTCCTGTCACACAGATGAGTTGCCTTCACCTGTGCTCCAAAGGCTGACTGGGTCTCTTCCCCAAGTACTCAATCAGGCTGCAACTCAACAATTACCATACAGTATTCCTCTACTCTTTAAACATAGTTGCTAGTCACAGTGTTAATCACAGTAGATTGTTTGTACCTGTGCATCCCAGGTGACCAGAAGGAGTGGACCCAAGGGTGGAACTCCTCTTATCATCAAATTCTTGTCTCTTGTCATCAAATTGAGGTAGCATCCATTACCTCACATGATCTAGGTCATGAGAGTTTGCTATGACCTCTGCTGCCAGAAGGATAGTCCTTCATTTCATTTTTAAATAGAAACTCTGTATGGGAACTGTTGAGTCATGGCCTGAACCGCTGATTAATCACCTGAGGAAAGGACTGAGTCAGCTGTGGGAGCACAGGTGAAGGCAATTCACCTGAAGGAGCCTGGCTCCACCCCCCTCCTAGACCCCATTTAAGGGCTGACTGCCACTAGGGAAAGACCTCTTTCTGGAGATCTCTCCTGTTTGGAGTTTGGTGTTTTTTTGTTGTTGTTGGTTTTGTTTTGTTTTGTTTTTTTTTTTACTATGAGCCTAGATCCTTGGATATGGATAAGAATTTCTCCTTTGATTGTCTCTTTTCTGCCATAATAACCTTTTCAACTATAAAACCTGTAAAGTACCATCCTAACTGCACTACTTTTCTAACTGTATGTTTGTTAACTGTACATCTGATGAGCTAGGCAGGCCAAAATACTGAACAAAAAATGTCTTTCCTTTGGAATATCTTTAAATGAGTCAGGGGAGAGAACGTTACCCCCTTAGACAAAACCATCCCTGGACGGATCCCAGGATTTCTGGGATCACCTTACTATGAACTGGCAGCTATAATTGAAAAATGGACTCCCCTGCAGGTTACAGGGAATATTCTTTCCCCATCCCATATGGTGGATTATTTTGTGGAGATAGTAGTTACAAAAGAATGTCAGCTAGCTATTTCTACTGTGGCATGGCCACTATTAATTGCTTTAAATCAGGCTGAAATGACAACCAATACTTCAGAAAGTGGAAATCTACCGTTAAGAGATCAAATTGAAAAACTAGAGCAACAACTTGGTATACTGATAGGGAAAAAATCAAGCCTAAATTTCCCAATAAAACAGGTCCATAACATTTCAGTTGATAATACCCAGGTTCCTGAATCAATGAACCAGGTGCATCCAGAAGATAAATTTTGGTCCTGAAAGAATATTCAAAGGGTTATGATGTTGGTTGATACAGATGCAGAAACATCGATGATTTTGGAGGATCCAACTAAACTTAATGGGGATAGACTGATGATCAGTGGCTTTGGGGGACAGACCATTCCTGTCACCCAAATGTGGTTGAAACTGGGGGTTGGGTGTCTCCTACACTGGGAGTATAAAGTGTCTATTGTCCCAGTAGAGAGACTCTGGTAGAGTTCAGACTTCGACAGAGATGCATTAGTGTCTGGGTGGTGCAGGCAATATTGAGAGGCCATGTGAAGCATGAGCCCATTCGCTTGCTGGAACTGTGCCAGATTACTAATATGAGACAATATAGACTCCTGGAGGGGCAAGATGAAATACCAAGGATGGTGCAAGAATTAGAAAAAGTAGGAATTATAAGACCTGCACATAGCCCATATAATTCCCCCATATGGCCAGTGCGAAAGTCACATGGAACATGGAGGATGGCAGATTATAGAGAATTAAATAAGGTCACGTTGCCTGTTCATGCGGCCGTACCCAATATTGCCTCCCTAATGGACACACTGAGTAGAGACATAAAAACTTACCATTGTGTCCTAGATTTGGCAAATGCATTCTTCAGTATTCCAGTTGCTGAAGAATCACAAGATCAGTTGGAATTTACATGGGGAAGCAGGCAGTGGACCTTTCAGGTCCTGCCACAGGGGTACGCGCATTTGCCAGCATATTACCATAATCTAGTGGCGCGTGACCTGGCTAATCGGGAGAAACCTAATAATGTTAGCTTGTATCATTATATTGATGAGCTCCTGTTGACATCTGACTCACTGGAGGCAGTAGGACAGGCGGCAGATTCATTAACTATCTGCAAGAAAGAGAATGGGCTATAAATCCTCCAAAGTTGCAAGGTCTGTGCCTGTCCATGAAATAACTGGGGGTAGTTTGGTCAGGAAAGACCAAAGTACTACTCAGTGCTGTCATAGATAAGGTTCAGGCATTCCCAGTCCCTACAACACCAAAGAAGCTGCAAGAGTTTTTAGTTGTATTGGGATATTGGTGTTCCTTTATACCTCATCTAGTGCAGCTGCTGAGACCGTTATATAGACTCATGAAAAAGGTGCAACTGTGGGACTGGGAATGGAACATGAAGCTTTCCAACAGGCAATACTGGCTGTTAGACAAGCCCAGGCATTGCGTATATTCTATCCTACTCTTCCAGCAGAGTTGGATGTTCATGTCACTCAGGATGGCATTGACTGGGGCCTGTGGAAATGCCAGAGTTCTGTTCAGACCCCCATTGGATTTTGGTCTCAGGTCTGGCATGGAGCAGAAGAAAGATATAGTCTGATTGAAAAACAGTTATTGGCTGCCTACTCCACATTACAGGTGGTAGAACTGATAACCCAAACAGCTGAGATCATAGTTAAGACCACTCTGCTGATTCAGGGGTGGGTGAAAGATCTGACCCACCTTCCTAAGACAGGGGCGGCCCAAGCACGAACGGTGGCATGATGGGTTGCCTATCTTAGCCAGAGGAATAGTCTGTCACCGCTGAAAAAAGAACTCCAGAAGATCCTAGGCCCAGTGACATATCACAGTGACGCACCAAAAGAAACACTGGTCGCTCCAACAAAAAGGAATCCCGTTCAGGAGGGGAAATATCCCGTTCCTGAAGATTCCTGGTACATGGATGGATCCATCAAGGGCAACCCGAGCAAGTGGAGAGCAGTAGCATACCATCCCTCCACTGAAACAATCTGTTTTGGAGAGAGAGAAGGTCAAAGTAGCCAATAGGCAGAACTGTGAGCCATGTGGATGGTTATAACCAAGAAACCCGGTGATAGTTGCACAGATAGTTGGGCTGTGTACCAGGGGCTCACTCTTTGGGTTGCACAGTAGGCGACCCAGGACTGGATTATCCATGCCCGACCAAGCTGGGACAAAGATATGTGGTTAGACATATGGAATGTGGTTAGACACAGGACTGTACATGTCTACTACATTTCTGGTCTACAGTCACCGGGAAATGATGAAGCCGACACACTGGCCAGAATTTGGATTGAGAATTTACCATCTGAGAACATCGCCCAATGGTTACATCAGAAGCTGCAGCATGCTGGACAAAAGACTATGTGGGCAGCTGTTAAAGTATGGAGGCTGCCCATACAACCATCTGGCATCACCCATGCATGCTGAGACTGTGACACTTGCTTCAAGATGAGACCGAGATCGTTGCCTGAAACAACAGCCCGTCTTGCTAGAGGACACAATCCTCTTCAGTGATGGCGGATTGATTATACTGGGCCCCTCCCTCAGTCTGAGAAGATGAGATATGCCCTAACCTGCATTGATACTGCAAGTGGCCTAACGCAGGCCTACCCAGTGCTGAAAGCAAACCAGGCATATACCATCAAGGCACGAATCAAGCTGATTTTCTGCCTACGGGACACCTCAAGTCATCGAGAGTGACCAAGGGACTCATTTTACTGGTGTGATGATACAATGCTGGGCACAAGAAAACGACTGAATGGCGATTCCTCCTGCCATATAATCTGATGGGGGCAGGCCTTATTGAACATTATAATGGTATTCTTAAGGCTGCCCTAAAGACAGACTGGTAGAAATTCATATACACAATTATACAGAAGAATACTGGTAGCCTTGGGACAGATTTCCCAATGAAATAGTTTCATTTCAGTAATGAAGGCGAAGATAAGCTTAACAAATCCCATCACATAAAAATTTTAATAATCATATGCTTATTTCTCAAAGTTCATAACTTTAGTTAGATTCCATCTCCTATCACATATACAAATATTCTTGATACCAGTAGTTAAACAAAAATTTGATGGGAATCAATATAATCCACACCATAATATCTACATGACAGAAGTATAGCATCGTCAGTAAATGCTTCACAAGAAAGTAGTTATAGATATTAGATCTGTGGCGAAGGTCTTATTCATGATGTCAGTGAGTCATATCAGCTTCTTGATGGTTAGACTACATGATTATCTCGCAGTATTTTGTTGAATGGTTTGCCTAGTAAGTTAAAATACTTCCTCAAGTACGCAGTATTTGTTTCATTTTAAATCCACCCTGCAGAGGTGGACAAAGAGACTCTATGAAACCCTGTGGGACCTGAATGGAAGACCTACAGACGGCAGACCCAGTGCCCTGAAAATGCTACAGACAACATGGGCCTCCCTGCTTAGGATCCAGATTACGGGCACCGATAATCGGGTAAGACCCCAAATTGGCAATGAAAATAACCTTCTGCTCCCTGCCCCTGAGAATCTAGAACCAGGTACCCATGGAGTGAAATGACCTTGGAAGGTGCAGGTAGGACTGAAGTGGTGTGGCCTACTTGCACCTTGAGGGAGATTATTGGAGGTGGGAGGCTCAGTAGTCCCTCTGGTAATCGGTACATGGCCTACTGATATTGTGGTCAACACTCCAGTCTTCATTGCTAAAGGGACCTCCATCATGTCCCTATGGCAGATCAGTACACCCCCTTTGGTGCCTGATATAGTTATGCAGCCACAGACATCTGGCCAAAGGGCGTGGTACAGGCCTCTGGGGCATGTCGCAGTGCAAGCTGAAGTGTTGATCCAGGATAAAAATACAGCCTGTATCTTGCCCTGGAGGGCAGACCTTCCCCTCCTGGTACCCCTGGAAAATCTATACTACTCTCTGTGAGTCTTAACGACACTTAGCTAAACATATGGATACTTGCTAAACATAAATCGTTGCTATCTAAACATGTATATTGCTAATTGTTTAACTTCTCCTAAAGTTTTCTATCACTCACGTCTTCTCTCAGGTCCATAACCAAAAATTAGTAGTCTTTCAACATAACGAGCCTATTGATATCCTTGTCACGCTGTTTAGGAGTGGGATGTCCAACTTGTCTTTAACTCAAGGCTCAGAGGTATTCCAGATGGCTGGACAGATCAGAGCTGCTGTCTTTGTACCTGTAAATTACTCCATCTACCTAATCTCTGCGACTATAAGTTACTTCACCTATCTGCTGAGCATGCAAAGACTATCAGAGAACCTGATGAATTAAAAAGACCCTCCTGAAAAGAACTGCTAGTAAAATATTTATCTTATTAGTTCTAATGCAGACACATCATCTCATTCCTATACCAAGAGAGTGGTGAGGTGCTTGGAACAGGCTGCCAGAGAGACTGTGGATGCCTTGTCCCTGAAGGTGCACAAGGCCAGGTTGGATGGGGCCTTGGGCAGCCTGGTCTAGTATTAGACCTGGAGGTTAGCAGCCCTGCATGAGGCAGGAGGGTTGGAGATTGATGATCCTTGGGGTCTCTTCCAACCCAAGCCATTCTATGATTCTATGAATGACTTCTTCTTTTTTTTTTTTATGTACTATGAGAGAAAAGCATGAATAAGAAGTTAGCTATGACCTCTGGATCCTGGTTTTGTTGAAGCAGCAGCTAATTAGAGAGCAGTGAAAGAGGAACAAAAGATCAAAGCAAAAAGTGACAAAACTGTACTAAAAAAATAGTGAACATGTCAAGTCTAACTCAGGGCTGCAGAATCATATGCTCCTAGTTAGCTCAGTTAAGTTGTCAAGGTAAGGCCTTGTGGTACCATGGTAACTCCAGGGTGAATGTTTGCTGCTGTTGTTGAATTTAAAAACATTTTTCCTGAGTCCCTGGAAGATTCTGCAGCCTTAACCCACTAAAATAAGTCAATTACAATCCTTCTACTTTATTTTCATGCCTATCTGAATGATTACTACAAGAATTCCATGGAATTTCTGTGGTTTTGTGGGTGTTGACATGCAATTGCTCTGATTTAGACGAACTATTGAACTTGAAAATTTCACGTATTTTTTTCCTTTAGGTTGCATTGCATGATCTATGTAGCACTTGGGTTCTCTTGAAACATTTCAGATTGTCTCCTGCAAAGCTAAATCCTCTGGTGAAAGGTGAAGGGCTCATCTGGAGTATGTGCCTCACAGAAGCTGAGTGCTTTTGTTGTGTAAATGTTTAAGATGACTTGCCAGCTGCTGGAAGGAAAGGAGTTAAGTGGAAAGGCTTATTACTATGTGTTCTTTTACTGTGTGTTTCAAAGCTGAAGAAAGCTATATCAACTACTAGACAGTGGGATTGAGTGCTCCCTCAACAAGTTTGCCGATGACAACGAGCCTAGTGGCACAGTTTACACAATAGAAGAAGGAGACAACATTCAAAGAGACCTGGATAGGCTTGGGAAGAACACTCATTTGGACATAATGAGGTTCAACAAGACTAAATGCAAGGTTTTCTCTGCTCTTGCAAGGCCCCATCTGGAGTATTGCTTCCAGGTTTGGAGCCCCCTGTACAGGAAGTTGTGGAGCTGTTGGAGTGGGTCCAGAGGATGCTCAGAGGGCTGGAACACCTCTCCTATGAAGAAAGGCTGAGGGAGCTGAGCTGCTGCAGCCTGGAGATAGGTCTGGGGAGACCTTGTTCCAGCTTTCCAGTATTTGAGAAGGCCTTATAATCAGGAGGATGACAGACTTTTTATGTGGTCTGATAGTGATAGGACAAGGGGGAATGGCTTTAAACTAAAAGAGGAGAGATATGGGTTAGTTGTTAAGTGGGAATTCTTCAATCAGAGAGTGGTGTGGCACTGGCATATGTTGCCCAGAGAACCTGCAGATGCCCCATCCCTGGAGGCATTCAATGATAAGTTGGATGGGGCCCTGGGCAGCCTGATGTGGTGGGTGTCAATCTTGCCCATGGCAGGGGGTTGGAACTGGATGATCTTTAGGTCTCTTCCAGTATAAGCCATTCTATGAAAGCTATTTTATTTTTTAATTCATTATTGTCAACTGAATATTACAACAGCTCTTTGAGGTAAGTATTGTGTACCCTGGTGAAGTGGACTGGGGACAAAGCTCTGCAATCTCTCACTTCTGTCTGAGATCCAGAGCAGTGCTTGTGGAGAGGCTGAATCATAACATAAAGTTTGCGACTGACCAAAATCACACATTGCTGCTGCTTGGCACCCATGCAAGCTTTTCACTTTAGCTTGTTCTCAAAAAAGAAAAGGTTTCCTCCGAGGAATCCAGGGTAAATTGAAGCTTCACCTCTTTTTACATGTCAGAATTTCTGTACTTGCTGGAGCTGATAACCTGGGGTTATAGAGGCTGACAGCTTGGTGTTTCTGAAGCTTTTTAATCTTTTTTTTTCTTTCAGCTCTTCTTAAGTGAAGCTCTTTTGTACTGAAGTGTGAGAGTTTATGAAGCTTAGAATGCACTAACATGACCTGTGGATGGGTTCTGCTCACTGAATAGGTTCACATTAATGAGATTTTTTGCTTTTGATATCGTCTGGGGACATTGTTTCTATGTATACTTACAAATGGAAAATGTTTTTGCAGACAGAAGAATTCTATGGTGACGCTTCTTTATGAAGACCTCTGCTTTCTCAGCACTTAGAGTCCTGAATTAATCACAGTAGTACCTTTCTCTTCCCTTTGTAATCAATCTACGTAACTTTATAATTTCCAAGGAAACCATTTGTTTTTGTCAAAGTTCAAAATTGTTGATTAAAGTAACCTTTGCAGAGCTTAGTCAACTCTCTTTTACAGTTAAAAAAAAAAAAATGTGGTTCTTGGGAGGATCTTGGTTTCTTTTTCTTATTTCCCCTCTGAGTTTTAGAAGATATCTGTTACATCCTTGCCCAATCACCAGGGAAATGCAGTCTGTGACTGACACTACCCATGGACCACCTTATGTTTTTGTGCCTGCTTTCTCAATTTCATTTGGGCCATAACAGCAAAAAGTTACTGGGTGCAACTGCTGAAAACTCTTATCAGTGTTGAATTTAATATGTACATAACTATTGTTGATTGCTACTTATGTCATAGAAGAAACATCAGTCTGGTGCCACACACAAGAAAACTGATTTCAGACTTGTTCATATCTCCAGTTAGGATGTTAGTTGATGTGTTGAGACAGTATTACTTTGTTCTGGTGTTTCACAATCCTGTGCTTTTTCTCCTGTTGTGTAATGATGTTAAAATGACCAATTTTTGCTCCAGATTTTGGTTTTTTTTAATGTAAGTATGGAAATGACTGCAATTTTTTCATTTAATATCCAGTGATGTTATGGGTTATATCACATTGCTTTTAGCAGTGGAGCTTTCCTACCTGAATTCTCAATACTGTCACAGACGAAGTGATGCTCTGCTCAGTTTCCCTCCAGCTGGTTTTAGTTAATGCTTCACAATGGACAGCACATGTTTTACTTTGCCTTTTTACTTGTCCTTTTAACAGGACAGAAGCTACAGTGATACAAAATGACCCAACCAGTCAAAGCAACTGTGAAGTGCTGTACTGCTTCCAGGTGTAAAGATGGTTTAAAGTGTTCAAGGCTTTCTTCTCTAGAATTTGGATTGATTAGAGCTATATATTATAACTGAGAATTGTATGGGGTTCTTCCTGTCTGTTTACTTGGTATACTAGTTCCAGTTCTGTGTAAGACGTTTTTTTCCTGGGGCATTCTAACATTTTGTGTTCAGTTAGGATAACAACAACTGCAGTTAACTAATTCACTTTTGGGAATGGAGCTCCTTAAACTACTGTGAGATTTACTAATTTTTCTCATCCCTGATATCAAAGCAATCTGTTTACTATTTTCCAGAAATGTGAGACCTGGTCTCTTATGCAATACAGAAAGAAGCCCAGTAACTGTCTTCCATTTCTTGGGGCTTAGGCTCTATGTTGTCTCTAGGGGAAAAGATTATGGAAACAACACTGCTGGGATTTGGTTCAAGTTCCTGAATATCACTATATATGGGAACTGTTGAATCACGGCCTGAACCTCTGATTGACCACCTGAGTCAAGTGCTGAGTCAGCCATGGGAGCATAGGTGAAGGCAACTCACCTGTGTGCCCAGAAGGGGTGGAGCTAGGCTCCACCTCTCCTAGACCCCATTTAAGGGCTGACTGCCACGGAGGAATGATCTCTTCCTGGAGATCTCTTCTCATAGTGTTTTTGTGAGCATCTTTCATTTATATCTAATTATCCTTTCCAACGCAGTAATCTTACCAGCCTAACTTCTCTGTACACTATAGAACATCCGTATATCTGTTAACCTTACATACTAATATCCCAGTGATATCACTGGGAACAGGACAGATGAAGAACTGTACTTGAATTTACTCCTGTTCAGTTGGATGGGCAGGTACAATGAGGGAGGGCTGTAGATGTTGTATGCCCTCATTTTTGCAATGCCTTTAACACATTCTCTTGCAGAAATCCTGCTGTTCAGAGAACTGGATAGGCAGTCTGGCAGGAGAATTATATAGCTGACTTGACTGTCAGGCTCTAAAGAATTGTGATCAATGCTAGATGGTTCAAATAGTAGCTGGTTTGTTTAATACAATGGGAAAGGCTTTACAACAAAGGTGTGATGACAAAAAGACTGGCACTATAGGGGTGCTATAAAGAAGGGCAGAAGATTGCTTACTCATATCAGAAGATTCTAGGTTCACAGGAGAAAGCTTCACCAAGGAGGGATCTCTAGGAAGAGATCCTGCCATAGTGGCAGTCAGCCCTTAAATAAGGTCTAAGAGAGGTGGTGTAGCCAGGCTCCACCCCTTCCAGTTGCATAGGTGAATTGCCTTTACCTGTGCTCCCAGGGCTGACTGGGTCCTTTCCCCAGGTGCTCAATCAGTGGTTCAGGCCATGACTCAATAGTTACCATACACTGGTTATTAATGCCGTTCTTGTGCCTATCCTCAATACAGCTCAGTGATGATTGCATATAGTGAGCTGAGGAAGACAAATCAGAATGCAGGAGACAGGGTTTGCTAGTAAGAGGTATATTGGCAGGTTGGAGATATGGCCTGAAATGAGAATTATCAAATTCAATAAAGATGTAAATGTGAAATCTTGCATGTGGAGTGATAGAACCCAATGTAACTAAAAGCACTGTACTGTCTGGGTAGGGTTTTCATGTAGAAAAGGAATTAGAAGTCACAGTGAACGAGTCACCCATTGTTTAGCAATGGGCCCTTGGATGGAGGAAGGTTGGTCACAGATGGAGTTACATTAGGATAAAGGGCGGGACAGTAACTGTTCCCCTTCCTTCAACATTTCTGTAACAGGATCTAGGGTGATGTACTCAGTTCTGAGCTGCCCAAACTGAAAAATAGGAGTGTAGGGGAACTTTTAGGTCATGGCTTGAACTGGTGATTGAGCACCTGGTGAAGGGCTGTGGCTGGCCTAGGGATCGCAGGGAGATTGCACCTGAGAACAGAAGGCATGGACCCAGGGTGGTGCCCTCCTGGGCTCATATGAGGGCTGGCCACTGAAGCATGTCTTGAGCTGAGGCTGCTTCCAGAGAGGAGTACTGTGCAGCCAGAGAGCTCATTCATTAGTTGGGCAAGTTTGACTCTTCTTTCTGTCTATGATTATTATGAATATTTTACCTAGTACTGTTAAGAATCTATAAAAAGAAATTTTGCTTCTCTCTGAGCAGAGCACAGGAGCAGGTCCTGTGGAAGGCCATGAAGGCTTTGAGGTGGCTGAGGTGAGCTAAATGTCAGGAGATTCTGAGAAACCTGAGCCTCTTCTGCAGGAAGAGAAAGGTAAAGGAGTGACCTTAGTGTAACAAAATGAGGGATGAGGAATGCAAATTAAAAAAAACAGGCAATTGCTGTTAGATACAAGGTTTACTTAGCTTTTAGGGTTACAAGGCAATGGAAAATGCTGCAGAGAGGTTGAATAAACTCAGTCTTAAGATGCAAGGCAACTGTTTGAATAAGCACTGGAGATAATAACAGTTGCTTTTTTTTTCTAACTTGAATTGTAGTATAGTCTACAACAAGTTAGGGAAGGGTAGAGGAATATTCAAGATTATAAGATCATCTCCAACACCTCTGAAAGCAGGCTTTTCCTTTAAGGAAGGAGTTGACTGGAAACCACTTGTTGCCTCCAGGAATGTGAATATTGTTGGTTATTGCTTGCACTGTATGTTTAATGTTGAATTTTAAAATGCTTCAGAGGAGGGATAATGCTTCTTTAGGGTTGGTTTTCTGTCTTAATTCAGTACTATGCAGTAAAGAAAAACTATTTTTGATTGTATTTCAAACTTGATATTCTACTAAAGAGTTCCAGCTACAAAGCAAAGTAAATACCCTTGGATTTTGGAAAGGCCTCTGTGCTGATTCTTTCTTGCAAAATTTGGGCTCTCCTTGGAAGTGGAAGCAATTTATATTTTCTAGTTTTATTCTGGGACTGACATGTAGAACATGTTCTCCTTTTTTATCAATGAGTTGTGAAAATATACATCTGTTTGGCAATCATGGTGTTAAGAAGTATGTGTGTTCTAAGCTGTCTTGAGGAAATCCTGCTTGTAACTGTCCAAGTGAATTGCAGAGCTGTAGTAGGCGTTAACGAGGACTCGGGATGTGACGCGGTAGGACCTCCCATGCTCTGTGATGGAAAGATGACGCACGCTTAAGGAGCGTGGACAAGGCAAGATGCGTACTTAAGGAATCGTCACGTGGTAATAAACACCATTTGCTATGTCCTCCATAATGGTGTCTGTGTTGCAATGGCCCTAGCGTGGGTAGATCACTAGCCCCTGGCGGAACGCGCCTCGGACACTGAGACAACACAGAGCTTTAGCTGAGTAGTGGCTGCTGGAAATTGGATTTTGGTTTTTAGTGGAAAATTACCATGTTGACAAGTGTAGTGCGTTGAAGTGGAAAATTAGCCTTCACAATAATGTGGATATTCTGAGAATAAAACTTCTGGGGGATGATTTAATGAATAAGCAGTTAAAAAGACCAAAAGAATATGGTTAATTACACAACTTCCTTTAGGGGTTATTTCTGTTTTTATTGAATAAAATGTGGATGACTCTTTCATTAACTTAGCTTTTAAATCTAGTCAAACAGCTACTTCTAATCTCAAATTTGCTATGCTTGCTGGCCTGACAAGGTACAATGATTAGCCACTGGAATTATCAACTGAACTGAAGAATATATATTATAATGACTTGTCTCAAAGCTTCTAATTTGTCTATTTTGTAATAAAACGTTTTTGTTGCTGTTTCCAGGAAACTATTGGTCCTTCTATGATTGTCCAGACTCAAAACTGGCAGTTTAAAGTGCTTAGGCTATTAGGTTATCAAAATGTCCACAGCATAAGTAACCCTAACTGCAGACTGTGTTTCACCAGTTTACCAGTCTCTAGACTTCAGTTAATATAAAACTACTGAAAACTTATAATACCGTTGTATAGATAATTCATTTGCTTATCTCCAGGTGTTTATATAGACTGGTCTAAGAACCCCTTGAGAACAGCACTGTGGAGAAGGACGTGGGGGTCCTGGTAGATGAGAAGCTGGACATGAGCCAGCAGTGTGCATTTGCAACCCGGAAGGCCAGCTATATCCCGGACTGCATTACAAAAAAGAGGTGGCCAGCAGGGAGAGGGAGGTGATTGTACCTCTCTGCTCAGATCTTGTGAGGCCCCATCTGGAGTACTGCATCCAGGCCTGGGGCCCCCAGCACAGGAAAGATGTGGAGCTCTTGGAACAAGTCCAGAGGAGGGCCACTAAGATGATCAGAGGGCTGGAGCACCTCTCCTATGAAGAAAGGTTGGGGGGACTGGGCTTGTTTCTCTTGGAGAACAGAAGGCTCAGGGGAGACCTCATTGTGGCCTTCCAATACTTGAAGGGAATGTATAAACAGGAGGCAAAATGGCTGTTTACGAGGGTGGATAGTGATAGGACAAGGGGAAATGGTTTTAAAGTGAGACAGGGGAGGTTTAGGTTAGATATTAGGAGGAAATTTTTCACTCAGAGGGTGGTGACACACTGGAACAGGTTGTCCAAAGAGGTTGTGGATGCCCCATCCTCGAAGGCATTGAAGGCCAGGCTGAATGTGTCTCTGGCAGCCTGGTCTAGTGGCTGACCACCCTGCCCATGGCAGGGGGGTTGAAACTAGATGATCTTTGAGGTCCTTTTCAATCCAAGCCATTCTATGGATTATCGAAAAGCTTTGCTGTTTTGGCCTCAGAAGCTTGTTCTTCTTGCATCCCCTGTTCTGCCTCAGGACTGAGGGAGTCAGGGAGAATCTCAATAGGAGTATTTCTCTTTCAGAGTCAGATTTTCTTTTCCTTTGAGGTTGAAAGGTCCATTTCCTGTTGGAAAATCACTTCAGGAAAAGATCTGTTACTATACTTCATAGATACTTTGAGGTGAGGTGAAAACTTGAGGGGAAAAAAAACTGCTTCTATACATTTTCATCTAGTCTACCTCCTAGAAGTTATTTTCTTCCTTTAAATTGATTCATGATGCGAAGAACTGAACAATAAACCCCAGACTTCAGTCAGTTTCGGTGATTCATCACTTTAGTGTATGAGCCCACATGATTGAACAAAAGTGTTTTGGTATTACACAATGTAGTAATTCATTGCTTTGTGCTGCTTGCTGGAACTTGTGATTAAGAAAATAATTTTGCAAGGCACAGTCGAGCAATTACTTACCTGGTAGGTTCCTTTCTCTTTTCAACTTGGCTTCATGAATGGACAGCAACTGAGAAGCTTGTTTCTTTTTGTCTGAAAGTATGTTGGTGTTTTGACAGGTCTTTAAGTAGCAAAGTGGCTCTGAAGACTTAATGATCAGTCTCAGGAGAGAATCTATACTGAACTAATCACTTCTTTTGAATAAATGATCTCAGAAAATAGTGCATAAAAGCACTGTTATTCTTCTATATGTTTAGAAGAAATCCTAGTACACTGAATAGCTTTGCAGCTGTAGTATTATTCACTATGTACATGGGAAGTTCTTGAAGTTACAAATAGTCCTAGAATGAAGTTTGAGAGGTGGAAGAAATGAATGGTGAATGATCAATTTTTATGAAAGCTGATAAAGAAGGAGAATTCTATTGTTGTTCTGCTCCTGGAAAAAGGTCATATTGAATCAATACTTTCAGGCGTCCTCTCTCTGGCTGTAGATGTCCTATGCTTCCTAGGAATGTCTGGACCAAGTGACTTCCTGTGACAGTTTTTACTGCCAAGCAGTCCTAACCAGTAAAGGTGCAGGAGACAAGATGAATCTCTGAGTGAAGAAGCTTTTTGGAGGAGAAAGAATGAATTTAGCTCCTTGAATTTAGCTCCTTCAATTTAGGGTCTTTGAGCACAGTGAACCAGTTTGCCATCCTCTTTCTTGTATAGGAGAGAGAAACTACTGATGTGCTGTTGACCAAGTTGATTTGTTAAAGCTTCTGCTTGCCTCAATGCGGATCTTGCTTTTCATAGGCACTGGCAGTTCGAATCAAATCCATTTCTTTATCCTAAGTATATCATAAATACTGCATGTGCTCAGGACTAGGGATATAAGTCTGAGTAATCTGCCTAATGCTTGGCTCACTCTGGTAGCATAGTACCCTTCGAAATTGGGCGGGGGGAAGAGAATGTTGAGGAAATTGGGAATGTGAATTACTTTAACTCTTAGTTTTAACTGAAATTCTCAGTTGGCCTTGTTTCTCTAAGTTAACAGGAGTTGTGTCAAGGTGATTGTGTGTTAATGGCATATGCTAAATGAATATCTGTCAAAATACTGTTTTGCATTTCCACAGTAGGAGGTGAAGTACTCCAGAAATTAGACTATCCTAATGGTTTGTTTTCTAAATCTGGGACATGTTCACAAAGCTATGTAAGATAATTGCTGCTGCATTCAAGTATGGATAACAAAGCCTTATGCAAGATTCCCTTTTCTCTAACAGTGGTTTTGGCAAATCAGTCCAATGTGACTTTGTCTTTTTTTTTCCAGCAGAGATTTATAGTCTGTTTAGTAGATTGTCATCTGGCACAAGTGCTTCAATCATGTTACTGTATTTGAAATTGGTACAAAAGGGATGACAACATGACATATAAAAAGCTAAGTGTGCAAGATCTGAGTACTTAAAGTATTTGGAATTCATTGAAGAAACGTTGCTTAACTTCTTGCAAAAGAAACCCTGTTTTGAATGAGTAATTAGGGGAGTCTGTGGCTGTTAAATATTTAAGTTGTCTGTCTTCCCCTGACCCTTGGTGGGATTGTTGCCCTTCTTCACCAGAGAAGTCCTCCTGCTAGATAACAGATTTCAAGCATACCCTTTGGACTAACTATATTATGATGATTCTTCTAAGCTAGGCCTCGACAAGAGTGAGGTGAGTAGTACTGATGACATGGTAGTAGTACAAAATGAAGATGCACAAAACTTAAAATATCCTAAAAATAGGCATGGTCTTACAGGTGAATAAATGACTATACAGCTTTTTGAAGTGGAAATCTCTACTGCTTATTTTGTGCTGAGAATAGATAAAAATGATATTTGCAAAACAATCTGAAAACCAACTTCAAATTGGAAGTGGTGAATGCTTTCTTTAAGCTGTAGAACTTTTAATAGAAAAACTGAAGAGAAGTCCTGTTTTCATAGAGAAATTACTACAACCGTATATTTCCACAGACTCAAATTTTGCAGAAAAACAGTATCCACTGTTGAGGCATACAAATCAAGTTATTTGCACTTCTATACATGAACCTTAATAGTGCTGAAAAATGGTGAGGGCTATCAAGTTACTACAATTTTTGGTAATTGGCATTAGAGTAGCACTAAACGAGGTAAGGTCAGAGTCAAGCTCCCAGTGAGGGAGGAGGAACATAATGAATTTGTATTTGGGATGTGGGTTAAAGCATATCCTGCATATTTTTAGTGGGGGGAGAAAACAACTGTGTAATTTGTGAACTTTATTTGAAGATTTCTTTTCTAAATATGTCATAAAGACTTTATCCTCATTTTTGCAGATCATTTTTTCAGGCCGTGACTAAGATGTAGACTTGCTTCATTTGCTTCATGAATTAAATTTACCCTAGTTACTTTCATGTTATCTTATGGCATCAGTATTTGCTGTAAATCATATTGTTCTTCTGTAGTATTTTCTTCCATCGTTAAATGAAGGATTACACAAAATAAGCAATAATGCAATTTTCGTCTGCATTTAGAAATGCCAATCAGGTATCCTGTGCTTAGATTAAACCCTAGCTGACATGAACTGTTTTTTGCTGTTTTCAGTGCCTAGACGCTTTAAAGTATTAAAGATAAGTCTGTATATTGCCTAGATGATTTTCATTTGCAGCTCCAAAATTTTGGACACATGAGAAGTTGTTTAAGTGTTATGTTTTGATTCTTTTGATGCCTGAAGTTTATTCCTCAGAGACTGAATTTAAGCTTGCATGAATGGGAAATGATGCACAGCTCCTGAATTTCTGGCATATGATGCAAATGACAAAATATATTGCGAAGGAGATGGCTATAGCTTAAAATGAAGAACAAGAGTCTATGTAAGCATCCTTCTCAGGGGAATGGTTAAAACTTATGACAGAACTTGATGTCACTTGACATGTAGCTTGGACTCCTTAAGAGTTGGCTTGTTTATATGTATGAACGTATATGTACCTTAAGGTTATTTAGTAAATACTAGGCTTTCAATGGACTAAGGCTGTTAATACAATATTCCTACAATTATAGAAGACAGAATGGAATGTGTGAGCACTTGCACACTTTGTTTTATTGATTCTCTAGTTTAATGTATACTAAGTCAGAAGCTCTGGACAATTCTTATGTGGTGAGTTTAAAATAGCTATTTTTTATGTAGATCAAATAAGAAAATTGATATCATGTCTTGTAAGTGTCAGCTGCAAAAGAAAAGTGTCCTTCTAGTTTGTGGATTGATTTTTGTATAATGCTGACTAACAACTATCTCCTTAATGCAACTAAAGGCACCCTAATTTAAATGGATGCATGACCAGTCTATTAGTAAACAGACTGGTTCAATAGTATTTTGTGGTATTTAATGACAAAGATAAGGTAAAATGGAACTACTTCCTAAGCAATCAAAAGGTTATTTGCTACTTTCTCTTGTAGCAGTGTTGAGTGACTTGGTTTTGCAGCTATGCCAATTTTAAGTGCTCTAATTCAGATTGAAGATGCCCTTTAGAAAGGTTTCAGGGAATAGTGAACCACAGTAAAACAGTGCTATAGAGCAGTATGTTGAACATGAAATGGTTTGCTTCTCGTTATATGGGCCTTCATGTTCTCTGTTTGTTTATACTTAATATTAAGTTAAAAGTTCTGGAAAGACTGTAGCTCTCTCTTGTTTCTCATTGCTTCAGTAGACTTCATCTGGCATGCTTTTCCACTGTTGTCATCTTTCCATGACAAACAGTTTACCAGTTTATCTTTATTTCTGCATTAAGACCCAAAGTTCTATAGCTGCATCCTTTAATGTTCAGGGATAAATTCTGGAATAAGTTCAGGGATAAATTTACTAAGCAGTATGTACCATGTGGTAGAGCATGTGTTATGGAAAAGCAAAATAAAATACACATACTCAGAACCAATCTATATAGAAAGTATATAAGTAAGCTTTAAGATGCAAGTTGATAAGACAAATGTGCATCTAGGATACACTGGACTTATTTAATGAACTACAGTTTTCTCTCTCATTAGGAGTGATTGCTGGAAGGCTGTATGTCAAGTCAGCATGAGGCAAGTGTAATTGTGGGAGATAGTACTGTGGGCAAATAAGGAAAATCGTTCTGGAGAAAACGAGGGAATTCAGTGAGCTGTAACTAATGTGCAATAAACAAATACTACTTGATGTAAGGAGCAAATCCAGTACAAATTGTCAGAGGCATTGCTCTGGGAATGATTGCTGTTATTACCTACTGTTATTGATGCAGCCTTGTAGATTACAGGGAGGCTTTTTGAATACTAGAGGGGAAATGGGTTTAACTGATGAGTTAGAACTACAACAGCAGCTGATATAAATGAGAAGGGGATTTATTTTCTGCAGTGCATGTTTTTATGTATACTCTTCCAATCTGAGCAAAATTAGATGTATTGAGATGACAAGTGTTTGTCTTAGCTTTTTATTTTGAGGAGTCATAATTGAACATCCTTCAGCTGCATGTGCAAGCAGGAATGTGTACTAGTGAATTCTGCTTGTGAATGTAGTCTTATGCAGCTGTCCTTGGAACTGTTTCTTTGCTGTTTTCCTCTTAAAAAATGAAATTAGTGTATTAATCCTGTATTTTTTATTACAGTAAGACTGAAGAGAGTTCTGCCTGACAGTGACAATAACAGACTTATATGATAAACACATTAAAAAAACCCACAGATGACCACTTGCACTTTACCGGTGAAATGTAGTGAAACATAAATTTTGGGTTAGCTCTCACTGATTGGTGCATGCTGTAGTAACCCATCTGATATTATATTTTGATGTATGTATTTTATGTATGTGAGGCTTTCTCTATGGATTTATCTGGTGACTGTTCAGATGACAAGAATGTCATCTTGTCTTTTGGTCTTGTTTATTACTATATCTAGAACAGTGTCCTGCGGTTGCTGCCTTGCATTTCTCTTCCTTGCATGTCATAGTGTAGTCTAATAATTTAATATGAAATTCGTATGTGATTTGTTATCTATAGATCATGCAGTGAGATTACATACCAATAACACACAAGAACAGCTAACAAAGTGGTCTTCAGTGTAAATGCATACTTGCATGGGGAAATGCATGCTGGGAAGTAGAGATAATGTTTGTGGCCAAAATAATAGTCAAACTAAAACACCATTGGTGAAAACTTTTGAGAATCCTAAAGCAATTTAAGCTTTTATTTCAAAAATATCTCAATTCTTCAGCACTTAAGTCTCTCTCCACTGAGACTTGATAGCTGTACACTCCTCTTATGCCTCCACATCATCTTTGATGCAAAAAAATAAAGCAAGAATATTTTCTTTCAGAAAACCAAAATAATTATTTCTGAGCAAACTTACTTGAATGGTGTTGTATGGCTAATGTTACATTCCAGGTGCTCCCATATTGTCTAGTTCTTACTGACAGCTGGTTACCCACCTAGTCCTGAAAAGCCATGTTATTGGTGTGCTTGCTAATAGGATACAGAGAGGCAGAAAGTAGCTTGTGTGATGGTTTAGCCTCAGGCTGAGATGATTTTGATTCATGTTAAAGAGGTTTAGGAATTTCAGAACTTTTTTTCCCTGTGTTTACGTGGTATCTAAGCAGTTCCTCACACATTGTTCATTGTAACATGTCCACAGTTGTTCTTCTCTAACTCAGCAGATTGCTGTTTGGCTTTTGTCTGATTATGATGGAGGCAGCTGCTACCTCAACAAACACTTCAACTACTTATCATAGCAGATTAGAGACAGCCAGGTTTTCATCCACGAAACAAGACTGAGAAGATAGGACCTTGAGTCTAGAGTAAAAGATGGCTTCTTGCATTTAATTGCTGTTTCATGACCAGGAATGCTAGGTTAAAAGCCAGTCTGTAGCTAAGTTTATCTCCTGCAAATGTTAAGTACTTGGTTGTCTAAAAGTTTTCTTGTCTGAGAAGTATTCCCTTTCTGTACTGATGCATAGGCTTCTCATGGTTGTTATTCACAACCAGGTGTTTCAGTCTGCTTGCACTGTAGATGCTCTTCAACTTCTAAGCATGATTTGTCATCACTCTGCATGATATCTTCAAGAAGGACAATTAAAACTGTTTCTCCAAGATCCCTCTAGCACTCCTATCAGTGTTGGCTGTAATAAATAGAACATATGGAAATGCTATTTTCAATAAAATTTTCAAATTTATATCTAATTATCACAGGTTAAACTGGTTATAAATCAATTTCCTTTACAAATTGAAACTTGAAGAACAAAGATGAATGAAAAGATAAAGTAACTCTTGTATAAAGTCCTGATGTTACAGTGAGGGAGGGAGATAAATGATGAAGTACATTATAAGATATAGAGCCAACTGAAGTCAAAAACTCATCTCTCATCTCTTCCTTACTATATTATAAAGAAAGAGGAATTACTTTTAACAAGGGCTCCATAATACATTAACACCAGGGTAAGATAGTAAATACTAATTCCTGCAGTACCTTTTTCACTGGCCCAGGACTACTGTTAATGGATGGAATCAAGGAAGTTCCTTGTTAAATAGCTTGTTCTCTTAAGAACTATCTTCCAGTAAGTGTGGGGCTCTTATAAATGATGGAGAGGACGTGCTGTAAGGGTAATTTTGCAGTAATGACTGTGTATTTCATACTGTAGAGTTGTTTTCAACTGTGCTTGATATCGTCACTTTTCATGCAATCAACTCTGCATAAAATGTTTAACTTCAGCAGAGAGACATTGTCTGAACTTGCATTTTTATTTCCTGTGTTATGTTTTAAGACAGTTGTGGTGTGACTTGTTTAATTGTTCTTTCAACCTTATATTCCTTTATCTCAGGGGCAAGCCTAGGATTTGATTTTCTTGAGTGTTCATTATACAGTGTGCACTGCGCATCTGTTGGCAGGCATGTCTTTCTCTTGTTACCTCTTACTCTCATAGAATACTCTACTTTTTAATCTTTGTGCTTTACTTGCCAAATATTAAATCCAGGAAACCCAGTTTCTAGGGGGAGTAGACACATCAAATACTTTTGACAAAGCTTTGAATATTAGTAATGAAGTTGCTTTATTTGTTCCTTGTTCTTCTGATAGAAGAATTGCTACTATGCTTTACTCCTTCCAAAGATGAAGTCCATTTATCCACATTTCATAACTTTCCATCAGATCAGTACTGTATCGGGACTGTAAACAGATTAAACATTTTTTCATCAGTCAATTGTTAGGTAAATATTTTATCTGTTAGGTATCTAAAGATACTGTCAGTTATTAAACTTGAGCCTACTGACTCATCCCTCACTACAAACAAAGCCAGAAAATGAACAGCAGCTCTCAGCAGGATAAAAGGATTAAGGTGATAACAGCCAATGGTTTAGGTAGTTTAAAAAAAAAAATGGGTTGAGAAGTGCTCTTAACACATTCTTACTGCCTTCTGTGATGCTTCTTCTGGTGCTTGTGACTTATTTCTTATTATTCATTTCATAGTCCTGATACTTGCTACTCACCTGAGTTCTGCCCAGCTTTGTTCATTTCTGTGTCAGACTTTGATCATGGAAAGCTCTGCTCCAGACTGCTCACTGTGCTGATTTAGCACATGAAGGTCCCAGTCTTTGCCTGGAGTTCTGAGCTAGAAATCTTACCCAAGTGAAAAGGGTGATGGACAAGGTGATGCATGGCAAACAGTATCTGTAGTTTACCATGATGATCATGGATAGACTGAAATAAGCAGCCTGAGAGACCATCCTTCAGCCAGCCTGATGCTTTGCTGCCTCTTCTACTGAAAGATTATTTTGCTCCTTTTCCACTCCGATGGCTTTTTCTCCTTTAAAAAAAAAAAAATTATCCTCTCTTCACTTTTTGGATGCAATTACTATACATAATACCAAATTATAATTAGTAGCAATTCACTTAATGAGGCCTTCGATGCATGAGCTCATGTGAAAGTTGATCAACAGTGATACTATCATTGATATAACTCTTTTTGAAAAGGAAACATTGTGGGACTTATTTCTTCTAACTATACGCTACAGCAGGAAAACTAGTATTTAAATGCCAGTGTACTAAAAACCTTTGGGAACTTTCATGTTCCTATCTTGCTAGGCATTTTTGAAGCGAGTTGAAGTATTTAAAAGTTAAATCTGCAAGTTGACTCTAATTCTGTGTTGTTCTACATATGCAATGAGTTTGAGATCAATTACTTCAGAAAGGCATTTAAAGTTTAATACATGTACAGAAGTACTCTGATCTTATTTCCCATAGAGTCACATCTTCACTCCTTTTCTTTCATAGATGAGGCCAGGGCTTTGGGTGATCTGAGAGCGATTATACCTAGAGGCACAGTGATCCTCCACTAGGACTTCTGAGCTACGGTTCTAAGGAGCTGCCTGCTTGAGATCTGTCACTGGCTATTAATGCACAGTCCCCAGGGAATGTGATACATGAGATACTGAAATAGCTCTGTGTATCCTCTGGACCTGTTTCCATATGATCCTGGTTTGATTCTTTTTCCTGTGAGAACTCTAAGTCTTGACTTTTCACCCATTTGTACCTTAATGAAGTGAAGAGTGCACCTGGAATTTGGAACAAAAACACCAAAAACATTGTTTGGGCCATAACTTCTTGCATTATTGCTTTAGGAGTTTAACTCTACAATGACACTAAGTATTTTTAGATCACTAGGCACCTTGAGCTTTCATTTTATTTATTAGCTGTAGAATAATTTCAGCAAAGTTGGAATACTAGTATTAGCCCTTGTTAATCAATTGTACATTCCTGAGGATATTCAAATGACTTAACCTCAAATATAAAAGAAACATTAATAAATCAGTGGATTCATTTTTTGGGTCTTTCTCTGTATGATCTCACTTTCTCCAATTTCTTTTAAACCTCTCTCCCATGTTCACCTATGCACAAATACTGCTTGTACAAATGGCCAGTGGGAAATGGTGGAAGAGGAGCATGCTTATTCAAAACAAGGAGTAACTTCCCTGCCGTGACTACCTTTGGTTTTCTAATGCTGATATACATCACCTCAGAGAATGGAATTAAGTGTATGTCTACTACCAATGTAGTCTACCACCTCTTTATAGGTTGCTTCCATGTTTATAATAAATGGTTTGTTGTGGTTGAGTGTTGTCTCTATTTTTTTTTGTTTTTTCGATGTTGGTTATAATTTTGTTAAATTCAAAAAACTGGGAAGGCTTTGGCAAAATGATGTAATAATTGAGAATTTAACATAAAGCATGTTTGGAGGAATATGATGCAGATCCTTAAAGTAGAAGGGATTTAGCAGGAGGGCAATACAGTGGATCTGCTCCAAGAATCCCCGAAGGGTCATGCTCAAACTTGAGCTTGGCTCTGTGCATGAAGTATGCTCAAATACTCTCTATATTATTATGCTGTATTCCAAAAGGCATCCACCAACCAAATCCTTGGGAAGCTTAGTCTTTCCAACTTCCATTTGAGATATAATATCAAAATGTTTGCATAGCCTTTATTAAAAAAAATATTTTGCTTATTCCCTTTTTCATTCTTAAAATTGTTACATGGGATGTTTGCATGTTTTTTCTTTAAAAAAACTTTTAAAAATTGTACTTATGGAACACGTGTACATCTCAAAACCACCCTATTTCAGAACACTGGAATACTTATTGAGGTTAGAGCTTTCATGTTCAAGTGCTCAGGAAGTATGTAGGCAGTAGAATCACTCCCTTGTTCAAGTATTTACATGCTGGAAGACAATCCCATGTGCTCTATTCCCCTTGAGTAACTTGGGCACATCTTGATTAGAAAATAAAAATAGTAATTGAATACAAGTGTCACGGACAGATGAGGGATGAAGTATTGCATATACTATTGCTATCATAAAACAAGGTAAGAAAAAAATCTGATTTTGATAGCTCTGTAAGATGACATCAGTTGTGGGCTTGTTACAGTTACCATATAATTTATCTGAAAGATTGCAGTTAAAGTGGGAACTAAACAGTTTCTCAGATGTGTCTGAGGTGCTATCAGTGCCTCTGTCCTGCACTTACAACCTGAAAAGAGATGCAATGTTTGTTAAGGGTTGATTTCAACTGAAAGCAGACAATAGCAAGAGTACTGAACCCAGGAACTGACAGCCCCCTCAAACCTGAATCTGTGATAATAGGGTTTTATCAGTCCTTTCTTCAAGGGGCTTATGCTATACAACTTCCTTCTTGTAATAAATAGGGAAATTGGTTTCTGTCTCTGCAGACCTCCAGTGTACTCATTCTGGTTTTATCTTTGCTTTTTTTCTAGCTACAGACACAGGGTTCACCAGGGGAAGGTCATGCTCGACCAACCTGGTAGCCTTCTATGATGTTGTCACTGGCTGGGTGGATGGGGGGAGAAGAGTGGATGTAGTCTACCTTGATTTCAGCAAGGCATTTGATACTGTCCCCCATGACATCCTTATAACAAAGCTGAGGAAGTGTGGGGGGCAAAGTGGTGAGGCCAGATTCTTTTCAGCAGTGTGTGGAGACAGGACAAGGGGAAATGGCCAGAAACTGGAGCATAGGATGTTCCGCACCAATGTGCGCATGAACCTCTTTACGGTGAGGGTGACGGAGCACTGGAACAGGCTGCCCAGGCAGGTTGTGGAGTCTCCTTCTCTGGAGATATTCAAGACCCGCCTGGACACCTACCTGCATGACCTGGTGTAGGGAACCTGCTTTGGCTGGGGAGTTGGACTCAATCTCTGGAGGTCCCTTCCAACCCCTACTGTTCTGTGATTCTGTGATTATTTTTGCAATTAATCCAGTAACTAAAAATTCATGAACTGCTACAGAAAGAGTAGCCACTCTCTGTTTTTTGTCTTACAGTGCCAGCTAAACAAGTTGAGGGAGTGAGGAGTGGGACGCCTTATAAGATATGGTTTAGCGTAAGTGTAAGAGGCTCGTATGAAATCTCTTCTGGTTTACTTTGAGCCCAGTTACCTACAGGTCAGAAATAGGAAGGAGATGACATCAGTGTTCATCCTTTCATGGGCTTCAGGTTAAATTATGAATGAATGCTGGTAAGGTGCAGAGTGAGAGTAGGACAGGAAATAATTTGAATAAAATCTAGTAGGAAAATAGTGAAACAAGCAAGAGAACAAGTGCCTCTAAAATCAGGTTTATTGGACCTTTGAAGTAGGATTATGCAAGCCATAAAACATCTCTTCTTGATTTCATCTCTTCTTGCATAATATATAGGTTGTTCTGAAAATAATGCCGCCTGTTTATTTACATGGAAACCATAACAGATGCAAGGAGGATAATAATGCTACTTGATAGAGCAGATATTCAGCTACAAATCGCTGTTTCTCAACATAGTCACCACTATTAGCTATGTATTTCAACCAGCAGATGTGATCCCTTTTTGCCACTGTTGAAACATTCCACCCACCACCTCACAGTGCTCTCATCCACTGTTTGGTCTCTCTATATGTTCTGCAAGTGTCAGTGAATGTCAAGGACTATCATTTTCTTTTTTTTTCAAATAGAGTTCAATGACACACCTTCTTCTTCATCCACACTTCCATTTTGGAGTCTGTTTTATGTGACCACTCCTCTGCTGCTACCTGTTGCACAGCAACAAAATGTAATGGAATATTGGTAGGAAGGTTCAACCCCTACCTACCATCCCCCCAACACCCACCTCTGACATAGTGGGCCTACAGAATTAAATAGGATGCATTATATTCAGGGCAGCCATTGTACATAGGGAAGTAAATAATTGAAGCCTTGTTCAGAGTTCCTATAGGGGATTTTGTAAAAGCATAGCTCCCTCTCTTGACTTTCGTGATACACTGCAGGATGTCTTGTGCTGAAAAATCCCGTAAAAAAAAATGCTGCCACAGGATTATCTTTGGATGTTGGAACTGATGCTGACATCTGACTAATCCTGGTTTGTCACTGGATCTTGAAACCAAAACAGATGGACTCAATTTCATTCCTTTGTGCAAAACAACTGCAAAGAGCAATTGGCCATGCTTCAGGAAAGAGAACTACATTGAGACTATTTCAGGCTATTTCTAATTCTCTATATTATGTTCTTAGACAAATCTTATGCCACTCTATTTAAAGTGTGCTGAGAGCTGCAGGTTTGAATACACATTAAGACTGAGTGACATGCATAGCTTCTGAGTGTGTTAGGCAGAGCTACCTTACCTGGTTTTCCCATCTCAAGTAGCGTACCTTCTAAGGCAATTAAACACAAGTGAGAAAGCTATTAAGAAACTCTAAGCACTCATTAGCTACCGATCAGTGGGATGGAGGCTTACTCGGAAGGGGAAAAACTCAAAACTCATTTATTTGAAATGCTGGTAGAAGTGTGATATTTTTGTATTGTATTATTGTATCTTCAGATCTCTAGGAAAAACATTTCCTAGTCTATATAAGGACCTTAAGATGTTATTTCTAAATACCTGCCCAGCCCTTAATAAAGCAAAACTACAGTTTGTGTTTTGGAGTTCTAAAGGGAAGACTTCTGCTGGCTTCCAATAATACTACGTAAGTGTTTAAATACCAGAAGTGATATAAGGACTATGTTACTGATTCCTAGTTTCTTCAGTGCTTCAAGTCAAGGCATGAAGGAAGTGATGATTGCTGTAAGCAGTATTCAAAACAAGCAGTGCACAAACCAGTGCTTGTTGACAGAGTTTGTAATGATAAAGCTCCTTAAAAGTACCTCCTGATTTCTTATGTGAAGCTTAGTGAGTTATGATAGAAATTCTCCAAAATATTTTGAGGAGACATAAATAGTTCAACAAATCTTATCAGTGCTCAAATTTTAGGTTTTTTTTCTTGTTGGTAATACAGAAATATGAAAGGAAAAAACATTTTCTTAAAATGCTTGTATTACCGAGTGCTGAACCTTGAAAGTGACAGTCCAGGAAGCTGAATTTGACAGGTCACGATGTTAATTGCATGATTTTTCTCAACATCTGTAATGGATGATATCCAAAGAATCCTGACTCTAAGCAAACTATTAAAGAAGTTATTCCACTGATAGCTGGTTATTATCATTGCTAATACTTGGCTTTCAAGGTGGATAAAACAGACATAGATATTGAAATATTCTAAATAATGAGATATTTTAATCTGGTTGCAAATGAATGCCTGTATTGAAAGTGTGTGAAAGGAGAAACTATTACTGCTGTCAGTACTGATTTTACCTGTAGCATTTTCATTCAAGTAACGATGACTCTTTCCCTGTTGCAGCTTTCTTCATTATTTCTCCCTTAAACTTTTATAAAATTTCCTTCTCTTTTCCTTGCCCCTCTGAACATGATAGTTATCTTGATCTTGAAATTGCTGTTTGTAAGACTCTTCCACTGGTACCAACAAATAACTGCATTCAGTTCAAGTCTGTATGGTATCATTAGAGCTGCGTTTGTAGCGTGATATTCTATAGGACTCAGCACCCAATAGAAGTGCCACTATTGTGATAGAAGTAATTTCATCTGTCACTGAGTGACTTGATTTTCCTTTCCTTGCTTTGTGTTTTCGTATTTTAAACAAAATTCCAATATCTGTCTCGTGCCTGTATGGAAACATGACAAGGACCTTGTATCTCAAGGTGGTTATGAGAATTCAACACTACTCAGGAAGAGAAAGCAACGAGATGGATGTACAGTAAGATTATTTGTGTGTTTACTTGTCTGTTTTCCTCTAAATATTCCCGGTTTAATCAAACTGAAAAGAATTTGCTACAAAAGCAGAGCCATTATTTCATGTTTGTTTTACTGCTTCTTGACTACTGTGGGGAAGAAAATTTCACAGGTCAAAAACCATTTTCCTTTTATAAAGACACTAAAAAAAATTATTGTCTTAGGAAGAATTTTACTAATGTAGCAAATAAACACACTCATGAGAATTATGAATTGTTTCATTAGTTACAATGTGTTTTGTATAAAGCATACTTGAGCACTCCTAAAGTAAATTTTAAAGAAGCTATCTCCCTAAGCCAGGAATCCTTTTTTGTTACAGCGTAATTCCTTTTTAAGATGAGAGGGAGTGTGGGCAGGATGCTTGCAGTGAATTATGTGAAATGCCACTGGGATGAACTAATGTGCAAAGAAAAAGCAAATTTCTGTAAGTTCTCCATTTGATGGCAACACATACAACACATTTTGCTCTCAGGCCTGTGGCTGCTGTGTGGTTCATTTTAGCTATTTATGAGGTAATTATGTTCAGCTTTGAGTGCGTAAAGCAATAAATTACGCCCATGGCTCAAATAAATTTGTTTTGCTGCAGTTTAGCAGTCCTGTGCATAGAGTGCTTGCTATCCAGAGTGGTATGTTTTCTTTGTCAGATAGTTTTATGACCACATAGTAAACAGGTTGTACAGTTGCTCACAGAACCCTAACTGAAGAACTCAATTCATGCACAACCAATTCTGTTCTGTGTTTGTGGCCTTGATCACTGTGGCATGACTGAACTGGAGGCACACAGGGAAATGAAAACACTTAAGCACAGAGCTTGTGGAATCTCTCTCCAGCTGTCTGGATGTGGCCCTGGACATTCTGTTTGAGGTGATCCTGGTTGAACAGGGCATTGGATAAGATGATCCCCAGAGTGCCCTTCAGATAAAATTTTTCTGATTCAGTGAAAGCTCCCCAGCACAGGGAGGACACTGCCGAGAGCTGTTTCACTCCCACTGAACTGAAAATCATGGAAGGGTTGGGCAAGTGTAGATCAAACAAAGGCGATGACAGAGCCTTTATTTCAGAAATAGGTGCTATAGGAAAAGATATCAAAGAGGAATTAACTCATAGCAGTTTGGAGAAAGGGGTGAGCTGAGGAATGCAGCCTTCTCCTGTTTGTACTCTCGCACTGCAGAAGGGTGTGGGGAAGGGGAACTCGTGCAGACTCAGATTGCACATGCACTCTCGGAAGCATTGCTGAGACAAAAAGGGTAACTTTAGCCCAACCCCACCCCCTGCTCCAGGCACTCACGTGCTCACTTATTGGTTCAGGCTGTGACCTTGGAATTCCACTACAGCAAGGTAAGATGAGTGCTAGAGCTGTGCATTAGTGATGGAGGATCTGGGAGAAGTAGGATGTGCTGGAAGGATGGCATCGTTGGCTTCAGACCCCTCCAAGCTCTGACTGATGGGAATAGGGAGTATTGGCAGGGCGTGGTGCTGCAGAAGGGACAGTGGCTGCAGAGCCTTTTTCAGAGAAATGCGAGCTTTGGACTTGACTCCCAGAGTAGGTTGGGAAGGCTATTCTGCCTTCTTCACAAATCCAAGCTTCAGAGGAAAAACAGTGGTGCAACCTGTATCTAGCTCTTTGGGTCAACCGAAATTTATTTGAAAGAGGAAATGTCAGTATTTAATTGAATGTGAAGAATAATCAGTTCTAGACTATTGAATCTCTGAGATGCTGAGTTGTTACTGTGTGTTGAGTCTATCTCCCTTTTGATACATACTAAAAATTTAGACATACGCTTAGGACTACAATGGGACAGGAAAACATACTACACGATACTGAATGCTGTAATGAAAATCATGGTGATTTCTTGCTGAATCTGCTTTATTTGTAATTAGAAAAATCTGTCACAGAAGATAGTGAATAGTATATGAAATGATGGATCTACCAGAACTATAAAATAGCATTTACACGTCTTAGTGACTTTAGGTATTATGCTATATTCTCTTCAGGTGAGACCTGTTGCCAAATCTTGGGAAACCAATTAGGATTTGAGTTTAATTTGGAATGTAATTAGGAGCTTGTTTATTTGCTGTCTAAACAGTAGATATTTATGTTCTTGTTGAAACTACTAATATTGTCTTTAAGGACCAAGTGCTTAGTTTATCTTGAAGTGTACTAGTACTACTCTTGCATGGAACTCTCAAGTCCTACTTCACCAAAACATAAATATTTTACCATAGGCCATCTGTGTTTAAGAGGAAAAGAACAGCAATAAACTGAACCAAGACTGATAAGCAGTACTTTAAAAAAAACCAAACAAACACCCTTGTGTATTTTCAGAGAAGTAGCATTTGTGTTACAATGTAGATGACTACGGTAGAAAAAACAAGTTGTTTTACTATTCATTTTATGTCAAAATAGTGTGAATGATACCTCTTCCTCTTGGTCCATCTGTGATGTCTGTAGTTGAGGTGTCAAATTCTAATATAAAATGCTAATAGGCTCTGTGAAGCAACTCTTGTTTGTGTTATGTGATCTAACAACCTCCAGAAATACTTTAAATGTATCAGATATATTTTCACTGAATGTCTAATGAAGATAGAAATTGCATTTTAAGTAGAAAATACTTGCTAATAAAAGAGAATTCATGGGAAGAGTGATTATGAGAAAAGGGTAAGAGATGCTTTGAAAAAGGTCATAGTGAATGAGAGGTGAGGATGAGAACTTGGTTAAACTGAACTCTTAACTGCTGTCAGATGTACTGAGTAAATGAGAGCAATGGAGTACATCCATCACAAGCATAGCAGCATGCCTATTCAAATGAAAATGGAATCATGCTGGCTTGCTTACTGTTACTTTATGAAGGGTATGGAGGGAGGTATCTTGAATATTACTAGAAAGGTGCCTGGCTCCGCTAATGGAGGGAATGTACTGTGTAAGAAAAAATGCATAGTGTGATGTCATGCTGATATGGGTATTATGGAGAAAAACAGAGCATGCTAAATATTGTGAAGTAGTTTATATGAGTGAGGCATGAAAACCAGGCATTTTAGTATGCTGAATAAGCCTTTTTAGTACACTTAAAACAGGCACAAATGAAAATAGTATGTGATGTAAATTAGAACACCTTCTTTCTGCAATTTTCTGTGCTTATATTGCAGTGGGAAATGATGCAGGCAAAATGAAACTGTTGAGATGGAAAAATCATCCCACCTACAGAACAAAAGAAATTAGTAGAAATGGCTTTGTTTGAGAAATCTGAGCATAATTTGAGTATCAAGCCTATACAACTTCACACTCAGTGCTTTTACTTAACTTTCTACAATTTTATAACAATGGCTTTTTCAAAAGAGATGTTTGGTTTTTTTTTTGAAATGAGTAGCCAGTGTAGATTGATGCAGCTGTTATGAGTAGCCAGAAATCAGGCATTCCTCAACTGTCAATCCATTTCTTAGATTTCTTACCTGACAGCATATTGTTAAGTGCCTTAAACTACATCACTCTTAGAAATCACTGATTAAAAAATGTATTAGTATTTTTCTATGCGAGGAACTTAATGATCAAATGTTTGAGAAAATGTAATGTTAGGGGCCACTTGTGATAGATTTAGTCAACAAAGTTCTGTCTCTCATAGATATCAATGCAGTAATTGGTAGCATTAACTGTTAATGGCCACATAGCCAGTAACTTTTGTGATAGAAGTTGATCGCTTTCCTGTAGGGTGAGCCACGATAATTTTTTTTCACTAATATTAGAAATGCCTTTTACAGTTTCAGTGTGAAATTATGACTATTTTATAGATTCAAAGCAATTGTAAGTGATAAGCTATTCAAATATTTAGTTGAAACTCCCAAAACCTTAAGTTCAAGTTTAGAAGATGGAGTTCTGCCTTCTATATATTTTCTTTTTGAAAGATCTCAGACTTACTGCTAAAAATTGCGTAGTGTTTAGAAGGGTTTATTCTGACAGATAGAAAAAAACATTTGTAAACATAATGACTAAATATGAAGAATTAAAACTTTAAAAGAGGAGATAAAAATAATAAACTAAAAAACAGATCTCAAATTTCACAGGTGTACAGGGAAAGGTTGGAGGATGAAGGGAAGCTGCGCGATAACCTTGGTTTTGATTGCTCAGATATGTAGAAGAAACAACCATACCAGCCTTGTATTATGACCTACTTTTGCAATATTCTATGTGGTTCGTACATTTCAGCAATGAAGGTCCATTCTGATTATGGAAAATTTGGTAGGCTGATCTCATCTTCCTTTATTTTCAGGACTAAACACTATGGAGTTCTTAAGAATTCTGTTTTTTGAAGTGTATACTTCATTCCATTGCAATGGAAGTTGATATTCAAGCTAATGCAGTCTCTAATATGCTGCAAAATCCCAGTATTAAAAAAAAAAAAAAAAAAAAAAAAAAAGGAAGTGTTGAGTCACTTCCAGGAGAGCTGTGGGCTAATGATATCCAATGACTTCTTGGGCAGACAAACAAATCCCCCTCTCTTCCTCCTTTCCCCCAGTTTTATTGCTGAGCATGACACTGCACAGTATGGAACATCCCTTTTGGCTGGACTGGGCGACCTGTTCCATCACAGCTCCCTGTGCACCACACTCTGCTAACTGGCAGGATAGTAGTAGGAAAGCTCTTGGCTCTTTAAGACTGCTGCTCTGCAACATACAAGCTTCTATGAAGAAAATCAACGTTATCCCAGCCAAAATCAGTGACAGAAAACATGCTCTTTTTCTTTCTTGGTTAGAATATGTGAAGTTGCAGGAACTATTCTGATTGCTTCTGAGTTCATGAAGTATAACATGAAAAACACATAATTTAAGATGATAGCTCAGGATTACTTCACTAATTTTCATTTTTAAGTTATCCAGAAAAAAATATATCTTTATCCCAAATTCTCTGGAAGCTGAGGAGAAGAGGTACAATCAGTAGTAGTTAGATTGTGCCCTATTAGGGTCCCTGTTATTAGTTGAACAGGAAGCTACCACAAGTTACATCAAAACTTTGAGAGAAATCATCAGTGATATGCTCAAATAGTGGACTTAGGGACTTGGAACATTTACTAGTGACCTGAAATCCGTGGACAAAACATGCTGGAAACACCTTATTGATAAGGAGGAACAAATCATTTCCCGTTGTGTGACTAGTCAAAAGATAAATGGGAATTGGAATGAAGGTAATCGAAGGATAACTTCCAGCTGCTAATGTGATGGAGATGTTAAAATTACTGATGTGACTTCAGAGGATATTAGGCAAGGCTTTTCTGTTGATGTCAGGGAAGTGTTAGTGCTGCAGCTTAAGGCTATTCAGTATCTGGTTTACATACTGTGTTACATCCTGGCTACGATTATCTGACATAAATGAATGCAAAAAGCTACTGAATTGAGGGAGTAAAATAAATACAAAATCCAAGAAGCTGACTAACTTAGGTTGATAAAATACATTATTTTGCAAGCCAACTAAAAATACATAGAACATAGCTAGCTTTTCTCTCTCCTTTTGTGAAGAAAGACTAGTGCCACAAGATGAAATCTAAAACTGGTCATCATATCATTTAGAAGCCTCTTCTGTATTTTCAAGTAGCTGAACAACCATCCTTATGGGACTAGAAGCAGAGTAGAAATTATGTAGAAGAGGAGCTAGGTAACTTCATGGCAAGAATGGTCCAGGTGAACGTCTGGAGAATAATTAATTTGAAAATACATCTCTAAAATTTTAAAGTAATGAAAGGATCAGGCAGGATCTTGGGAGCTACTTAGGTATTTAAGTCACTTCTGAAACTCTCATTTCTTAGACACTGGATATGATTTTGAAGTCTTTCTCTTTCAGGTCTCTGATTGCCTTGGAGACTGAAGTCACTGAGTAGGGTCAGCTGAACTTATGTAAAATGCCTTGGGCAGTTTTCAGTAAATAGGAGAAAATTCAAAGGGTTAGCCTTGTAATTCTCTCCTGAACTCTTCGGTCCTGCATTGAAAGCTTTTTCCTTTCTCATGCAAATTATCTTAGCCTGTACCATCTTCCCCTCCTGCCAGCTTTATAACTGTTTTTTCCCTTTGACTGACTTCTCTCAGTCAAGAAAAATGTTCAGTTCCCTTCAGTAACATTGAAGACAGTTCACTCAGTCTATTTCTAGGTCTTTCTATTTCCTGAAGTGTTTACCTTTTCATCTTCATTTTCTGAAGACATGATTGTCTTAAGAATGTATCTTGTATTTCCTTTATTAAACAAAGATCTCAGGTTGTCTGAAGTTCCAACTCTATCTTACTGTTGGCTTGTATCCAAGGCATCTCTCCTCTTGTAAAATTAGCTAGTTTATCTTGTGACAGCAAAAAAAGAGTTCTACTATAGGGAGCAATAGGGAGGGTGGTTTCTTGATTAGAGCCCACCTCCTAATTCTGGCTCAATTTTCTTCAGTAATCCATTTTTAATACTCTCTTCTACAGAATCAGCTGTACACTAATATTCTGTTCAATGAGTGAGAATGAAGGAATCCGACCTTATCTTGCAGCGTGGGATCTGTGGCTGCAGTCAAAGGGAAGCTTGTCAAAACCAGAGGGCATAATGTGAGAGTGAAGAGAGGTGGTTCAATCTTTAACTTCTAGAGAGCTTTCTTATTGTAATTCTCAAAGTTGATATTATTTCTGTTTGGGCAGAAAAGAACTAAAAGTAATTGGGTCTCACTGTTGTTCTGAAGATTTTGATGTGTACAAATGTCTATGTCTGTAACTATCCAGCTCTTGCTGCCTATCCAAAGAGGCTGCTGGGGTATTCCTTCATGCTGAGAGGGAGAAGGGCACCAAACCTAGGGAAACCTGGAGACACTTGGGTCCCTCAATCCTTTTCAGGATAAAATTCAGTGCTGAAGCTGCAGCTCTACTGCAGGCTCTGGAAGCGCCCAGACCTATTCTCCATGTTTGTGTATAGTCCAGCAGTGTTCTCCAGCTCTGCTTGCACCTGCTTCTCAGGAGGAATATCAGTCACAAGAGGAGACTGCAGACAGGCAATGCAATGGAATGGCAGTTAGATAAGTGTTGCAACAAAATGAATTCTGGTAATATTTACAACACTTGCTACAAAACAGTCTACTGTAAGTTTTGGAGTAGGAAGTTCTGCAAAGCAGCTTTTGACTTATTTTTTTTCTTTATCAGTGGCTTAAGATTGATTTAATTCAGAAACAGCATCAGTCCTACATTGTTTTTGAAAAGAAATCCACTGCAATTTGCAGTCTCACCTGTCTTCCAAACTAGATAAGATATATCTAGCCTTGACAAACCTTTGACCAAACAGTTTTGATAACCTATCATTTTTCCCTTTTATGCAATCTGTGTTATGTGCCTCACTGGTCTGCTGCAACTGAATGTGCAGGAGTTACCTTATCCAGAAATCTTTACCTTAGCAAAAACATTTCACCCACTGTGACTAAATCTCAAATTATAGAACTGTATCCAAAAGCTATTCGAGCTGTAAGAATTGGCCTTTTCTCCTGATAACAAACAGCTAATTTTGTGGTTTTACAAGAGTAGATGCTTGCCCTTTTCCTTACACAAGGCATGGTATGTGTTAGTGGAATTACAGAATAATGTTATATTCAGTTAAATAAGCAGTTGTTCAGTCCTTTCTCTGAACAAGACCCTGCTGTTGGGGAAACTGTTCTATTATTTATTTTGTACTTTCATTTCCAGTAAGATTTTGACAGTCAAGACATCCAGGAAAATGACCTGAAAGAAAAAAGCAAAAAAAGACGAAATTGCTGGCGTTGCAATAGCTTTTTCAGCACAATGTCTACAGTGGGTGGGAAGGGAAATAAGGAAAGCTGCTTTTCCTCCACCTTGGGACTTGTCAGGAAGTCACTGAAATGCCAAGCTTGACTCTGACGTTTATTTTTGGCTAGTGGGGAAACTGCAAGCAGTGATAGAAGGAGCTGAGCCACGAAATTGCATGGCTTACATGTTTGCCCCAGAAATCAGGTGGGTATAATCTCAGCCTTTCTGTTACTAAAGATCATGCCAAATCTATGTTCTATATATACAGTAAAAAAAAAAAAAAAAAAAAAACACACAAAACCCCCACAGATGTTTTCTCTCAGGGTGGATTGCTCTCAGATAATTCCAATTTCCTTTCTGCTCAGCAACAAACATGTTCTATTGTGAAGCGAGTCAAACACCTAGTGTCTGGTTCAAATTTATTCATTGGGTAAATGTGTAATTTTCAGGCTAAGTATGCTCAAAGTTTCTGCTTGACCCTGAGGAAATACTCTGCGTCTAAAGGATATTACAATTCTGAAGAAATAAAAGCTAATTCTTATAATCTTATAGTAAATGCAAATCAGAGCCTTGCAAAAATATACTGATGTACAGTAAAACGTTGCACAACTGTTAGTGCTTAGAGCAACAGTGTAATTGTAAGGAGAAAGTATTGCATTTGACAAAGTCTTTTTAAGTAAGCAATAACTGAAAATTTGAGGATGTGGCTTAATTTCTGGTTGCTTAAGGAGTATTTAATATTATGCTCTTGCATGTCCAGTTCCTTAACAGGCTATTTTTCTAGATTTTTTTTATATCTAGGAAGTTCTATGTTTTCTCATACAAATAAAGCATTTCATAGGCAACTTAAGCATATATTCAACCGCTTTCAAAGAAAATTGTCTCTATGGATATTTGAAAGTAACAAACGAAACACAGAAATAAGAATTAAAATATCCTCTATAATAGATAACACTATAGAAAGAGCATTCCTGATTTCTTGCTTTGATAGTAAGGAAATGATTACTGGAAAGTTGCTGAATGTAATCTCTTAGAATACTCAGGTGAAGTTGCTATATATGGCTCTATTACGCTTCCAATGGAAGAAAAGTGCTAAGTTTAAAAAGCCGCTTTATTCTGTTTCATTTACGTGTGTTTTTTCTTACATTAGCCAAGCTTTTTGCTTTTGAAGGTCATATGTACTTCAAAAAAGATCTGCTGACCAAGTACCTTAAAAGCCTTGATTGACATTTTCATATAGCGCATATTCTTTGTTTTATGTGTCAGTATTATGGATCATGTAATTTCAGAACTGTTGAAAACTTGGTGATGACTATATATGGCTGTTTAAATTGAGAAGAGTGTACACAATGCATTTGGGATTGAATCTTTAGCCCAGTTCATGATTGAGGTTTTGTAAAGAGGTGAATGTTATAAAATGTATTAATTACAAAAAATGATTATTTCCTAGAAATAGAATTCCCATTTTACCACTTCATCTTTTGAATAAGGAAAGATCAAGCAGACAAAATATGTGTTGAGATGTACTAGATAGCTTCACTGAGAAACTTAAAGAAACAGGGAGAGGAAAAAAAGAATTTGGCATGTGCATCACTATGGTATACTAGATCTGGTCACCATTAACAGAATGAATATTATAGACTGGATATAGGAAACACACAGGGAAAAGTAGATCTTTGGAATCCAAAAAGGTGATCATTTAAAATAGTAGAACTGAGTGTGGTACAGTTTTAAAGGCACTTTGATCATGAAATGAAATGAAATGAAATAGAATAGTTCTGTTGAAAATGACCTTTGAAGATCACCAAGTCCAACTGCCTGAGCACTTCAAAGCTGACCAAAAGTTACAGCTTGCTATTGAAGGCATTATCCAAATGCTTCTCTAACACTGAGTGGCAAGAGGCATCAACAGCCTTGCTAGGAAGCTGAACACCGGGAAAACACCTCTTGCACCAAATCTTTAATATGTCAGACTGGATTTGGTAGAGAACTTGCAATTCATGAAAAATAAATAAAATAAAAAACCCAACATGCAAAAACATTATTATCCTTAAAGCACTTGCCAGGTTTGCGTATATGAGTAAACAGGAATCAGGATGATTGGTTTCATCCTTCTATCCTGAAATTTCCATGAAATGCAAATGCGTAGGACTTGCCCATATTAAATGTAATCGAGCCTGGGTTTTGTTGTCAGTGCGATTTGAAATGTGACAGAGTAGTCTTGGAGAACCTCCCCACATCTGTGTTTGTCTGCAAACAACAGAATTGCTGTAGGCTGATTAAATCACTAGAGAAGGTTGACTTGGAGTTGCACACCATCTACAGTCTAACACCAGTATGGGTGAGATGTGAGCTATCACAGAGTTGTCTTTAAATTCCAAGGCATTTTGTTGCACATGCTGGTATCTTAAATGGTATTTAAATTTCCCAATATACATCTAATATTATTTAGCTGAAGTTAATAAAAATCATGTATTGAGTTGAAATTTGATTTTACTGGAACCTATATGTAGTGAGCTCATTACAGGGAAAACACGTGTGTAAGCCTCTAAGGACTTTGTCAAGCATTGCAGAAGAAATTTGAGAAGTACTTGTTTTATAGAATGTCGCTGCTTTATAGAATCATTAAGGTTGGAAAAGCAAAAGCTTTGCAGAGCATTAAGGAAACAGTTTCTTACCTCAGTAATGATCTGATGTTACAGTAAGTTCCTCTACATAGGTTGCTCTGAAAATAATGTCTCCTATTTTTTTTCTATGGAAGCTACAGCAGATACAAAGAGCACAGTAACACTTTGATAGAGTAAATTCTCAGCTACAAAACCCTATTTCTCAACAGAGTCACCGCCATTAGCTATGCCCTTTCACCAGCCATGACCAAGAGCCTGAATGATTCGCTTGTAAAAAAACAAACAAAAAAAAAAACCCACAACACCAGTGGAGGTGACACACTGTCACTATTGGCACTGCTGAAATGCACCACTCACCATCCCACTGTGCTCACAGCAGTTGTTGGTTCTCCACAAGCAGTTAGCAAGTGTCAATGTGTGCAACTTTTTCCCATATGGAGGAATATGAACAGCACAGCCAGTACAGGCCAAGAACAGCCAGTACTGGCCTTTTTTGGCAAGGTACTCACCCCTGGAGTGGATGCATTCTGCATCAAAGCAGGGAACTGCCTCGGCTGGTTGAGGGGTAGCCATGTCAGGGAGCAGCTGCTGGGTGCCATTGTCCTCTGTGTGGCAGTGGCATTCTGACATCATGGGGGCATGGTGTGGCAGTTCCTGCAGGGAAGGCGAGAAGGGCAAGTATCACTGCCCAACTGGGAGGCTGGCTCACCTATCAGCTGCCCCTCAGACAGCAAATATAGCCATGGTCTCTACTATGCAGAAAACACTGACAAGAAAGAACAGGGTGACTCCAATGGAGTGCCCCACCTGAAAATTTGGTCCGAGTCTCTGGCTGCAGCAAGTGCCTGAGTCTGTTGCTGCTGGTGAAGGGTGGCAGGGATTATGCCTGTGTGAGGTGTGAGCAGGTAGATGATCTGCTCAGTATGTTGGCAAAACTCAAGGAGGAGGTGGAGAGATTAAGGACTACAAGAGCGTGAGCAGGAGATAGATTAGTAGAGTAACTCTCTGCTGAATGCGCAAGACAGACATCGGGGTGATACCCCCTTCCCCCCAGTTGGTGGTGGGCCCCCTTCCTTGCCATAGTTGAGAAGAGGGAGGCAATTTAAGGGAAGAGTTGAAGTGGAAGCAGGTCCCAGCTTGGTATCACAGGCAACCCTCATCCTGACCTACCTTGGTTCCCCAGGCACCCATACATAATAGGTTTGAGGTTTTGGAACTTGAGGGAGTGATGAGTGAGGATGTGGCGGGAGGTCTGCTTGAGATGTCATCCGGTCGACTTCAAAACCTCAAGACTGCCTCCACCAAGAAAGGCAGAAAGGTGACTGTTGTAGTTGACTCCCTTCTTAGAGGAACAGAGGGCACTGTGAGTCAGCCCAAACCTACCTGCAGGGAAGTGTGCTGCCTCCCTGGGGCCTGGCTCGGGGTTATTTCTAGGAAACTTCCTAGTCTGATGTGCCCCTCTGACTATTATCCTTTATTGATGGTTCAGGCCAGCAGTGAAGAAGTTGCTAAGATAAGCCTGAGGATTATCAAAAAGGACTTCAAGGGCTGGAGTGGTTAGTGGACGGAGTGGGCATACAGGTAGTATTTTCCTCTATCCCTTCAATGGTATGGAAGGATACTGAAAGGAGTGGGAAAGCCCATCTCATAAATACATGGCTGAGAGGCTGGTGCAAACTCAAGAAATTTGGTTTTTTTTGACCATGGAGTGGTTTACTCTGCTTCTGGCCTGGTGTCTGCTGATGCATCTCACCTGTCTCAAAGGGGGAAATGAATCCTAGCCCAGGAGCTGAAGGCCTTGTTGAGAGGGTTTTAAACTAGAAATAAAAGGAAAAGGAGATAAAACCAAGTCCCCTAGGAATGAAGCTAGGGGAACGATGACGAGATTGGGGGTGAGGCAAGGGGCTCAGCTGAATTGCATCTACACCAATGCACACAGTATGGGCAACAAACAGGAGGAGCTGGAAGACATTGCGCAGCAAGCAAACTATGACTTAGTTCCTGAGGCAGCCGGTAAGAGAGCCTACCAGTGAAGGTGCCCCGCTAGACCTACTGTTCACAGAGAAGGACTGAATATGCACTTCCAAGTCAGACGTATTTTGTCTGATTGCCCCTTTGCTGCTATTTGTGTCACTGCAACAAAATGTAATGGAACACTGGTGGGAAGATTCAGCCTGTACTGCCATACCACCAACATCTGCCTCTGATATTGCGGACCAAAAGAATAAAATAGGAGGCAGAGCAGCTCTTGAGTATATAATGGTGAAACTGTTGTAAAGGAATATAAGGAGACCCATAATCAACAACTCATTCTGCTCAAAGATCTAGCTTTCTGATGTTGTGTCAGCAGGTCTTTATTAGCGGTCTTCTCTTGCCCTTTTGGAAATAAGTAAATTGAATGTTTCTTCCCAACGTTTTATAAGAGTAAAGCTGTAATATTAAAGACCTGATGCTAAATCTCGCTGTCAATAACAAACAGATGATCCTTCTCTCTGATTATATTAAGCACACTAAAAACAAAAATCAAATACAATTTCAAATTTTCTAGCTTGACCTGGGAACAAAATAAATATCAACAGTTGCTTCAAGATAAAATATCTTTTTTAGAAGAGTCAGCAATACATCTTTTCTACATTAGCGACCAAGCATGTTCTGGATATGTTTTGTGTACGTATACATATGTATGCTACGTATATGTGTTGGCGAGATATATTACAAAGTTAGATGGGCTTAAATTACTTTGAGGTAATATGTTCCTACAACTAAGAAGTCTAAAGATTAAAAATCCCTGAGATTTTTGGACTGCAGCTCATTAAGAGTGTGTCTGATATTAATGGAATTTCCTAACTTATTTTCTTGTTATAATTGGAAAGGTTAGGTGGTGACAGAATGCGCTGGTTACTTAATTGCTTTGTTCTCTCTTGCCTGGAGAGGATGATCCTTGCTTTATTTTCTTTTTTGGATAGGACTTTCTTGGATTATGCAAGCAATAATTTAAAAAAAAAATGCAGTAAATTCTAAAAGGAATTTTAACTTGATATGGGATAGTTAATTCAAAATTAAATATTTTTTTCCCAGCAACCCGAAATATGAAAACAAATGGTAAAAAGCCTATACTTCTAGGATGAATTATTCAGTATTATTGTGAAAGCTATTTGCAAAGCATTCAAATGTGATAATTCATCAGTAGAATGTAGCCAGAATTGCCTTACTTTTCTACCAGCTCAAAATTGACTATTATATAATGACTTAATGAAATTCAATTTGTGCCTAAATTGACTTAAGCAATCAAAAGTATTCCTTGGTTGCTTATGGAAGATGGATGGCATTTTCTTTTCTGCCACTTCATGTAATGTAGACAAGTGTTTCTGTGGAAATCCAAGTGTATAGCTCTTCCATTAATGTGGAAGACATGATAAACATGCTATGGAGGTAGAAACAGTTTAAAAACTATTCTGGTTCATTACAGCTTAGAGTCTTCACGGTCTCTTTTTTCTATTAGTTAAAATCACACTTCTTTCCTTGTGTAAATCAAATTGCTTCTCTATTTGTTGAAGCTACCTTTGGTACAGACTCTTGCTCATAGAATAATACAAATATAATACTACATTTTTTGTAACCGTAAGCATTCAGATGTGACCTAAGAAGTAGAGTCACTGGGCAGACATTTTGGGTCGTCAGCTTTTGTTCTTCTGTGCAAAGGGAAGGATATAGAAACTGGGTTTGGCCCTTGGTCTGACAGGGCATTATCTAACGCCTTCACTAAGAGTGATAGGTATCTACAATGGAAACAAGATCTTGCTTTGTGTATGTTTCGCTTGTTCAGTTTTTTCGTAGGAATTCAGAAACTTTTCTCTCCCCTTCTCACACTTTCATGCTGTATCAACAAACATCTATGAATAAGAGAAATTTGTGGAATTTATCAATAAATGCATGTTGTGTTGTTTCTCTTACACCTTGTCTCTTCTTTCCTGAAAACATGGGGCCAGATCCATTTCTTTCCTTGCAGTGGACTGAAGCCTCTGCCATTGCATGCACTGACCTTAAGCAAATCTCCATCCTTACTAGAAAGGCCTTGTGAGTTGCTGTTGGAGTAGAGTTGAAAAATGCAGTTAGTTATGCTAAAAACAGCTAAGAGGTGAGACACTCAACACTTATATGTACTTCCTCCCTGATTAATATGTTTTCTGAGCAGATGCCACACAACAATCTGTAGACTTACTGATATTAACTGTTGGAGAATTTCCACTTCGTAATGTAAGCAAATATTTATTGAATGACAGTAGAGAAGAATGTATTTAACTGCATTAGTTTAGCCTTGTTTTAGGAAGGCACTATGTCTTGCTTCTCTATTTGGAACTTCTTGTTTTTCTGTAGTTCAAATGAGCACGATGACATTCAAATTAGCACCTCCATTCCTGATTGACACCAGAAGAGAGCAGTCACTGGGAATGGGAGCAGTTCTGTCCAAGCTGTGGTCATTAAGTTTGGATCTGCCATAACATGGATACCTATGCACTTAGCATTTGGACAAAGGGAGAATTATCACTGTTTCTGACTCACAGTGTACATGCTCACTTCTCTTATATTAAAAATAAAAATCCTGAGGAGGAGGACTTTTTCTTACAAATGAAGAAACTCATTTTGACATCAAACAGTCTTTTTTATTTTTACTTTTTGAGGAAAGATTACTGGTCATTTGGCTCTGAATGACCTCAGTTCAGTGACAGAAAAACTGAATTACGCTATTAGAAATTTAAATATCTCTGAAATACGGTTAGAAATATAATCTGTACTTTCACATATCTTTCACAATACGTAAATTTTGACACTTTAGTGAGACGGGAAGCATGAGAAGCTTGAGACATCTTAAATGTATAATGACTAGATTGATTAAGAAAAAATTATGGAGCAACTTCATTAGGTCAAATTGTTTAAGTAGTTGGGAGGAACAAGTTCTGGTGCTTTTGAACCTTCATCTTGGTGCTTATGTGAGTGTCTTCAAGTACCTTTAGGCTCTGAAAATGACATGTTCCTATGATACTTGCAAAGACAGTTCAAATATCTTGACAAAAGTGATGTTTTGATAAAGCAAGGAGGAAGAAATAGCAAAATCTCCTGGCAAGTAAAAGGTATTAAAACAAAATTGTTGAGGTTTCCAGATTTGCTGTCTGTGATTGGTGTTGAGAGACTATCAAGGATAAAGAAAAGGTAGAGGTGCCAAATCATACAGGGCCTCAGCTGCTTGCAGGTGGCTCGGCTCTGCAGGGTCAAAGCGGATGAGGGGTTGGGCCCTACCCCTACCCCTCAGTTTTGCTTGAAACATCCTGTCTATAGGCATTTAATACTGCCTTCTAGATCTTCCACTGGCAACGGAAAAGAGAGAATACGGTTTATCGTATTTCACTACCAGGAAATAGCTTTCAGTATATACAGGAATTAAATAACTTGACTGGGATATATTGTCACACTTTATCATTTTAAAAGATTATCCTTACCAGTGGAGTTAACTGGTATTTCAGGTTTTCTACAGATACTTTGTAACGCATTAACAGAGTAGAGCAGGTTGGGGTTTTTTAAATTCCGAAAGAACAGTACCCACTTATACATACGTAAAATACATAAATTAAAAAAAAAAAAAAAAAAAAAAGCTTGTACACATAAATAAAAGGACTGCTCAAATCCTAATAGGCTCTGGACTGATGTATTCAGCTGCATGGTAGTTCTGTAGGAAACAATGCAGCAATAGTAAAAAGATGCTAAGATGCTTCATATTGAATTTAATGTCTTTAGAGAAACTTAAAAGCTTCAGACAAGGATCTGTGCAGGAGGTGAAATTGCTCACATATCCAGGAAAAATCACAAGTACCCAGCCAAGCACAGTATGAAGTTCTAAAGATAAGCAGTTTCAGAAAAACACATCTCCCTCTGTGCATTCATGATGCATAGCCATCAGAAGAATAAGGTTTTGCTTCCTTTAGAAGACTTAATGTAATAGATTGAAGAGTAACAACTACGAAAAATATCAACTCTTGCATATTTAGCAATAGGGAAGTGCAATTTAAGACACGGAATTTGGTTGGGTTACATTAAAAAGTTTGTTAGCTCCTGTAAATATTCAGATGTTTAACAACCAGTATTTTCATTTAAGAGAATTTTCTTCCAAAGGCAAAATCACACAACTTCAACCAACAATAATGGCAGAAGTATTTTTTATGTAAAAGAGGAACTGAAATAGGATACTATTAAAATGATGCAGTGCAACTCTGGGTCTTGCTAACTTTGCTTTTGCCTTTCTTGGCATGACTTGTGCTGAATTTGCTTTCCAAAGCAACATTTGCTTGCTTGTTCTGCCCGTTATATAACCATTTCTTAAATTTGGGTAACTGTGATTCTTTTACCAAGCTGTCTTTTTCCCACTTCTGATGGTGCATTAATTGAAGTGAAAGGAAAGAGCCAACTGCCCCAAATGGTTTTTGGCCTCCCTGCAAGCCTCCGCTGTGACTGATGCATTTTTCAGTCCCACTTCCATGTTAGAATCATGAAATCATTAAGGTTGGAAAAGACCACTAAGGTCATGTCATCCAACCATCAAAGTGCTGCTGTACTTACTAGTCCTAATATTACCTTTCCTTTGATCATAACCTACCCATTCAAAATTCTATTTCAATTTCCCTTAAAGTGGGGCAATGTCCCACAGGTACTTTGCTTCCCAGCAGGTTGTGGTGAAGGAGGAACATGCTCTACCTGCTCCCAGGCTGTGCAGGGACTAGAGGGCACCTCTGAGGGCTCGTCTTAAATGGGACTGTGGTGAGCCAGGTTGGCCCTGGCAATTCTTCTGTATTGAGCTGAGTCTGGAGATGTGGGATTTGTCCTCTTGGTACAGGATGATGGACTGTCTATTAATAAGAGCCTGCTTAGGGAAAGCTGTCAGGCTGCATAGATTTTCTTGTGTGTACTTCTCTTTCCCACTGTAGACAGCTAACAGATGACGAGACATTGATAGCCACCCTTTCCCGAGTCAGACTTGGCCATTTTCCCAGCAAGCCTCCCTCGTGGCATGCTTGGACAGACACTCTGGGCAGGCAGGGGAGGGGGGGGAGTGGTACACATTGCTCTCAACTCTGGAGTTATTGCTTCAAAGGGGGGGGAGGATTTCAAAAGGGAAAAAAAGAAAACAAACAAACAAAAACAACCCAACAAAAACAAATGCTTCAAGGATGGGGACCAGTTTCCTTAATATCACTGAAAGTGGTTTCTTTAGGGGGGAAAAAAAAAAAATCAAGTCTCTAAAGTATGGAACAGAGGAACCAAGACCTGTTCCTTACTGTTTTCAAGGGGCGGTGTAACTGTGTGAATGTAGCTTGCCACACATCCCAGATCGAGACCTGAGCAAGCACCAGGGAAACCCAAGTGTAGCCGGAGGAACTTCCCTGGGCAGCTGCACTTGTTTTCATTGGTATGGCTTAGCCCCTCCCAGCTGGACCAGTGGGGAGTGAAATGGGAGTCAGGCTCTTAAAGTTAGTCCAGAAATTCATGGAGTTACAGATGTCTCCACTTACCCTTTCTATTTTTGTACGAGTTCTGCAGAAATGCTGTAGTATTGTCACTCCAAGAACAGAAGAACTTTTGAAACTAGTAATCCACCTTAGAGAAGAGCTGCAATACTTAGCAAACGCTGCAGCGCTGGAAGAACAGCCTCATGAAAATACAGTTCTTCAGATAGGAGAGTTAAAAACATTTTGCACTATTATTTTTACCACAGGAAGTTATTTTTTTCTCCAGGCTGCAAGCTTGGGAAAACTGAACTTAAGGTGGTTTCTTTAATTGAGCTTTGTTTTAATTTTGGGTTACGCTGAGACTGTCTCACAATGTCAGCTGTGATAATCGAACTGGATAAACTTTCTTTGGATGAGAGTGAGAGCAAAAAGGATTCCAAGTCAAATTTTAAGGAAGGCAAATTGAGTGAGTTCTGTGCCGAGTATTGTGGGTTTCAACTTCACTGCTCCCATTCTGCACCATCTGGTAAGTCTGTGTTTATATCAACTGTTTCCTTAGCTCTGTGCCTATTTATTCATGTAATGTGTTGTGGGTCAAGTGTAAGACTGATGAGAAACGCAGGAGACTTTGCTGTCACGTGTAGGCAAGACAGTCATTTTCCCTGCCAGTGAAGGGAATAACATACAGTTGATTCTTTAATAATATTTTCAGGGTCCTCTGAGCACTCTAGTGAGAGCCCAAGAGACTGTTACCTTTTCATCACCTGGATGGTGAACTGTCCGTGTGAGATACTGTGGCTCTGAAGTCAGGGCAGCCCCAGCAGCTGTACTGGCACAACACATACAAGGTGTAGATATAAGCTGTGCCTGCTAGTGCTTAACACCATGCCCTCTTCTTTCCTCTGGGATTTTTCATCACATCAGGGTTTGTAAAGAGGAAACTGCATATGTTGTAGTACTCTTTCATGACCAGTGCAATTTGTTTGTAGCTTTTGTTTTGTGGTAGGTGTTAACCTACCACAGGTGTTACGCTGGAGTAGCGATAGATAGCAAGAAGAGACACTCCAAAATGCCAGTTGAATGAGCACCTTGAACTTCCCTGAGATGTCGGTCATGGAAACATACAGAATGTGCGTTGCCTTGGATTTGCTAACACTACTGCAGCTGACCAGTGCAATCTCTTTTATTTCCTTAAAACTTCCTTAAAGTAGTGGATGGTTGTAAATTTAGCAAATCCTTTTAAGAATGACTACTCTGATATCTCGTGGGACTACATCGTCTATTGAACAATTCCCAAGGGATATCCTGAGTTTTATTGTGTTTTCGTTTCTTTATGACCACTGGAACAAAGGGCAAGCAAGAAAAATGAACAGTATCTGAACATAAGCAATGCTTTATCCTTTGACAGAACAATTTGCAGTCAAAGACTGCAACTTATGCTCAGCTGAAGTAACTGACTATTTAAATAACTGATGTCTTCAACAAACTTTTTCACATCTGTGACAAACTTTTGGAGCAGTTCTTATAAATTCAGTACTTACATAAGGAAAAAGGGCAGATGGTTGGGATGTCATGCTATCTATTCTCTTGCTAAGAGAATGACTGTCTTATGCCTTTCCTAATAGATTTTTTTTTTTTAATTCTTGTGAAGCCTTCAATAAGTTCCATACTCTTGGTAGAACAACTTCTGGAAGTTTGGCATACCTTTGCAAGTTCAGGAATCGTGCATCTGTCTGTTTGTAAAACTACAACATTAGGTTCTGCAGAAGAGAGACTGGGAAAAAAAAATAAATCTCCTTGTGGGAATCTTCCTTTTGGAAATGTTTTTTTTTAGAAAAAATGATTTCTTGCAAATACTTATGTTGCAACCAGGAACAGGGCTATTGATTATCTTTGAGTTATGGGTAATTTTTTCTTTTGTTTTTGCATCATAGGAAGATGCAGATAAATGTGGATACTTTTATTTTTATGAATGGTGATTTTAAGCAAATGCAGCCTGACTTCTGTTTTTCTTCCTTTACCAGTGTTTGAAGTAGGCAAGTTGTTTGTAGTTTCCATGCTTGTGCTGGGTTAGCTGAAATCTGAATGAAACAGGGTAAACAAGTCCTGTTTGGCTTCCACATGTCACTTCTTAGAAGGAACTTCTACTTGCTCAACCATAGCCACTGATAAAAAATAAACAGCTTTTGATTGATTGATCCTGTTTCTTCAAGAATAGGCTGTTTTTCACGCAGTCGTGTTTCAGAGGCAAACAAAAGAGCTATGAAAACATCAGAACTCAGTATGAATCTAGAAAAAGGATTGGAATGATGCCCTTTTCTTCTGTTCATATTTGTGTTATGAGAAGTTCTTAAACAATTTATCATGCTTATTTGTACTAAGATTTTTTGGTTTACAAAACAGAATTCAGTATAGAGGCATTGTCACTCGAGAGAAAGCATTTTCCTGTAGTACCGAGGGTTTAATTCAGAACATAATGCTCAACAGTGCAAATGCAGAAAAGTGAATGCTCTGACACTGTTAAGTGGTATCCTGAAATAGTATGATGTTCTATGAATGGGAAATGGAAATGTTGTTAGAAGACCTGATGTCTATTCGGAGTTACTGGGGCATGAAATCATTAACATCATCTTGTTCCTTTTTTAACTAAAGTTGTAGCAATGGGATATAAATGTTAAATTACTTTCCTATTTCTCTCTTCTTAGATAGGAAATGTTATAAAGAAACTTTACTTTGTTATAAAGAAACTTTGACTTACTATATGTAGCTCAGTCTTTAGTACTGATGTCAGTACTAATCCTAATGCCTTTTTATTTGGGGTCTGCAAGTATGTCAGAATATATTGCAGCAAGTAATACACTAGAATACAAACTACAGCAGTGTTAAACTACTTTTTTCCGTGCAGGGCACTGAGAAATATTTGGGGGGTTGATTACTTGCGGTGTAATATTAGACAGTTTCAAAAGAAAAAATCTTGAAAAACGTGACTGACCTTGTTTTACAAAATGCCCCACGAATAAATGAATGACCAGTGTTGGTTCCCATGGCACTCAGGACAGCTAGACTCTGGGTGAGTGTTGGAATGGAGCAGTGATACTTGGAGGCACAGAAGATGATGATGTGGGTTGATGGTTTTTAAAGATGCCAAACAGTATTGGGAAAGAAATGTAGCTTATATTTTATTTAGAAACACTGTCTATCCTGTGAAGAATTCTACTTCAATACACGGTAATGTGAATGCTAGTGTCATAGCTACAGCAGTTTTTCTTCTTCAATGGCAAATGAAAGCTATTTAAGATAAAGGAACACGAGGCATGAGCTTTTGCATTTGCCAGGACATAACCTCTTTCAGGACCTGGTGTATTCACTGTTCAGACTTCTCATAAGAAGCAGAGCTATTCTGAATATTCTAACTGTAAATATTTGTACAGACTCAGAACTTATCACTGATAGATGATGTTCTGTCTCATCTCTCATTATCCTGGAAATGACCAAGAACATCCAACCTACAATAATGGCCTTTATCTCCTTATCTTTGTTTGAATGTGTTTTTGTCTTAGAATCATAAAACTTATCTCCACAGATGTTCTAGAACATTCCTGAAGGTAGCTTTGTCACTTTTTTTAGCTACAAAAAAAAACCATAAATGGAGTCTTATTACCATAACTGGCAGTGGTTGAATATGAGTAAAGCACATGGACTGTCCTGAAATGAGATACGTATTCATCAGGTGACTTTAACACTGTGAGTACAGAGAAATCTTCAAGCAACTTCTGACAAATCTTCAGGTAAGAAAGAACAAAGAGTAAAGGCAAGGGAAAGACGTTTTTCTCCCTTTCTTGTGATCTTTTCTACCAATCAGTTTTTTTAGGAAGAGATGTGGAAGTTATTTTCCAGAGGAAAATATCTTATTTTTCAGAAGCTATTTTTACTACCAGTCTGCTTTTTTGTTACAAATATCCCAGATGCTTTACACAGATATAAAAGGATCAAAATGAGTTATCAAGCTCAGAGAATCTTAAAAGGATTACACTTGAAAAATAAAGAACACATTCTTGCATAATTCTTTGGATAATTCAGATGGCACGAGAAAACCACAGCTGGGCTAGCAAGGAGCTCAGGGAAAGGAAAATGGGAGTCACTGGACAGAGACGCTATAACTGAGTAAATGCTTTCAGGTCTTCAGTTAATATTTTTGTGTCCAAGACTGCCCATGTAGTACGTGCTTATATGTTGTAACAACTGTTTTAGCAAAGTTTAAGGGCTAAATAACCCTTGAGAGATGAAAAAGAAGTGGGAAATTATTCAACTTTCTTATAGTTATCTGTCTCTGTTTTCCTTTCCAAGATGCTTCCAAGAGGCAGCAACAGGCTGAACTGATCTCTCTTGTTAATCCACCTAGACAGCCTCTCACTTCTTTCTGATATCAGCTGAAACTATAATGCAAATTGGTGGACTATTGTCTCTGAATGGAGCATTTCCTTTAATGAAATGGAAATCATTAACAAGAATTTTACAGGGTGAAAAATCCAAAATCTCCAGATTCTTTTTTGTTGCAAGGCCCTGTATGAACTTCCTCCCTAAGCCTCTGCACCCCTTGCTTGAATGGATGGCTGTCTTTGCTGAAACTTCAGAGTGATCCTTAGTGAAATTCTGCTAAACCACTGTCTCCTATTGCTGAAATTTAGAAGGTGGTTTCTGAATGAGATTTTTTTCATTCCCTTTATTTATGTTTTGTAAAGTGCTTTGTTTGCATTGCAGTGTCTGGAGAACGGATAAATAGAACTGATAAACTGGAGCCTTCTGTGTAAATCACCTCAACCACACCACCTATTTGCCTTGATGACTCGCTGTAGGATTACATAGTAAAACCAAGAAAGCAGACACTTTCTTGCAGTGAAAGCAGACAATATACCGAACACTGTGTCTAATAGTTACAGTGCAATTAAGGTCACTATCTTGAAATGCATTCTGGATGTAGCTGCAGTGCAATGCAGAATCAGAGCTCAAAACACCTACACCAACCCAATTTTTGAAACCATTTAAGCGTCCATGTGAAATGAACAAATCTAACAAACTAATGACTGCACAAAGCTTAGGTACTATTTCTCTGTATTTTTCTTCTTATCCTGTTGTCCACCAAAAGGCCAGGGAATATGGTTTTCCTTCATTTCAAGAAGCAACTGAAATCTTGTCAGACCAACATTGGAAGACCAATATTGAGAAACGACCCTTGTACTTGTGCCATACCCGGACACTTAGCTGAAAGCCATCAAGAAACAAGGAATTCAGCAATACAGCAGCTCTACAAGTTACTGGTCTCCTAGATGTAATGTAGCAACATGCATTCCATTATTTCTGATGGACAACAGAATAATTATCCACCTTTCTCAACATTATCTTGAATTCTCTCTGTACCTTGGAGGCAGAATTTTTGATGTCCTTGTCACTAAATAACATGCTGCTATTTTCTGAGAGAAATGGCCCTCTTGTACAGCGACTGCACGTGGAGGAAAAACAGAGGGGAATCGTCATGTATTCATGGAAGCTGGGACTTGAAGTTATAAGTTCTACTGAGGATATACTTCATAAGTATCAGTCTTTTCTGGTACTCATCCTAAAGGTGTACTACATGGACATCTGGAAGACAGTTCTCTTTAGCACTGTCCTCTGTACCAAAAAGTTTGTTTATAACATACAAAATGAGGCTGTAGCTAATGAGTAATTGGGAGATCACATAGAGGTAGAGTGCACTAAGGCATTCACCTCTGCCCATGTGAGTTATGATTTTGATCTTCACATAGCTAAAATAAATGGAAACTAAGCTGGATAAACTTTATTTCTCTTAGGGGCGTCATTTCTCTTCTGTGCTCTTCCTTCCTCTAATGAGATATTTACTTTCAGTTTGAACTTGGAACTCTTGAGTAAAGATACTTGTGTTATTTTCCAAATTCTCTCAGTAGTAATAGTAGCATGTCTACATAAAGAAAGTTGCCCTCATAGATACTACTAAAACTTTTAATCATTTGAAAGATGAAGTCAATATTTATAAGACATTTGTCCAAACTCAATAACAAAGGTCAAAAAATGGGAGAAACAGTCAAGCCTGAGCAATCTTCCTGTAGCAGTCTGTATCTCACATCTGCAAAAGCTGACTATAGCACAGAAGCACTTGTTAGCAGAAGGAAGGTTATATGCTTAATTCTTTCCCCTTTAAATAATGACCTTGTTGAGAAACAGGTGTCCAGTAGGCTACAGTATGCAAGATGAAAACACAGATGGGAAGTCACTGAGGTATTTAAGGTCTCTTAAAAACTGAAGCCTGAAAATATGTTTCTATGTTCTATTAGAATGACAAATGTCTTCTTGTGGCCCCAATTTTTAAAGACTAAGCCTGAAGTTCTTGAGTGTTATACATAAAGAGTATGTGTCAATAACTTTGGGATGTAAAGAAGAGCACTCCTCTTGCAATGTAGGATACACTCATCTTCAGTATTTGAACACAATTTACTATGAAATGTGAGCTATGTCTAGACAGTATGAAGTGAGATGACAGATGATGTCTGCACACAATCAAAATGCTTTTGTTTAGAATTAGTTTCAGTTTCTTACTCTGTCTTAAAACAACTTATAATTGGTTTTGTTACACCATCCTGAATGTACAGAAATTTCACTAGATCTTCTTTCTATTGAAATTTCAATAGATCTTCTTTCTATTACTTCATGTCTTTTACTATATTCACAGCTAATCTGATTTAAAAATATAAGCTTTTCAAAAACACTTGTTTAGTAATATTTAGAAAGGATATCATGGGAGAGATAGTTGTACTCTGTTATCTGTGTAGGCAGAAGAATATTATAAATAGAGTTTTGAGTGGTGCTGGAAGAGACAAGTGTACTTTTCTGAGAGTACATAGTGAAAAAGAATTCGGCTGATTCAGCTGCCAAAATCCACTGTTTTGTTGGTAAAATACTAAATAGAGATGGTAATGTTAAGAGTTGCGTTTGTATATGCAGAAGTATTAGTAATTATTTAGATTTCTATCATATTTATGCTTCCAATTTTGGGATAGAAATGGAGGAATGTTGCTTAAATCTAAGTACACAAATCTCTTGAGCCAGTGCAATTGTGTCAGATCTCTTAAGCTATGTATATTTCATAAAAATAATTACCTTCAGGTTTTTGTTTTAATGTTTTAAATGAACATTCAAGGCAACTGTTTTTAAAATAAATGCCTTCTGTTCAACATCAAAATCAAAAGAGATTGCACTCCTATACAGCATCTTAAATTAGATTATGTATCAGAAATTCTTAAAGTAAGAGCCTTCCTTATTTTCCTTCTGTACTTTTATTTTGCTCTGTGATGTGGTATAATTTGTGAAGACGCATATTGTAGTCAGCTACTAACTGACTTAGTTAATAAGTTAGCTATTAAAAGTTAATAATAACTTTGAGAAAGTTATTAACAAGAAAGGCAGTAAAATAGTGTTTTGCTGATGTGGTTCTAAAGAACATAATGATGTGCATTGTCAATAAGCTTGATCAGTCCTACCTGACTGAGCTCTAGGGTACAAACTAATTTCCTCAGTACCTTCTTGCATAATCAGAAATGAATAATTTTCTCATACTTTTTTAGGAAGAAAATTCTCATCTTTATCAACAAGCTTTTTGGTTTGGGCTTTTTTGTTTGTATGCTTTCTAGTAGTTGCTTAAAATGCTCTTTTCCTTATCTTTTTTTCCCCCAATCTTTTCCTTCAAGGATAAGGAATAACAGTTGAAATCATTTTTCAGTCATTATGGATTCAAAGCTTTCTCGCAGGTATCACACTGGACATGACACTGGGACTGTGAATAAGAGGTTAAAACACATTTCTGCTTTCCCTGCCTGGGAATGGATAAGTGTCTAGATACCAGAATTTCCTGAAGTCATCAAAACAACCTGGAGTCTATTCTGCAAAGTTTTTCTCGGTTCATCTTTGAAGATCTTTGCTGTTTATGTTCCAGACATTTTGATGTAGACATTCCAAAGCTGCTCCCATCTCCCTACATTCAAAAGTTTTCAATTCTGAAAGACTATATTGTACTCAAGGAGTATTTAGAGGTCATTTGTTATCTGAATCTCTTCTTAACTTCAGCATTGTGCTGCTGAACCTGAACAGCGGTTCTGATGAGCCATTTAAGTGAACAGCCATAAAAATCCTGTGTAGCTATTTCAGATTCATGCTCAAGATTCCAGTTGTCAGATCCTATTTTGCTCAGGAGTGAGATATATGAGGTCTGCATGGCTTCTATTGCACTATTCCTGCAAAGGCAAGCTCCATTAATACAGCTTTAGAGACAAACTTAATGAAGTCCCTTGGTCTGTGGGCTTTGACAAGCCAAAAGGGTCCTTTCAATTCAATGGTATTTTGACATGGGATTCATGCCAGTTATTTTTGGAAATGCAATACTTGATGTACATCAATCAAGAACATAATTATATTCATCTGTGTTTTCTCTGGTTGTGTTTTTACTAATTTGAAAAAATGCACAGACTCTAGAAGCTGTGTCTAAGAAAACAAAGTAAGTATTGAAACAGAGCCTACTTTTGCTGCAACTTTTGTGTTGGCTATTGTGGCCTTGTGGTATGAAATGCTGATGGTCTCTGCCTCTTCCTGTTGACTAAACTTAATGTTACATTTCAGGAACAAATAGTAGTAAAAATAGTAAGTGGGTAGCACTGATATTTTCTTTCTTTCTGTTAAAAAGAAAGACAAAAAATAGAATCAGTCAGGATTAGGGAACTTTGTGTGCGTATGTGTATATTTTGTTCCTTTTTCATTTGTTTATTATGAAAGCCCAAGGAGAACATAAATCTTTGAATGTCAAGGATCCTCAAACGTTAGACAGGAGACGCTTATTTCAAATGTTGACATCTTGTTGACATCTTGAGAGGGGCTTGGCCTTGTTCTCTGATTTTAGCTGAATCATGTAACAAATATTCTTTGATATTATTTTCCTTTATTTCTGGAAGAACACAGTTTTGTCATTAGCACGATCTTTTCACACAGAAAGTATTACTGTAATGTTCAGTCACATTGGGAAGGAAATAGAGTGATGTATAGGTGTACAGATAGGTATCCCATTTATAGACCCAATGTCAGCCTCAAATCTTTAATACAACTTGTTTGCCCTGTTTTCCCTTTGTAGTGTTACGGTGGACCTAAATTGAAAAGTACTACTTCTATTTTTAGGAAACTCTGTTTCTTAATCTTTATTTCCTTTTGATTTTCTTTTCTTGAGAGGGCTCTCTGTGGGGAATTGTTAGCTTTTCTGTCCTTGATAGAGCTTATAGGAATTCCCCTGCCTATGTCAACAGTCCACCATGTTTGGTATCCTGTTTCTGGCAGCATTTGCTATTTCAGAGGAAAGAGCAGGAAAGCATCCAGTTGGCCGTGTTTCCAGTCCCTCCTTGAGGATATCCTACCACTTGATCAGAATTAACAGTGCTGAAGTCCTGCAGGAGGTATAGCACCAAGCTTAAGAAAATGAATTGTCAGCTTCACAAATACAGAGTTTAGTCACTTGAAATAGAATTTCCCAAACCACCGCTTTTAGCCAGATCAACTCTGGGGTAAAATGAGATGAAAGGAGTCTTAAAAACAAGCATTGGAAAACAATCATCTTATGATTGGCGCTGAAAAACACATAACTGATTTTGACTCTCTTCTATGTAGTTCATATTTATACATTTCCACAGGTCTGTTTCTCTCTTTCTCTTTCATTCTTCTTCATGGTCTGAGCGTGTTCTCCTCTCCTTTCTGATCTATTCAGTATACCAACATATAGCACCTGGAACTTCCCCTCTGCTCAAATTCCCAACTTTTTCTCGACCTTTGCAAAAAGGTATCCTTATTCATCTTTCTGTCAACATTTTGTATTTGCTTTCATCTTGTTTGTGAATTTGCACATTTCATGTCTGGGTTTTTTTAGCATTTGTTTTGTCACTTGTTCCTTTATACTTCTCAGTTTTGGAGTCACAGCTTTTCCAAATATATCACATGCTTCAAGCATCCATGTTTAGTTCCTTTTTTGAAATCAACTGTTTAACTGTACCTTATTTTTTTCCATCTTTTATGGTTTCTTCTTTTCTTCACACTTACTGCCTCATTTTTAAAGCTCTAAGAAATTATATTCTTAATATATAGATTCAGCCATAAGGGATCTGCTATCTATGTAGCTTTAAAAGTCTTCAACAATAAGGATTTTTTTCTTAGGCAATTTTTGGAAAACTGAGGATACTCAGTAATAATAATAATCCCATCATTTAACCTCTCCCTGATTTTGCAGGGGAATGGGACCACTTAGCATTTCTGGAAAGATGCACACACACATGAATATATTTTCTACTGTTCTAAAACTTCATTATCCATTGGGTACATTTTATAAAGCTTAATGGATGTTCTTCAGCAAGAATAAGGTGTCTGATACTTTCTACTGCTTGACAGCAAAAAATATTTCTAAGGTATCAGTGCCTCCTTTGCATAATGGCGAAAATATACAAGGAATTGGGATATAGTCTGTCAAGTGCAAAGAGAAGGCCAGTATTGGAGTTAAAATGCCATTTTGACTTTCCTAGTAATAAGCATGTTCTCTCTTTATCTTTCATATTCAAAAGTGGCACATTAGGGATGGGGAAGTTGTTCTGCCTCATGTAAGGCTGATGGTTCACAGAATTACACCTGTTTGCTTAAACTGAGGGGATTTTTCTTGAAGTTATAATACAAACATGCAGAATTTTAATTTCTGTAGAATAATTACAGTGAAGTTCAACTGTGAGCATAAAAACTGAACAGTAAAGTTGAATGACTTGGGAGAAGCAATTTAGGGAAGTAAATACAGAGAATTCAACAGTTCCACCTTCATAAGGGAAAATCTTTGTGTGATAGTCATTTATTGATGCTCCTATCATTTAAGCACTACTCTTTCTGTTAAAAAAAAAATCAAATAACTTTAGCCATTTGTAAAGGAAGTGATGAAGTTAGTTTCAAAGAAAGGTTTTGACTCTTTTTAAAGAAATGAAAATTGATTTTTCTGGAGGGAGGGAAGAATACTTGCACATGGGTTTGCAGAAATTAATTTCTAACTAAGAGCCTAGAGTGTAAAAATGACTGAGCCTCCTCCTCCTAAAAAGATGGGGGGAGAAAAGCAAGAAATCTTTTGGATGTTCCTAGCTTGTGACAATGTGCTTTTGAGGCATTTTATGTGGTGATTTGAGATGTTCTTAAAACCTGGAACAACTTGCAGTGCATACATCTATATATTGCCTTTGAAAACAGATTGGGAAGGCGGCCACTTGGCACTGTCAGCAATCCTTTGTTCCTTGCAGTGCACACAATGAGTGCGTGAAGCACAGGCGTGGATACAATTGTGGCTCTGGATTTGTAACAGCAAGCAATATAGCCGTATGTACAAAGGGTCCCTCTTACCCTTTGAAAAGATATTTCCAAGTAAGGAATATAACAAAACTGACAAATGTTACAAACATGAAGCTACCACACACTGCAAGTTGGCTTGTGAGCTTTGTTCAAGCTGCCCTCCCAAAGTACTTCTGATGATAATGCCACAAGTTTAAAGATGCTGCAGGGCCTCCTCCTTTTTACCATTTCAGGGCAGAAGTTTTCTTACTCAGCTTTGTTTCCAAAAGCAGGAGGAAGAAGCCTTAAAATGTTGCTTGAACACCTGAAAGAACACACCAGATTACTAGTTAAATAACAAAGGTTCTGCTTCTTTTGCATCTCATGGGAGAAGACTTTTCTCCTGAAGTCGCAGTTATATGGACACATTGTGGTTAGTACTTTGTTTATAACACAGTGCTCGGCACCATCTAAAGCTGTTGTGCTTCTTTCTTGCACAGCACTGTGTATCTGAAATATGAAAAGGTTATTGAGCAGCCTGGCTGCACCAGCTCTTTGTTTCCGCCTCTGCGCTGGCACACACCAGCACTGATTCTGAGGCTGCTTGTTTGATAAAGCTTGCTTTCTGCAGTGTTGGCCTTGGATTGTTGCAGCACAACATAAGGATATGATGTAAGTTGAAATTGCACCTGTTTTAATTAGAATGTCAGTTAATGCTTGAAAGTTTCCAGCAGCTAGTAGTTTTACTGCAACAGGGTACTACAGATGCGTTATACCTTGAAATTTAAATTCCTTTTTCTGTTATTCTGTCCTGAAACTTTAATTCCAACAGCAACAAAAAAGGCAAATTTTACATAGAGTTGGTCAAGAACTAATTATCAAAACTTGGTCTTTAAATAAGAGACTAAATAAGCAAGCCTCACTGATGGTGAGGCTTAACTTGATCATGCTCTTGTAGCATGTGCTCATACTAACAACCTTTATCAGCATTCTGACATGTGTAATTAAAATTAGGTATCACAGAGTGTAGCAGAAGGAGCTGTTAACTTAGTTACCAAAGTTTGACCACTTCTCATGAAAGTTTTGTTCTCTGAAAACAAATAGTGAAAACTACATTCTTTAAAGGCAGAGTATTGGTATTTCCTGCCTAAAACATTTTTTTTTCAAAAATATTTAAAAGCTCTAAGAAAAGTAGTTTATAGGTTTTTAAGGAACTGGTTAGAAATTGCAGTTATCAAGGAGGACACCAACAGTGAATGTTAATTGAATCTGTGGTTCTTGACAACCTCTATTGTTTAAAATGCCTTTGCAATTCTAGCCTACATAAGAAACAAAAATTTGCAAAAATACCTTCTAGACAATACCAAGTTTTAATGATAGTTTTTTACCAGCCTTTTGCAACATGTCTGGTTTGACATGCGAAGTAGTCATTTACATGATTTATTTTAAAAATGATTCATTTTAAAAAAGGGTCTCCATTTTGAGATGCTTTTATAACTTTGCATGAGATAAAGGATGCAGAACCAGGTGTAATACGCAGAAGCTGACAGCTTGGTGAGGGGGTACTCAACTGGAAAATAGTTGAAAGCTGGTTGACTTAATACTTAGGCAACCATACTCTGAAATGCCTAGGGCTTTGTGTGACGCAACTTTCCTTCTATACAATGCACTGAATCAATGCTGCTCTGACAGTACTGCTATTCTTATAATCTCAACTTACATTTATACAAATGCAAAAGTAACTAATATTGAGCTTATAGGGTTTCTAGTATTTTCTTAACATGACAATAGTGCTTTTATGGTTGCAGTGTAGATAAAACTTATAGAGGATATTGCTGTATATTTTTAAACATATCACTTGGATCAGAATTTATCTCTTAGTATCAAACTCTTTCAAAACTACTGAGTAAAAATGCAGAATTTTCTTCCAGATGAACTTGGTAACTCAGTGTAAACTGCTTAGAACACGAGCCAGAAGGTAGTGAGGAAGCTAATGTTGGTGGTGATGGAAGCACGTATTCAGTACTGAAAACGTGAACACATGGTGTCAGTAAGGAAATTAGCCTGTTATTTGTATCTCAGTTGCTTCACAGAATCACAGAATTGTAGGGGTTGAAAGGGATCTGTGGAGATCGAGTCCAACCCCCTTGGGTTGTTGATGCTGAAATCGGTCATTAAAAAGAGGTCAGCATTCTTTCACTTAGTTATTGAAATATATTTTTTTTTTTTTTTTTTTTAACTTTTACTAATGCTGGAAACTCCCTTTGATTTACTTCACTAGAAACGGCTGTGTAAATATGGTTCTTGTGAGATGTTCATCCTCTGTTCTCATCATGTGATCCTTCTATACACATAAAAGTGATCAATACAGACATAACTTCATGGCTAATTTCTTCTAATCTCATCTATTCCTACATCAGTAACTTTTCTGACCCCCATTTTTTTTCTTCATTATCTAGATGGAAGATTTGTACCTTGAAATATGACAACACCAATCAATAAGTTCTGGGTAAAATGTGCATTGCTTGTTTTTCTTTGTGTTTGCAGTATCATTGGTACATTTTTATGCAAAATTGTTGTTATGAGAACCAAAAGCTCAGCCTTCGGTTCCTTGCAATTTCTGAACAGTGAGTTGCACACTCAGCTTATCCGCAGTACAAACACAGTATTTTTCTGCAGGCCTTGTTTGGACTGGCTAGGTACACAATGTTGAAGCCAAGCAGAGACTAACTGCAAGAAATGAAATTTGCATTCTCAGTCAGAGAGACTACAGGTTTTTGTGATAGGTAGTGCTGTAGCGGTCTCTGTCTCCTCAGCTTCCTGCAGCACTTTTGCAGATCACCAGGAAAAAATCTGAGCTAATTTGTCTGTTAGACGTGAAATTTCACTAGGGTGAGATTAGACACATGAGACTTCTATGTTCACAGCAACATCAGGGAGGAAAAAGCTTCCTTCGAGCAGATGCAACTTGTTGTTGCCCTGCTACTGCTATTGGTGCAGCTGTTGGCACTCGGTCAAACTGCTGAAAGTCTGGTTACAATGATGGTGACCTTACAACAGCATCTCAGTGATTCAGCTTTTGGCTGGTCATTCAATGCAAATGTCAGTGTTCTATGCATTACTTCTGAGGTTAAGTTCTGTACCTCCAACATCCCCTGCCCTGAGGGTGTGCCAGGACAGCAGCCCAGGCAGGTTCTGGTCACAGGGTTTGAGGGTCCAAGCTTTTATCTTTTAAGCTTCATACACTTGTTGCAGTAAGTGGGCATGTTTGCACTGCCAAGCCATTTGTCTTGCTAGCCATAAGCAACAAGGTAGACTTTCCTGTGCTGATGTGCCTGCTCTGTCACGCTTTTCTTTTATGTACTCATCTACCACAATCCTGTTGTTGTCCTGAAACCAAAGGACCTTCTCCACAGCTTACAGAGCTGGAGTTCAGCATGATGCCAAGCATGTTTTTTGGCCATGAATTGAGTACATAGTTTATTGTGGGGGGTAAGGCATCTCCCAGAATAGTCCTGAGGGACCAGCCTGGGAGTATGCCAGTGGCATGCTCCCACTGCAATTAATAACTAGTGACCTATGTTAATTTATGAATTGTGCAAGTGAATCGCTTGGGAGCACCATGTTGTCTGCTCAGCATGCCAGAAACTGCTCTAAGTAGCTTCCGTGTCTCACATGGTAATTTATAATAACAAAACCATCACATTCTGGTGCCCGCAATTGTTTCATTTGCTTGGAGACATGGCCTCAGGCCATTGGCATGTGGAAGCCACACAGAAGGCATGCATATTCAACCAAAATGCCATTGACAAGTATTAATCTTTGCTATTGAATTCCTAATCTAGAGAGGATAGAGAAAGCACTTAAAACAACTGGATATGCTCTTCAGAAGATTGTTAATGGGACTTTCAGTGTTCCATTTGATGTGCTAAGCATTTTGTACTTCCAACAGTTTGGAGGAGTGGTAGGGGTTTGGAGTTTGTTTTCCTGTGTTGTGTTTGTGTGTTTTCATTAACAGCTATTTTTTTTCATAAGAGACATGCTGTTTACAGCATTTATGACAAAACAACAAGACCTTGAAGAAACAGATCTTGAAATGGTACTTTTCATGTCAGATCCGCTCTCCCAGAAATTGACAGATAGAATTTCTTTGGGAGGGATTAACTCCCTTCTCTTCCCTGTCCTTTTTAAGCCGAGTGTTTCATAAAGAATCTAGGTAGTCTGATGGTTGGACTCCACTACTACTTGAGTAATAATCTGTTTGCCTTATACTAAAAGCTTGCTTTAGCGATAGTTCCATAGCTTCTGAGTAAGGTTAGCCTTTTTCTTTAGAGAATTTCAGATCTAAAATTTGTGTTAATACATTCCTTCTTCACAATGGGATGCCAAAGGGTTTTAATTAATACTCTTGCTCTTACAATTGTTTCCAGATTAAAGTGGATTTGGATGTTTTCTAACTACCATACCAGTCTTTTTTGAAAGATATTTTACAGTTCTCCATGCGAGAGTAGATTGTGTTTTTGCAGTAGAAGCTTTCAGCTTCCAGTATTTTCTGTATGTAGTATAGGCCTTTACTGAACTTATAACCCTCTTGTGAAATAGTTGTTTTTCTTCCACTAAGAAAGTTACCAAACAGAGTGAAAAGTTAAGATTTGGGGCATTCTGACTGGGGTAGAATTGAGTCAGGCACGAGATAATGCAAATATGCAGGGTGGAGAGAGAGCCTAGCACAGGACAGAACGAATGTGCTTATTCCTGGAATTATTGCCCTCCTATCTCCATGGAAGAGTACATAATATACCCAAGAAACAACAGGTTGATAAGGGACCTTATATGGAAATGTATCATAGCAACAGCGTCGGGGAAATTGTGAGCCTGAGACGCTCAACCAATGAGTGAATGCCAGGAGAGCACTACCTGAGAATGAATTTTGATGACTGGTGCGCAATTTCTCCCTTGCCAATTGGGGGCGTGAGCTCGTTATTGTAATAACAAATAAACTTTGCTGCTATCGCTAAGATCCTTGCCTAACCTAAAATTTTTGACTTTGAGCATTTCTCACATCCTCTCCATAAACTAAAGGACTTGCTTGTTTAACCTAAAAGCAGAATCTCTTGAAGGGTAAAAATGTAAATGCACTTGTTTGCATTTGCATGGTCTAGGAATTGAATATCTAGTTGTTTTGATTCTTCCTCTTGTGTTCATCTTTAGGCATCTGGTTAATTTCACTCTTGTGATCGAAAATATAGCTGTACTATTACATGTTCCAGGGACAAGCATGGGGCAGATATATACTGTATTACCTGGTCTGGTAGCTATTAATCTGCATTACCCACTGCATCATAGCTGAAAATTAATCATCTTGTCTTTTATCTGAATGTGTACATGGGTGTACATTGTCCTGCATGACATGATTTTCCAAATGTTTCTCATGGTCACTTTTCTTCCAGCTGGCAAATCTCAGGTTGCCCTTCTCAAAATGTACCTAAATTTCATAAGACTTAGCCCTCCAGAAACACTCCTTGTCAAAGTTATTCTTGCATTTTAATGGCCATTATTTCCTCTATATTAAAACAGCTAAATGCTAGAGGTTAACATATTCACTATAATGGAGAATATTTTTCCTTTTTCATCACTTCTCCAGATCTTCAGCCATCTTATTTTAATTGCATACTGTAAGGAGGTTTGGGAAAAAGAGTTTCAGTTATTTGATCAAGCGGACTACATATATAAAATTAAACTTATTCACGACTTCATTGTAGTATTCTGATTATTTTGACAAAGTTGACAAAAATATTCAACAACAAAAAGTACAGATGAGTATTGCTATAATGGAAACTTACTGGTTTTATGTAGAAAATTGAATCGATAATATTAATTCTGTGAGAATTTACTAACAGCAGGTATTATACTGAATATATTTTTTTTCCACTACTTAAAGAACTAAATGATCCCAACTCGGTTCAAAATATTTTTTTTTAGTGCCATCAGGACAGTTTGAAACAGCTTTATATAATTTCTCCTTTTATTTTCCCACTAACCTGTCCTAACAATAATTATATTCTTTAAGTTTATGTCCAGATGTGACTAAGCCAAACAAACCCTGGATTTCACTCTAATCTCTACAGTTCAGGTGATGATAACAGGTGATAAAAAGTAACCTGTGGGAGAAGCTGATTACTGCTGTTGCAAGATTATGCAAACTTCTATCAAAACGTTATGAAACAGACATATGATATAGAAGAGCAACCAATTTTTTCAGTAACTTTTCACTTTGACGATAGATATCATCAATATGTATGCATATTCAAGGAACTCATCCAAATAGAATCAAGTCCCAAATGCTACAAACCACATGACCCAATAGAATATACACAATTTTGGAATAAATGCTGACAGAAAACTGAAGGTTTAGAGATAAGTGAAGAATTAAATGTTAACTATGCTTTAAGAAGGGTAGATATTATATGGCAGGATGTTTACCTCCTGCCAGATAAATCAAATTGCTTGAGTTTAAGTAAAGCATATAATGTGAACAAACAAGGGAAATTAATACTTTAGAGAGACAGGAAACACCACCTTGTAAAAGAAGTGTAAATGCAAAAACAGGACTAGAAAGAGCAAATGTTGCCATAACAGTGCTGCATTTATATATTATGTCATGCTTTCTGTTGAACTTCAGCAACATTCAGGAAATAAAAGGAGAAGCCTCATATTTAGGACTGCATTTGTGTTTGGAAAGCAAGAAATAAAAGGGAATGTTTAAATCTACTTGCTTTTTTTTTTTTTTTTTACATTGTGAACTAACTCTTACTGTGAAATTTGAATGTTTTTGTCTAAGAAGCAAGTTTACCATTTTTCTGTACACTGTTAAGTAATAAAAGGGGGAAATGAGTAACTTGTTAACAAACAGAAAGCTCTCACTGAGTATATGCAGTATGGCTGCTTCATATGGCAAGAACTTGGTTCCCCTCTTCTATACCCAGCTGAAATGGGTGAGTCTGAACAACCACGACTGTAATGGCAGCCCTTTGTTTAAGTACTTATAAAATAATTCTTCTGCTCTCAATCTAATGTATTTATTTGAAGCACGTTTGTTTGTTCTTGAGTACACTGATGTCTCCAGATACACATGATTATAGGCAATGAGTGCTTAGTGACAGTTCCTGTATTAAGAAATAAACACTGTGTTTTGTCTGGCTGACTATCAGTGGATCTCAGTCTTTGGTACCTCGTTGCCCTTATGGTGACCCCTCAAGTCATAGCTGACAACACAAAGAAAGTGGTGGCAAGAATTAAGATGGGGCATGGGCAATGGTTCAAGAAGTGCAGGTTCAAATTTGATTGTACTTGAACATATCTTTAATGTAAGTTTTTCACTGAATTTTGTTTGGCCTCTAGTTCTGAAGGTCTCAGAGCTGACTATCTTGAAATTATTATTGGCTCCCTCCTGAAACCAGAGAGTAATACTTAGCAATGTAGGATGCGTTGTATTAATAGATGTATACTATTTGATAATGGGCATTGATGAAAGCTTGCTTTTAGTCAAGTTTTAATGTTCATTGCACATAGTGCTAAATGGTAGCTTCCAACATTTTGATATGCACAAATGAGAACTGTAGAGCAGAGCAGTTTTCTGTGATGATAAAACCATGTTAGTTTTTGAAAATCTGAATGTGTTTAAGGGCAATACAGAAAAAATGTACAGGTTGTTTCTTTGGGAAAAGATTTTTAAACACCCTTCTTTTTTTTCCAGCTGAGATACTTTTAGCTATCTTTTGAAGTTAGAAGAACAATACTAGAGTACTGAAATACAGAATACAGAGTCACATTGTTTATGACAGAAAATGTCCTATTCATGAACATATAACTTTTTGTTCTCATATAAGTCTTTTTGAGAGAAAGTAAAAAATGCAGTTAAATTTTTAGATCTAAATTAAATGGACCTTTCTTCATAACAGGATAACATATTTTTCTTATGGCAAGAAGAACATTAGCCATGTCTAGACTTACATATTGTGTTGGGGTTTTTTGAAAGAGTTTTTTTCTAAGTATTTCTTCTATATAGCCCACCTTTGTCTGCTGGTTGCAGTTCTTGTCCTTCTTGTCTAAACAGTAATTTAATTCCATGTCAAATCAAACTGTGTACATTAGTAGAAGGCACTTTTACAAAAGATTGAATCTCATTTTAGTGCTCAACTTGGCTCAAGTTTGTCTGGGTTCAGGGAATAAGGTTTATACAGAGGACAAGGGAGTATTTCATCAAGTCATTCCTGTGTTGCAGTAATTGGTTTCTGGGATCTTGTAAATTCATTTTTAAAAGCTATCTTTTATGTCATCATTTGTCTTTCAAATACCATCTTAGTGACAAATACTGTATTTTAGAATGTCTATACATCAAGAAGCCTCACAGTTTTATAGGTCGGGACAAGTTTCAATTTTAAAAATGGGCTTTAGTTATATTTTGAAAGCATTTTCATATGATTTTTCTACAGTCTACAGTTCTGCAACATAATATTCCATCTACTATGTGGAAGTAATTAATTGTTTCTGTGGCAACAATCTTCCTTGGCAAAATAGATTTCATAACTAGCTTCCTCTCCCCTCCCCTCATAGAATCAGAATCCTTGTAGTTGGAAGGAACCTTTAAGGGTCATCTAGTCAAACTCCCCCGCAATGAACAGGGACACCTACAAGCTCCATCAGGTGCTCAGAGCCCTGTCCAGCCTGCTCTTGAATGTCCTCAGGGGTGGAGCATCCACCACCTCTCTGGGCAACCTGTGCCAGTGCCTTATTGTAAAATAAAATAAAATAAAAAAAAAAATAAAATAAAAAAAAAAAATTCTTTTCAAATGTTTTCAGTTCAAATCTTCCCTAACTTCCTCCTTGCTAATAAGTTCTATTTGATACTGTTAGGTCTTATGAAGTAATAAAAAAGACCTTTTAAAATGTTTGAAAGGTATTTTATAACTTTTTCTACAATGTGGGACTGATTTTTCCCTCACTTCTGTATTGGAAGTTCCTGTGTTCCAGTTTGAGTCTGTTGCCTCCTTGTCACCTCGTTGGTCAGCACTGAAAACATCATAGCCCTGTGCACTTTACACCCCCCCTTTAATTACTTTTAAGCATTGGTAAAAACTCTTCTCAATCATCTCTTCTTCAGGCTAAACAGACCAAGTTCTCTTAGCCTGTCCTCATAAGGGAGATGCTCCAAGTCCTTAATGATCTTTGTGGCACTGTCTTTCTTCAACTGGATAGCCCAGAGCTGGACATAGCACTCCAAATGTGGCCTCATCAGGACAGAGTTCAGGGAGAGGATCATCTCTCTCAGCCTGCTGGCCACGCTCTTTTTAATGCACATCAGGACACTGTTGGTTTCTTGGTCACAAGGGCACATTGCTGGCTGATGGCCTGCCTGTTGTCTACTAGGACACCCAGGTCCTTCTCTGCAGAGCTCCTTTCCAGCAGGTCAGCCCCTAGCCTGTACTGATGTGTGTGGTTATTCTGTCCTCTTTTAGACAGAGAAGTTCACAATGGATGGACTTAAAGTTGAAGACTGTTATTTCTGCTGACCATCTCAAGATTGTTCCTGTGATTTTTGCTTTTTCCATTGCTTCAGGAACACCGAAGTGGTCAAAAGAAGAGTAGGCAGAATTGAGTAGCCCACATGAACATCTTTTCAACCATTGCGGGGTTCACCTAATGATTCCTTGTGGACCTGCCCCTATTCCTTACTCCAGGAGAGACCTTGACCAGAGCCTGCAGGCCTATGGCTGTTTTCAGGTTCCTAGAGTCAATGTGAGAGTATCCCAAAGGAATAAAAAGCAGAACTGGCTCCTTCTGAAATTATTCCTGACCTTGGTGCCAGAAAAGAATAACTGAGGCTTTCTTCCTTGGGCGTAACTGAACTTCACTTGATAGATGTAATATTTCAAAAGCTCAAGCCTGTCAACAGTTGATAAAATGCCGTATCTGCCTTTAAAATAAACAGTAACTCTTCTGTGTTTAGTTCTTGAAGGGCAGAACTGAGTACAATTAACAGTTTATGCATTATGTAAACCTCATGTTAACCTTTTAAACTTAAGATTTTCAGACTTTAAACAGTTTAGAAAATTTCTCAATAAAATTATCTGCTTTTCTTCAAGATATACAGAACACAGAGATAATTTTCTGAAGGGAACTTTTCTTTACCCGCATGCTTGAAGCCTGAGCTCACTAAACTAGGCCCTTCTGTGGCTGCAAACACAGGGTGCCTCAACCCCTTGTCCCAGCATCCATCGCCATACTGCTTGTGCTCCCACAGAGGGGTCAGTCGTCTGCTGCACTGGAGCATACCTGTGCACTTACAGCAGCACTGAGAGGCCAGGATTGCAAGTACAGACCCCTACAAACTATGCCCAAGTCAATTCAAGCCATTCAGTGGATTTTTGGATCAGGCGCAATGTACATATATAAAGCAGCCAGAGATGATTGATGATGAGATGGAAAACATTCGAGAAATCCCTGCAAGGTGGTCATGCTGATGGCTTGCTGGCAAAATGTCTTGCAACATCCAGTTCATGTTGCCTTTGAGAATAGGTGTAAAAATTGATCTTTGATATTACGATTATGAGACATAAATATGTTTGAGAGGAAAAGTGTAGAAGTGATCTGACCAAGGTCAATGTGCAAGAAGGCTCTAATTCAAAGTAACCTGTAGCTATTACCTATCAACAACTATAGATTCAACAGCTAACTGGTGCAGTTATTTGTTCTGTAGTACTTTTTAGTGCTGTTTTTCAGATGAGGTTGCATTACTTCACATTATATTACAACATTTCCATTAAAGGCTGACCTGAGTTAAAAATAAAATAAAAATCTCTAGTCTTTCTGGCTAGTCCGAGCACAGCTGTTTATAGACTCGAGAAACTGAAGGATAAGAGTTGGCATGTCGGAGTGCAGGTCTTTATTTTGGTTTGGGAAGGTCTTCATTATAATTTCATTAATTAATCACAAAAATAATACAGCTCTCTCTGAATCAGATGGAAAACTTATTTCCAAACTCTGATTTTATGAAGATTCATGACTGCTTCATGCCTAGCTTTTTATCTCAGTGCTTATGGATGTACAGAAGAACTTTAAATACAGAATACCATGAGGACTATTGCTAAAGTCAGTATAACTTAATAAATTGAGCAGTTCAATTACTCACATCAGGCTTTAAATGCTCATTACAGTACAAAAGTGTGGTTTGAAAAAATTAATGTGACCAGTACTGTTTGTACTAAGTGCCCTGATAAATGCTAAGAGTTCAGTAAAAAATAGCTTTTAAACATTTTGTCACATTACACACTTTGAAAATACAGATGATTTATGCTGCAGATAATTTTTTCTGAATGAAGAACTTTCTAGAACAGGTGAAATGTGTGGTGCAGGTGGACCATACCAGAGCTTCAAATTATGCTTCTACAAAAAAAAAAAAAATAATAATAATAATAATAATAAAACCCCCAACCTTTGAATGATGTCTTTCTGTAATGCATGAACAAAATTGATTGATTGCTCTGGATGTGTAGATGGCAGTGAAATGCTTTTAAGAACACCAGTTATTTCCTTTTACTTAGCCTAACTTTTGTAAGAACTGAGCTACCAGAGTACTAAAACAGACTGAATATGCTGGCACCCACTGACGTTCATCAATGCTTGCTGGATGTTTATGGAGACCAAACAGGGCATGTGAGCACAGCGAGGTGGTGGGTGGTATATTTCAGGAGTGGTGACGGTGGGTCACCTCTGCTGGTGGAGATTTTGACAAGCTTGTAATGCAGATTCTTGACAATTGCTGGCAAAAATGCATAACTAGTGGTGGTGCCTATGTTGAAAAATAGTGTTTTGTTGCTAAGAATTTTTTCCATCAAATAGCATTACTGTGCTCTTTACACATGTTGTAGTTTCCATGGAATTGAATCAAACTCGTTACTTTCCAAGTGACCTTTGCATTTATTTCTGGTTCTGCAAATCTTGATATTTTTCATTACCACCAGGGGCCTGCATGTTTAGTTCTTATATTACTTGATACAAAAGACAGAGCTGCATAATGAATGTTTCAGCTCAATAATAGTAGCGTGATTATTCTTCTTTTTGTGGAAATATCCAGCTGATATTTTTGTGACTGTCTTAGTCTATTTTCACTTCTTTAAAGTAGCTGTACACATGCTTAGGTGTCACCTAAGCAAGCGGTACCTCCCGGCTGCAGAGTAGTTCCCTTGCTCTCTTCTTCCTCCTGTTCCCTGTGTTCATTGCCAGCCCCAGTACGCATCATCTCTTACATACATTCAACTCTTTGCTGAACTAATTCAGCTTGCAAACTGCAGACAAGCCTTTTCTTTTGGCTAATGTTGTTGTCTATTAAGCTAGCATGCTGCAGCAGCCCAGCGTGGGGCCTGACGACTGTCAGAGCAGGGACAGGTGGAGGGGGAGCGAGTGCAGTGGGATGCAGGAGCACAACGCTTCTCAGACCAGCTGGAACAGCTTAATGCTGCCAGAACTGCACGTGGCTTGTTCTCTTCCAATCACCAGTTTCTCATGTTCTGACAGATGTCAGTATTGGCAGATTTTGAAGACTCTCCTGACATTCACAAATGATGTTTCTCTATTAAATTTCATCTTCTTCCTTTATTTTTTTTAATCAAATTGAAATATCTTTCTACTGTGATCATTAAGTGAAAGGACGACACAGGTAACAACTTATTAAGTAACCACTTCTCTAAACACAAAGGCACTCTCCTCCACTTTCCTCATACCATCCATAATCTCCAGAAGAAATCCTGTGGAACATCATTACATGTGGGTGGTAAGTCCACGCATGTTTGAGAGCTCCCAGATTTGCCTTTGGAGGTTGGAGTATATGTGGCATGGGCTCTATTGTTCTCTGCACTTCTTAGATATTTGTGGATGGCAGCATTACACAGTATTAAAAATATTCCTGACTATTTAACTTTTTTTTTTTTTCCTGCACCACAAAATTGAATTTACAGCTTTTGTGTTTTCAGTTCTTAAGAATTTTCTACTTAAATGGCAGGGTAGATAGCCATTTGTAACTGGACTGTATTTGGTCCTTATTGCTGTCCTTTTCTATAAACATGTGGGTTAATCAGCTGTGACTCAGGGAGATGCAGAATCTGAAAGACAAAACAATAGGGATGGAAGATCTCATAGAAATATGTGAACTAATATGAAAACATAATTGTTTTTCTCTGTCACCAGAGCTCAGCGCTGCCCCTCCACTCCCTTCGTGAGGAGCTGTAGGCTGCCATGAGACCTCCCCTAAATTGGACAAAGTGAGATTCTGTTACACTTTTCTCTCTTTTAGATTTCAGTGGCACTTGAACACACATTTTACTGCTGTGTTTGTATAACGCAAGGATGAGTCCAGCACCATGTAAATCCACCTCATTGTAAACTAAATTCAGTACCACATGGTGGTTTCGTTCTCAGTGTTTCTTCATATTTCAGGTCAAAATGACGCTATCCCTGTTAGTCTGAAGAAGCAGACTGAGCCATTGTTCTCATAGGTGTTGTATATGTTGAGCATTAATGAAATGCTCACCGTCGCTGAGAACTTTCATCATTAATATAACCAAGCACAAAGATCATTATCTTATTCTGGTTTATTATGACTTTTTACTGCTTACGGCTCAAGCTAGATTGTAAGAAAATTCCTGCTGACATCTTTTTGCTTTGCACTTCTCTTCCTTACACATTACTGCACTTGCACTGTGTGGATAGGAGGGCTGGGAATTAACTCTTTTCCTGTTGAATTAGGAAATGTTGAGCTGTTTAAACTAGGAGATCATCCACTGTCCTTTCAGAACTTTGAAGCAGGCAACGCGACAAGGTACTCACCTCTTCCACCTTTGTTTTGAAAACTTCTTAAATCTTTTGTGATGTAGCAAACCTTATGAAATTCCAGGCTCAGTCATCACTAAAAAGATGTTGCCCTCTCAGTTTTAAATGATTTGCCTTTTCTGCATTGTATATATCTGAAAAGTAGTAGCAGTATTCTTGTATTTTGTTTTGCAGCCTGACTACATTAAGTACAATACCTAGGATTTAATTGAGAGCATTAAAGAAAGCAGCAGTCAGCATGACTGCTGTTCAGTCTAAAATAACAGTTGATTTAACTAAAAAGTTATTGTGTATAAACCAGATTATTTCATTATGTACATTCAGCCTTTAACTGTAGAACAGCTAAATGTGACCACTGTTTCAAACTGATGCTTTCTGATGAGAAATTGATGGTCAGCATAAATATATTGTCTAACACACTTGCGATGATAAAGAGTTTTCAAATCCCTCAAAAATCAACAGTTTGAAGTGACATGAGGTTTTATTTTACATGTCTAAATCCTTCAAGAGTGGTAATCTGTGTACCATAGAATCATAGAAACACAAGGTTGGAAAGAACCTACAAGATCATCTAGTCCAACCGTCCTCCCATTACCATTGCTACCACAAACTACTAAACCATATCTCGTAGCTCCTCATCCAGGAGCCTCTTGAACACTGCCAGGTACGGCCACTCTACCACCTCCCTGGGCAGCCATTCCAGTGCCTGACCACTCTTCGAGAGAAAAAGTTTTTCCTCATGTCTAACCTAAACCTCCTCTGGTACAACTTGCGGCCATTTCCTCGGGTCCTGTTTGTTGCCTGGGAGAAGAGGCCAAACCCCTCCTCATCACAACCTCCCTTCAGGAAGTTGTAGAGTGCAATGAGGTCTCCCTTGAGCCTCCTCTTCTCCAGACTAAACAATCCCAGCTNTTTCACCTTGGCTGGCATCTCTAGTGAAAGAGGGTCTTCACTGGCTTTTAACTATTGCAATAATCATTATAGTAGTGCGAATTGCTTATAGCTGTTTAATCAGGGGTGTAGAGAAATTGACACAGGGTGCTCTGCTCGTACAAAAGGAAAAAGGGGGAATTGTGGAGGAATGGCTGAAGGAGCAAGGCAGCCATGACTCGCTGTACGAGCAAAATCTCTGCAGCAGTACAGAAGGCATCATGCTGGAAAAATACTGTGAGAACAGGATAGTGGAGGAGTGCAGATAAGGGTCACTGTGGCCTTGAAGCTAGAAGCAGATGCAAGACAGAGAATTAGTGTGTGCATAAGCTGGAATGTATACACCCCCCTGTGCTGTAAATATGAGTAGCTGATGTAGCAATGAGTGTTAGTAACCAATCTGATTAATGTCAATAAGATATGTAGCCAATCGGGCAATGCCAAGTATACTTTCTTCCTTATAAATTGATTGCTCTGTTTAGAATAAAGTGAAACTTTTACCACTCATATTGAGTATGTCATGCTTCCCCGCATGCAGGACACCCATCCCTGTTGACTCAGCAGCAGTATGGAATTGAAGTGCTGAATGGATTGACATCTGTTCAGCATCCTGACATAGCTGGCTGTAGTTTGGTGCTTTCCCAAGGACTACCTCACATATGTCACACAGTGAATTTTCCTGTGTAGACTCCTGTAAGCAACTGGAAGTACTTTCTCAGATCTCTATAGTTTCAAAAATCGGACAACTTTCAGAGAACAAAATTGAGAATGATTATGGAATTTAGGGGTTAGTACTACTTTTTCCACCAATGCACTTATACAAAGTGGACACAACCCAAAAAAACAGGATTGTGTTAGCTGATGGAGATTCTTCCTTTTAAAAATGCATAAATATTTGGATCTTCCCAATTCTACAAAACACCAGTGTATCGCAGTACAATGAGAGCAGGAGCAGAGTTAATTTTGTAAGCAGCAGGCAGACAGTGCAAGTAAGTGACTGTGTACTCTGTACGCTGCTGTTTGTGCTGGCACAATGTTCCTTACAATGCGCAGATCAAATGTCACTTCTGTTCATGTTGGACAGTGAAAGATAATACTAAAGTAGAATTTAATCCTTCCTAACCTGCTGTTTTACTTGTGGGTCAGAAAACATTCATTTTGGTTTGAATCATAGGAAAAGATAGGAAAGATGGTCAAAAAGACACTGACATTTTAAAAACAACTTCCTGGAGAATAATCCAAGAGTGAATGGATTCTATGAATGAGTCAGAAATCATGCTGTCATCACATCTATTTTGTCCTTTCATGAGTTTGCATTGAGTTGATAGAAGTCTATATGAATATTCAACTTACGAAATTAATAATAAATTTACTCTGATAAACGAAAAACCACCCACAGACCCTGTAGTCAAACACCATAAACAAGGGAAGTACAAGTTCATGAGAGAACCTAATTTTAAGAGAATGAGAATACTAATTTTGCACTTGGCAAGCGCTTTCTTTTTATTGTGTTGTGAAATGTATTTATAGCATTACAAAACTAAGCTGAGTGTGAAAGGAATGGGAGCAGGACTTCAAATTTTGATCACTGGTTATCTTGAGCGATGGAAACTCGCAAGTCACCTGGAACATGTGCTGTCCATACAGGCATTCGAGTGCTAACATTAAAAAGTCATGTTCTCTGTCTAGTAATTTAGTGAAACAAATACAACAGATACTCAGTTTTGGTATGGACAACTAAAATTCTGATTACAAGGATTTCAAAGGTTCTGGATATTTTGGAAAATCCCTACAAAAATCAAGATGTCTTCATAATGTGTGTGTGTATATATATATGTATGTATATATATATATATGTATGTATGTAAACATCCCTGGTAGTGGGTTGTATTTAGATGCACTTAAAACTACCAGGTTAGTTATTTATTTGCAAGTAGCTAGCAGAATCTTGCACTTCAGAATAGAAAAATTTGTCAATGAAATGAAAAATTATCAGTTTTGATTAGTTTTGGTCAGTTGAAGGACTTGGACTTCGGAGGGCAGACTTTAGCCTCTTTCAGTCCATGGTTGAGAGGGTCCCTTGGGAGGTAGTTTTGGAGGGCATGGGAGACCAGGAAGGCCCGGAATACTTTAAGGAAGTTATTTTAAAGGTGCAGGAACTGACCATCCCCCAGTCACGGAAGACGAGCCTATGGGCAAGGAGGCCGGACTGGCTGAGCAGAGACCTTTGACTGGAACTCAAGAACAAAAGGAAAGTTTATGGTCTCTGGAAGAGTGGGCAAGCTACTTACTATGATTACAGTTACATAGTGAAGCTGTGCAGGGAGAAAATCAGAAAAGCAAAAGCCCAGCTAGTACTGAACTTGGCCACTAAGGTAAAGGACAACCATACTTCTATAAATACATCAACAGCAAGATAAGGGCTAGGGAGAATCTCCATCCCTTGTTGGATCCCGAGGGCAACATGGTGACCAAGGATCAGGATAAGGCTGAGGTACTTAATGCCTTCTTTGCCTCAGTCTTTAATAGTAAGACTTGTTACTTCCTGGGAACACAGCCCCCTGCGCTGGTAGATAGGGATGGGGAACAGAATAGGCCCTGCATAATCCATGATGAGATGGTTTTGGACCTGCTCTAAAAGCTGGATGCATACAAATCCATGGGGCCAGATGAATTGCACCCTAGAGTGCTGAGGGATTTGGCGGGTGTGGTTGCCAAGCCACTGTCCATCATCCTTCAACAGTCCTGGTTAACCGGAAGTGTGCTGGTGGACTGGAGATTGGTAAATTAGATGTCCAACTTCAAAAAGGGCCAGAAAGATTATCCTGGTAGCTATAGACATATCAGTCTCACCTCGGTGCCGGGGAAGGTTATGGAACAGGTAATCTCAGGAGCCATCATGGACCAATTGAAGGTCAACCAGGGGATCAGGCCCAGTCAGCATGGGTTTATGAATGGTAAATCCTGTTTGACAAACCTGATTTCATTCTATGACAAGGTGACCTGCTTAGTGGATGAAGGCTGTCGACGTAGTCTACCTGGACTTCAGTAAAGCCTTTGACACAGTCCCCCACAGCATTCTCGTGGAGAAGCTGGCTGCCCACAGTTTGGATGGCCATACGCTCTGCTGGCTGAAACACTGGCTGAAGGGCCAGGCCCAGAGAGTTGTGGTCAATGGAGTTAAATTCAGCTGGTGGCCAGTCACGAGCAGTGTCCCCTAGGGCTCGGTACTGGGGCTGCTTCTATTTAACATCTTTATTAACAATCTTGATGAAGGGATTGAGTGCACCCTCAGTAAGTTTGCAGACAACAGCAAGCTGGGAGGAAGTGTTGTTCTGCCAGAGGGGAGAAAGGCACTATAGAGGGACCTGGATAGACTGGATCGATGGGCCATGGTAAGCTGTATGAGTTTCAATAGGGCCAAGTGTTAGGTCCTGCATTTTGGTCACAACAACCCAAGGCAACCCTACAGGCTTGGGGAGGAGTGGTTGGAAAGCTGCCTGATGGAAAGGGACCTTGGTGTACTGATGGACAGTCGGCTGAATATGACCCAGCAGCGTGCCCAGGTGGCCAAGAAGGCCGATGGCATCCTGGCTTGTATCAGGAATGGTGTGTTGGGCAGGACTAGGGAAGTAATCCTGCCCCTGTACTCGGCACTGGTGAGGCCTCACCTTGAGTACTGTGTTCAGTTTTGGGCACCTCAATACAGAAAGGACATGGANCCTCGGCTCCGCTCACGACGCTCGTCGCGCTCCTGCCCGAGGCCCTGTCCCGAGGCCCCCCTCTGCGCCGCTCAGGCCCAGCAGCCCCGCGGTGATGCAGCGATCACATGAATGGAAAATTTTACAGCAAGCAAAGAAGACAGTTTCGGACTATGGTATTGGGTTTGAGGCAGCTTGACAAATAATTAGTTGGATTTTTTTTTTTCGGCAGATGTGATGGCACCATATGATTGTATGAATGTAGCAAAATTATTGTTATCCCCTTCGCAATTGTTACTCTTTGTAACAATGTGTGAGTGGCATAGACTTGCTGATCATGATAAAAAAAGGGGAGAATTTAATATAAGGGGAAGTGATGTCAACTGGGTGTGTTATCGATGTGGTATAACGGGGCATGGTAAAAAAAGAAATGTTTTTCCACGGTATGGTGTGATAAATGTCAGAATGATACTCATGCAACTGCAGCCTGCCAATGCTCGGGAAACAGGAAACTTCAACCTGAGCGCTAACAGCCGCCGCACCACAACAACAGTAGCAGCTCCGGCCCAGATAGCGGCACCCTTGATGATGGCACCGTCGACTCCGAGCATCGTAACATCACAGGGCCCTCAACAGCAGTCTCACCCACCCCAGCAACCAACCTGCAACCAGCCATGAGAGGAGTCCTCAGCCTGGACCTGGCAACCGCAATAGATATGACTATTATTGATTGTAAGCCCGTTCGGGTCCCATCCACGACTAAAGGACTGCTGTTGATAGCAGGGTCACCAACTGGGGGACTTCTACTTGGTCGCTCCTCCACCGGATTGCATGGACTAAATGTCCTTCCTGGACTTATTGATGTGGACTTTGAAGGTGCGATTCAGATTGTCGCACAAACACAGTTCCCACCCGTGCACATCCCAGCAGGGTCACGTATTGCACAAATAGTTCCCCTACCGAACCTTCTACACGACATACAGCCCACTCATGCAGAACATAGAGGAGACAGGGGGTTTGATTCTACTGGAGGCCTCATCCTCCTCACCGTACCGATGAAATACCTGGGGTGGAGCATCACTCAATCCTGCATCCGCCCACAGAAGCTGTCACTCCACACTGACATTCGAACTCTTAATGATGCACAAAAGCTCCTAGGCAATCTACAGTGGCTACGACGTATAGTGGGGTTCTCCAAAGAGGATCTGGAACCCCTACGTTCGTTACTTAAAGGAACCGATCCTGCCGCTCATGTTTCGGTCTCCCCAAAACAACATCAGCTAATTCACTGTCTCGCACATCTTATTTCTGAATGTGCTGTGAATAGGCGCGACCCTTCCCTTCCCATCGACTGAACTATCACGTATGGGTCCTCCCAACTCTTAGGTGCACTGACAGTGCAAAAGGAAAAAGGGGGAAAGGAAGGATGTACGGGTATTAGAATGGATTTTTACAACGCTGCAGCTAAAGACAACAATTCAGCAAGCAACTGAAAACCTGGCGGAAATTGTGCGCAAGGGCCACCAACGAATCCTTAGCATCTCTGGTGAAGAACCTGTGGCGATATATCTCCCTATAAAACGGGTGGATTTGGACTGGTATTTACAGAACTCGGAGGATTTGGCTATAAGTTTATTAACAATAGGACGGCCTATAGTGGTACACTCACTCCCTTCACCGATATTAAAATGGATGTCCCAGCAGAGATGGCTATCAATCCCAAAGAGAAGTANTCCCCAAGCCTATAGCGTTGCATGGGGTTGTTGTGGCCAAAGTGCAGGACCCAGCACTTGGCCTTGTTGAACCTCATCCCATTCACCTCAGCCCAGCGATTCAGCTTATCTAGATCCCTCTGAAGGGCCTCCCTTAGATGCTGGGGTCTAAAATATGGTTGTTCCACTGGTAACATGAGCTTCAACTGATAAGAAAATGGAGCAAGAATTTTGGTTGCTGAAACACTTTTTCCTTTCATTTGCATAGCTTTCTGGAGCTCTTCTTGTACTTACAAAGTTGATGAATTTTCTGTGGCACAGTACCGCTTGCTTTGAACCATATAAATGAAACGTACAAGTTCAGATGAAATAAGTCTTTCAGAAAATAAATCAATAGAATCCCAAAAGTTTCTGGTACAACGCATACGTGGGTTTAAGTGGGGGGTGGGAATAAAGAAATGTGAGGTAGATTTGTTTATTTCCATAAAGATCACACCTTTGAGCAGCAGCTGCAAGCTTTCCTGTTTAACTTTATCACCAGTGAATATAAATGTGCATGCACCAATGGGTGTTTTCTTGCATTTCAGCATTCTTTGCAAAATGTATATGGCTGTATTTTCTGAAGTGATTGGTTTACCTGATGAATTAAACACTTTCTTCCCCTTTATCTGTCTGAGCAGGGTTAAGGATGACTTTTAGTTGCCATGGATGGGACCATGGCATCATCTACTAAACCATAGATTGTATCCTTGGGTAGAGTTGCTCGCTCTAATTTTGTTCCAATTATTATTGCTTTGCCATGTTAGAGTCCCCACAGATTTTAGCTCATTATTTGTCTTCTAATTGAACTGTAATAAAAATCATAGTCATTGAGATAGGAAATCTAAGTTTCTTATGATAATGTGAAGACTCAAAAAATAGGAATTCAGTAATAAAGGATTACTGAATTAGCATTACTTCGGTTACCTATATATCTATTATAGTTTTGTGTTCATCCTCTCATTTTCTTAAGAAAAAACGAATCCTCACTATCTGCCAAACCAAATAATTTTTTATATTCTCCAACCACCATGCATTTGAAAACTAGCCATGTGCTTGTCTGCTTTTTTTGGGGGGTGGTTTGTTTTGGAATTACAGAATCTAGGTTTTGTGTTTTAGTTGGAAAATGCCTAGCTCGGAACTCATAAGTATTGTGCCCTACTTCCAAGGTAGGAAGTGTGTATCTGGTACATCTGTTTAAATAGCAGAGTCACCTTTTGTCTCTTCATACTCATTGTACAGCGGTCATTTCAAGTGATAGGCCTCTGCAAATAATCTTACAATTTCTTACCTTTATATAAAAACAAACAAACTGAATACACAATTCTATTAGTGATTTCTCAAATCACAAAACAAATAGTTGTCATCAAAACAGATGTTGTCTTGGGTTCTTGTTTTTTGTTGTTTTTGTTGTTTTTAAAGTTGCTAATTATTTTGGTGATTCAAATAGTTCCATTCCTGAATACCACTCTTAGCTCTATTTCATTGAGCATAAGGAAGGCTGGGAAATATTGCCTCTTTTAAACTATTAATTTTTATTTAAATTCGGTGTTATTAGTCTAGTAAAAAATAAGACTCTGAGGCACTACCTTTGAAGCATGTGAATAACTCCAATTCAGTAGAATAATGAGTGCCCTTAGCTGCATGTTTGTGCTTGGACTCTGCACTTCTGCATATGTTTTGATGGATAAAATTGCTAGCCCCTCCACCCTTGCATTGGTTGTGTGGTATAAACTATAAATCTGGGGTTATCCACCTCCTCAAAAGAAATAACTGAAGAGCTGTATGGTGTGGAGGAATGGCTGAAGGAGCAGGGCAGCCATGACTCGCTGTACAAGCAAAATCTCTGCAGCAGCACAGAAGGCATCATGCTGGAAAAATACTGTGAGAACAGGATAATGGAGGAGTGCAGATAAGGGTCACTGTGGCCTTGAAGCTAGAAGCAGATGCAAGACAGGGAATTAGTGTGTGCATAAGCTGGAATGTATACACCCCCCCCTGTGGCTGTAAATATGAGTAGCTGATGTAGCAATGAGCGTTAGTAACCAATCTGATTAATGTCAATAAGATATGTAGCCAATCGGGCAATGCCAAGTATACTTTCTTCCTTATAAATTGATTGCTCTGTTTAGAATAAAGTGAAGCTTTTACCACTCATATTGAGTTTGTCATGCTTCCCCGCGTGCCGGACACCCATCCCTGTTGACTCTGCGGCAAGTGGCGCCTGACCAGGGACCCAAGGTGCACCAGGAACCGCGCAGACAGACGAGAGCACCAGTACCGTTTGGACTGGGGGGCAAGATTGCCTAGACCGACCGAGAGAGGTCTGCATGGATCCAGAGGGCAGAAGAGTGGAGCTCCAATTTAACGAGAAGTTCTCTAGTGGGCATTGTCGCGGTGAGACGCGGAGTTACAGTGTACCATGGAAAGAGAGGTAGCCCTAAATTTATTATTACGCTTTTTAGAAAAGCGGGGAATGGATAGTGGAACTATTAAGCAAGTTTCNGAATATGCCCTACAAGGAGAGACTGAAGGAACTGGGGCTGTTTAGTCTGGGGAAAAGGAGGCTGAAGGGAGACCTTATTGCTTTCTTCCAATATCTGAAAGGTGCTTACAGCAAGAGCAGGATTGGTCTCTTCTCACTGGTGACGGACAACAGGATGAGGGGAAATGGCCTTAAGTTGCACCAGGGTAAGTTTAGTTTGCATATCAGGAAACACTTCTTTACAGAAAGGGTTGTTAAGCACTGGAATAGGCTCCCCAGGGAGGCGGTTGAGTCACCATCCCTGAATGTGTTTAAAAACCGTTTGGATGTGGTGCTCAGGGACATGATTTAGCGGAGGGTTGTTAGAGTTAGGGTAGTATGGTTAGGCTGCAATTGGACTTGATGATCTTTAAGTCTTTTCCAACATAAGCAATTCTATGATAGGACACATCTTGAAAAGAGGCAGGGATCCCCTGGAAAGCATCAATTGGAGGGCAACAAAAATGATAAAGGGCCTGGAGCATCTCTTGCATGAGGAAAGGCTGAGACCTGGGACTGTTCAGCCCAGAGAAGAGAAGTCTGAGAGGGAATCTGGTCAATGTTTACAAGTATTAGAAGTGTAGTATGCAGTAAGATGTGGTCAGACTTTTTCCAGTGGTGTGTAGTGATAGGGTAAGGAGCAATGGCTAAAAATTGAAACATAGGAAGTTCCACACAAATATGCAGAAGAACTTCTTTACAGTGAACACTAGAACAGGCTGCCCAGAGAGGCTGTGGAGTCTCCTTCTATGGAGATATTCAAGACCCATCTGGATGCCTACCTGTGAGAACTGCTGTAGGGAACCTGCTTTGGCAGGGAGGTTGGACTCAATGACCCCCGAGGTCCCTTCCAATCCCTGTGATTCTGTGATCTTTACTTATTGTTTGTGCTAGTGGAACTATGCTAGTTTTTAAATCAGTTGAAGGTTATCCTGATTCTTTTGTGTTGTTTGTTTCTTTCTGGTATAGATTAGAATTCACAGGCTTTGAAGAACAAAAAGCTAAATTTCTAAACACATGATTCAATATGAAAAAAAGCAGCTGTGTACTTAAGATTAGTCATATACATCTCTGATGCTTTAACTTTGGCTCTTTATCATGAAATGTCATTTTTAATTCTCTATCCATGTTTGTCAAAGTGCAGTGAAATTTGGAGTGTTATTTAAGTTGCAGACATCTATTTATTACTGCCACTAGAAAGGGTAATGGAAGTAATGAGGACTGAAAGGAAAATAGAGTAGGAAGGAGATATCAGACAAATGGTCCTATGTAAACGCTTGCATGGACAGGGACATAGAATCATGTCAGGGACATGATTTAGCAGTGCATTAGAATTAGAGTAGCATGGTTAGGTTGAGGCTGGACTTGATGATCTTGAAGGTCTTTTCCAACCTGAGCAAGTCTATGATTCTAATTCTATGTATAGAACGTGAAGACATCTAAAGACAATACACTTATTTAAGATGTAGAAAATAAATGTCAAGGATTAGGCTAAAAGAAGTGGATTTTCTAGCTATTTTCTTCAGCAATTGATGTTGTCAGTATAAGTTAAGATTATACTTTAATTGAGCCGACATGACTATTACAAAAACCATTTGTGTTTACGTTCTGCAGATTTGAAATCATTTGTAACTGCTGATTTTTTAAAAATGTATCTGTTACTGAGCAACCTTGTGCTAATGCACACGGTAGTACAAAAGTTAATAGCGAGAACTTTCTGGAGCAACACCCAGATCAATTTGCTAAGTGCGATGCTAGCAGCCTGACTACCTAATGTTTGCCTATGAATCCCTCACTTAACAGAAAGCGAACTAATGCTAGAGGGGAAAACAAATACAAGCTAAATACAGTGACTGCTAGAATCTTCGTTTTCTCAAACCAAAGTCATGCCCAGAAAATAAAATTAGAATTACTGAGAAAAAAATAGGTCCTACGCAGAATGTAAAACTAAGCCACAGCATGAGACACTATGTACTCATATCATGTGTGTGTTGTGTGGTCTTTGGTACTTCACCTAAATTAGAGCAGAGAAGAACCAGAAGTGCCAACAAAAGCCTGGCCTCTGTCCTGGGAAGGAGATAATCTGCAACAAGTGATTGAACCAGGAAAGAGTCTGACAAACTTAGAATAGATAGAAGACAGCAAGGGAAGGGATTCCTTCTAGCTGTAGGTGTCCCAGTTCACAGAAGGGGAGTTGGACTAGATGACATTTTAAGGTCCATTCCAACTCAGACTTACTGTTTTATGTAAGCCAGACATTGGAAGGTACGCTGCAACAGGACTAGGCAAACAAATAAGACAAAACAGGAAAGGACACACTTTGCCTTCCTGTGATGTATTGTAGAATCCAAGAGGTTTGAAACAGGGTTAGATAAATACAAAGGATACGTCAAGGCCATGGAAATCCTGGTCCTGTTATTAGAGCTCCTCAAGCTTCACACCACAGGAAACTAGCAGGACTTGCTACGAGAAAAATCACATCTATCTGATTTTCCTGGATCTGTTTCCAATAACCCCCTGCTGACATACCTCAGAAACTAGGCTGGAGAGCTGTTTCCTTCATCTAGTATGCCCCAGATAGCCAGCTGAGGATTTATGCCATGTTAGAATTGATGCTGAATTGGGTCATTCTGGTATTGGCTGTTTCTATAAGTCTCATGTACCCCAGTATCTTCCACCCTTCAAGAAAGATTTCAGTGTCACTAGTAGCTATTGGAAGACATTTCAATGTCTCATTGCTTCTGTGTGACCAACTCCTTATACGTTGATTTATACGAAATGGGGAGCCCATGCTATTATCTTCCATATACAGTATAGGATGGTTGATGACAGCATTTATTAAGGAATCCCAGCTGCTTTATTTGGAGATACACCTTCCTTGCGTGAGGAATACCTTTTATCTTAAATGACATGTAAAATGTTAGCACAAGCATTCATTCACAATGAAATCTGCTGTGTTTATGTGAGTTTTGCAGTTCAGCTGTGACATAGGCAGAGTGCCACTTTGCTCTTCTGCAGAACATCATTTAATATAATCTGAGATTACAGTTCTAATAAACCCCTCTGTTCTGTGTTTGACTGAGACATCCCTTGAGCAGTTAAGTTGAAACCACTGACACTTGTGATTGGAAGGACTGAGAGTCTGTTATTTTCCATGGAAATATCTTTGGAGAATCTCAGTGGCCCGGGCCAAGGGAGACTTTCTGACTTGTCTTGTTACTTAAGCGATCTTCTGGTGTTTATACTTATCTCACAGAACCCAGGGAAGTCCTCCTACATCACTTTTCTTTGTTTTCTGTCCATTAAACGTGATACACAGTAAAAACAGACTGTGCACTTACATAGTAGTGTACATTTCTCATCAGGCTAGACTATTCCATAAGGTATTTGTATTAAACTTACCTAAATATTAAGCACAGATCTTCAAATAGATATGAAAAATCTTGATTGATAATCAACGTAACCAATCGATGATCAAAATATTTAAATTGCCTGTGTCAGTCCTCAAGGCATTTTGAACAAAGGTTTACACTGTCTGTTCCCTTTTTTAGGAAATGAGTCTTAACTTGCAATCACAAAAAATAAGGAAGAGATTAAATAACTTGTTTGATAGTGCAGAACCAGAAGAGCTTGGACCACACATCTTCCACAATCACTGTAGGATTAGTCCTTGCCTTATAATTCGAATAAACTTTATAAAAAATTCCTCATGAGAAAATAAAATACAATGTTAAGTACATTTATCAGTTTAATCTTCTGCTACATGAATTTTCATTGTTAGAATGAAGCAGCTTCTCTGTTTACTGTAAATCATATTTATGCATTCCTTCCTAGCCCCACAAATGCCATAACTGACCTCTGCAGGAACTGAAAGTCTCCTTATCTGTTAAAGCACGTGCATGCACATCTGGTTTCTGCTGTGTCAGCTGATGGCAGCTGTAACATTAGATATGTTTGCAGGCTTATTTTCACAATGGTGATCTTGTTTAAGATATCATTTCCCCTTTTAACTTCATTTTGTGTTTGTTGAATAAAGGAAGAACTGATCTTTTTGAATGCATATCACTCTGTATTTTTTCATTAATTACCTGAGGATCTAACTAGCTATTATTGCTACAGTTCATTATGACAGGATAGATGTTCAGTCTTTCCTACAGACTGAATGCATTGTTTGACTTGTAAACCAATATTAAAAAAAAAAATCAACAGGTTATTAGAGATTTACCAATAATTAAGGCAACTGATAGAACTTCCTCGTATTTTTGCATGCTTGGAGGGGAAAATGAAAGGAGCAGTCTGATGATCAGTTTATCCATTTGCAGAGGAAAACAGCCAACATACTAAAAATATGACTTCAGATTTGTGAAAATATGACTTCAAATTTGTGAAGGATTTACAGAAGGGATGATCTGCTTTTAAAAACTAAGAAGATTACATGGTTTTCCATCGCAATCTTATTCTGTCTCTGCCTCATCACTGTACTTTTGTAGTACTTGGACATATTTTAGACCTAGCAATGGCCATCTAGTCTAGATATTTTAATTATTGGTATTATTATTCTTCATGACAGAAACAAAGCTAGTATAGCGTTAGATATAGTTGAGCTTCTGTTGAAATCAGAATAGCTATTAGCTTCATTTTCTGTATCCAATACTATTATCTGTAAGATGTTGTAATAACAGGTTAATGTGAAAATTGTATAACAAAAGCATAGTGTAAAAATACATACCAATGAAAAATCTTTTTTCTTTTTTTCACATAAGTGTAGATTTAGATGCGTTAAGTCTGTTTCTAAATACTATTAAGACTGGCCTCTTTGCAGCTGTAGGATAAAAGCACTTTCATGAACAATTCTTTATAATTATTTATTTTCTCCCTTAATAGTAGATTTTACCTTGAAGATTAGCTGGGGAAGGATGTACACATCTCACATTCTAAATTTGTAGGTGTTGCAAAGACAAAACCATTAGTTTCAGTGGAGATTGCTTTCTTGTGAAAAAAAAATGGCTATGGTACACGATGGCCAAGGTAGAGATTCGATGTTCTTGTAAGTGATTGAATTAAATATATTTTAGAAGTTAGCATTAGAATCTTGCAAAATCAAAATATTGGGAGTTTAGGAAAATGTGCAACTGAAGTTCAGTAAGCAAAATTAGATTTTCTTTCCTGTGAGATGAACGTTGTATCCAGAGTATCTTTGCCCTACAGGAACAAAAATGTATGTGCTGTGTAACAGAAGTCCACATTTTATGAGATATTTGGTGTAAAGGTTGTAAAAATAATTTAAAAAGCTCATGAAGATATCTTCTTAAAAGGCATCAAGGATTCAGAAGTACTGGAATGTCTGCTGCTTCCTGTGATACTTCATTTTAAGACTTTTTCAGGGTGATAAAATGTAAATCAGGAACTTGTATTTTTTTATTATTTATTTTAAACTTGGTCAAGAACCATTCCAGAGGAGAGTTTGTATAATTTTGTTTGTACGTACATGTGTGTATGTCACACTGAAAATTGTTTCTCTTTATTTTTTAATTTAAGAAATTCCTAGGAGAATTGCATGCCTTTGGTAGCATTCCATTTTTAAGCTAATATATTAAAAATAATGGAAGGGTTGGAGCTATGCAGTGAAGTAGAATCATGCTGTCAGAGCCTAACACTAAGAAGCTGAAGGGAAGGAAATGATGAGAAATGAGCTATGGGGAAATTCAGCATGTATGCTTTTCACTTTCGTCCTATATTTTTATCTTCAGTGGTCCAGAGGGCCATTGAGTTTCCTGTTAATTTGCTCCAGTTTTATTGCTCCTGTTTTATTTGCTCCTGTTAATTTTTGCTCCAGTCTAACGGTACTGTCATTGGACTTAAAAATAACCAGAGGTCTTTCTGGTAGCAAAACCCTAGCAGAAACACAGTCCAAAGTTCAATTTCTAGATTAATCTGAAGGTCTGCTACAGCACAGAAGTGAGAAATGAATGGTAGCACAGCTCATGGCCAAGAAAAGAAGACATGAAATATTACAACAAAAGCATCTGTTGGGTATTTTGATCTTCTTGGTTTACAGTTGTAAAGGGACTTAAAGATTTTATGCTGCGGTGGCAAGCAGAGCTAGGGCTGGTGCCAGGCCGCTGGCTCAATGCATGTACCTAAAATCAGCCTTGGCCCACAGTCAAAATGACAGGGAAGGAGGAGCCACATTTTAGTAGATAGGGCTCTTTCTTCTTCTTGTTCAGCACCTGTAGTTTGCATCACTGTTTTTGTTTTCCGATTATAGTCTTTTGTAATGCATATGTATACATTAAAATAAATAAAACATATTAAAACAAATATATTAAGAATAAATAAAAGCCATAGATATGAAAAATATGGAAGCCATGGTCGCAAGTTTCCATAGTCATGTACTTGACCTTGTGGATTCACCTCCTAAAAAGATACAGCTACGTTTCTCCTGAAGCCATATAATCTTTTACCCTAATCTCCTTGCAGATAGAAGAAATATCTCTGACATAAAGGTAGCACTTCAGAATTAGATCAGCCAGAAGAAGCAGTGTTTGTGATCAAGAAGGTTGTGCAAAACTCTCTTAGTTTAGGGAGCTGTAGGGAGTCTGAATACCTGCCACCAGGGAAGCCCAGGGTTGTTCTGAACATGTCAAGATGACCTTCAAGCTCTCTTTGTCTCTTTTCCCCTAAATCTTATCTTCTGTATTACTTGCTACCCATACTGTAATTAAAACAGTCTTTGTGTAAAATTAATAGATATGCAAGTTTTACTAGAAGTTCTAGTTTCATGCTGCTTCCTGTTACATTTTGCAGGCGATCTTAGAAAACGTGTGCAATAGACAAAACCTGAATTAATTGGAATCCAGATTAAATGATTACTTCAATTTTTGTGATCATGTAAACTTAATAGGGGGCATAGCATAAAAAAATCCTTCAGGACGGATGAAATGCCTGAATTCTGTGAGTGTCTATGAGATTTCTTGGGCATATTGGGAATACTGTCAGACAGTAAAATTGTGTTAGGGTTGCTCTGAAATGCCTTCTGGCTGAGGCAGTGTAAAAACGAAGCAAGGGACCTTATCTTTTTTTTTTTTTTTTCAGGAGAGAAAGAAAAACATATAATTGGAAATAGCAAAAGCTTTGTAATATTTCACAGCATCCCACAAATACTGGTGTGAATCTGTGGGGCTTCTTTCTCTTATTCCCCATCTGGTTTCTCAGTGAAGTAACAGGATAAAAAGGAAAACAGTTATTCAATCTGGTAAAACTCTACTGAAACATTTTGGGCGAGATACCGTGTGTGCCTGCTTTCTAGCTATAAATAAATTCAGAGCCCCCTCTAGTGAGATTTCAAAATATGTGTTTTCTTTGAGTTCATAAGTTTTAAAGTGAAATCAAATGTTTCATTAACTTATCAGGCCAAAATAACTAAATTAATATGGATAATTAAAACGTAGGAATACATCGTCTTATTCATCTGTTTCTACAAGTTCTGATTTTTTTTTAAAAATAACCTACTGCCATTTGACTATGGTCAGAAAGGGAGTAATTTTGCCTAACCACTTCTCAGTACAACTTGCTTACACACTAGCACAAAAGTAAATTTGGTTTTGTTTCCTGAACTACATGTTTCTGTACATTCATTTGGCATAGTGCAAGTATGAAGTAAATTGATTATCAAATACAAAAAAGAAAAGAATCTAAGAATAGGGAAAATAGGCATCTTGCACAATAGTTTTACACGAAACTAGAATTTGTATTTGCTAAACAGAAACATTACCTTGACTTGTACCAAGAGCTAAGTCAAAGGACTATAATGATAAAGCTACCATAGAAATTGAAGAAAGTGATTAACCTTGAGGTGAAGTGAGCATAGAGGCTTTGGTGATGAGAGCACCTTACCCAGTGACCCTCAGCCACAGCTCACAAGTCTGCAACACTCGGTGACTTGGAGGTGATGCATGTCTGAAGGGCTTAAATATTTTCTGTATGCAAAGTGTAATTGCTTGATTATTTTATTATTACTTTATTTAGAGTCTTGTAAATCCCACCACAGTAAGCCAACCAGCTGGGCAAATTTACTGATGTACATTTTTCCCATTTGAAGTCAAAGACCCTTCCTCAGAAGGACACCTGCCAAGAGTCTGCCAGGGAAAGCTGATTGTTTCATGCTCCCTGGCCAACCAACTGGATAACTTTGCTGCTCTCCCCTGCGGCTTCCCATTTCTCACCTCAGTCTCTCATAATCTGTTTCCAGTCCCTCTCTGTTTCTTTTCTCTTTGACTTCATGGACTATTTATAAATGAGTTTCATAGTTCAGGTTCAGCATGGGAATCATAAGGAAATTTTCATTTTTCTCAAAAACAGTAACTCAATAACTTAAGCCTGTCACCTTGCCAGATCTGTGATCTCATGGGTTTTCCATTATTTCCTGCTTCCAGTCATTTGCCTGTGAAATGTCTTCCCTGTGATATTTTGGTGCAAAGATGTTGACAGCTGTGAATATGAAGAATTGTCAAGGAGCCCTACAATTAGGTTAAATTTGTCTTTGTTTTGAGAAATAGCTGGGGGGACAAGGAAGCATTAGGAAGGCACAGATCTGCAGTGTCTGCAGTTGATGTTAATAAAGTCTATTATAGGCCAATGTCAGATCTGTCCCAAGTCACTTAGGGGGAACTATCCGGTCTGCACATACCCAGTCATTTTTTTCACTCTGTTAATGCCCAGAGAGCCCAAACAAAACTACACACTCACCATAATAGGAAAGGTTCATGCATTTCTGTATGAGAAATAAGCGATGCTCCAAAGAGCTTATGAGCTAAATATAACATAGATAAGACCTAAGGGAAAAGGAAGTGGTATTACCGTATTTCATAGGAAAAAAGTTGGAATTGATTTCATGGAGGGCTCAAAGGTTTGTTCTTACTGCTGGGTAAAGGTACATACAGGCTTGGCTCTGTCTGTCCCGTCTCACTTGAAACAATAACATCTCCATTTGGGTGCAGTCCTGGGCCAACATGCTTACAAGCACACTAGACCACAGCAGACTCTTGACTTGCTGCCTCAGAACCAGCTGAATCAAGGTGCTTTTTAACTGAATCCTGCTTTGATGCCTTTATTTGCTAATAAGATGTTCTTCAGTTTTTACACAGCTGACAATTTTCAGCCCTTGTTGAAGGCCAAATCCAGACAAGTTTAATTCTAGCTGTTAGCTTGACCATGCTGGAATTCATTAAGCATGCTTCTGCGCCTCAAAGATCTCAGTGCAGACTTTGTTATGGATTTCAGAGTTTAACTGCAGCTAGTAAATGTCTTTCAGCACTGAAAGACCATAAGCAAACACATTCTAGAGTTCACTTATAAAGTGAAAAACTGCAAAAGTTTGGACTTATTGAATGCCTTGGCTAAATAAACTGCTTAAGGAGGAAGGAAAGGCATCAGGTGGTTATGTTTTTTTCTATAAGAATATATATTTTCAAATACTTTGGTTTCTTTTCCATAGAATTTTCTCCCTTAAGTTGGTTTCCCCCATTTAGCTTTACAAAGCTAGTCTGCATTGACAGTGTTTAACTGATCCTTTCAAAGGGTTGTTTCAATTTGCTCTGATTTCAGCAATACACTAATTGAATCACTTGGCTGCAGGATCAGCAGAGCAGTGTGGCTCACCCAAGCTGATCTCTGCCCCAAGTAACTTTGACAGAGAAAGAGAAATAGGATTAATTCTGTTGAAGTTTCTGCTAGATACACTGCTGTTGCAGATGCTCACTTTGAGGGAATTTGGATACCTGCAGGAAGACTTCAGTTCTCTTTTGTTCCCTACTTGTTCAGGAGAGATAACTGCCTGAAGCAAGATGATTTAGGCTTCAGAATGCAGAGCTTTGTAGCCTCCCCTTTTTTTTTTTTTTATCTTAGTCTGTGTGTACTCTCAGAAGAACATCTGTGGAGTTGGTGGTTTTAATGTATGTTTTTCTCAGGAAACATACAGTACCTAGAACGAAAACTGACCTTCTTCTTGCTTTCTTTGTTTTAAAATAATTTTTAATATTGTTCCTTGCATGAGTTTGAAATGATATCTTTTCTGGGGGAGAAATTTCCTAAATGCACTTGGTAACAAACTCGAAGAGCTGATGCAGACTGGGGAAGTAAACAATTGTATCAGGAGTATTTGTCAGAACTTTATCCCACTGATTTCTTTCCCAAGTCCCACTGAGGACTCTTTCTATAAGGCCATTGCATTTAAATATTAATATTTATGATTACTACTTTACTGTCTTATCCAAAATATGTGTAGGAGGTGTGCAGTTTAATTTATTCAGTAAGGAATAATAATATGCTCGTATTACTTAAACAGAAAAGTGTAGGTAAGTCTTAGAATCATAGAGTCACCAAGGTTGGAAAAGACCTCCAAGATCATCCAGTCCAACCATCCACATATCACCAGTATTTCCCACTAAATCATGTCCCTTAGTGCCAAGTCTAAATGTTTCTTGAACACCTCCAAGGATGGTTTTCTTGTGAAAAAGATTCTTTGCAGTTCTCTTTGGTGCTACAATCCTATCTATTGGGTAATATAACACTATTTCTTAGGGAGATAAAAAGATGATAGAAATGATTGTGTGCTTTTGCAAGCTCATTTGATATAGGTAAAGCAATAAAATGTCTTCCATTAAACTTCTGCACACAAAATTGGTGGGTTTTCCAGGCCGGTGGTGTTTGGATTACTTTAGGTTAAAATGATCATCTCACCAAACTTTGAAATGAGAACTAGAAAATGTACAAAGTTGGTGTTTCCTTTCACAAGCCTTTAGGCATTGTTTCTTTGAAAAACCTCAAAAAAAAAAAAAAAAAAAAAAAGCCCAACTTTTGACACACTGACATATCAGTACTAGATGGAAAGTTCATTTCTGTAATGATTCTAAAGCAATACCTAGAATTACAAGAGATTATACCATGGAGTGACAAGACTGTTCATCTGCGCAGTCTGACTTCAGTCCTGGTCTCCGTTTTAGAGATGTATTATGTACCATTTCTCTCTTTAATATTGTTGACATATATACAAAATCAAGTGCTTGGTTAATCACAGATGTCTAGCTGATGCATCGAGCGGTTGTAAACAAGTAGAACAGATTTGAAAACACACTTCACAACTGTTCTGGTTTCATGCACTTGTAAGGGAAAATGTGGCCACATCTCCATTAGATCTCCTATTCTTTCCATTCTTAGATGTAAAAATCCTTTTCTATTAGTTTATGAGTACTCTCGAGGAATCATCTCCCCAGCTAACACCCATCAGGGTGCCTTGAATTCCCATCCACAAACAGTACCTTCTCACTAAGACTGCTTCACCACATAGATAGATATGTCTTTTACCACTTACACTTATGAAGTATGACTTATCAACAGTGAGTTTGTAAAGACATTTCTCCCTGAGCACTGAGTAAAATGATAAAGTGGGCCACAGCTACCATTAAAACTGGGCTGACAGATTGGATGGAACCTGGGCTTCATCCAGGGTGGATTAGTCTGATTTCTTATTCAGCAAAGCATCAGGGATGATTTTTAAAGATCCTCTAAGTGAAATGGAAGCAATTCAGTCTTCTAGAAGTGTAGAAAATAATCTTTGTTGTGTTACACTTGGTTAGCTCTGTAAATACCATAAGCAGAAAAACAGTTTTACAGTGTGAGTATGAAGACCGCCAAATCTAAATAACTTTCCCTGGGGGAAGACAATAGCAGCAGGGCTGCTAGCAGCCTAACAAACAAGAAAGCTGTTACATGATGTGGAACAGGAAATCACAGTACACAAAATCCTGAGTGATTCATTTGTGTGCAGAGCTTTGAGGATATACTCAGGTGACACTGTCAAAAGTGATAATGCCAAAGAACAGAAAAGTAAAGGATGTGGTTTACTATCATATCTACGAGTCTTGATCCAGACACTTTATATTTTATTTTTCATTATATTTTCCCATATGTTCATTTGGATTATTATTTTTTTGAAGTGTTGAAATGTATAAAAGAAATTGATTATATCCATTACCACAATTACAACTGAAATCTCAATGTATATACCCCAAAGGACAATTGAATCTAGTATTTTCATTTAGGCAACAGATATGAAAATGAGGAAATATGGAACAGTACCCTTCCACAGAGTCAGCAGGGATGGGTGTCCAGCGCGCGGGGAAGCATGACAAACTCAGTATGAGTGGTAAAAGCTTCACTTTATTCTAAACAGAGCAATCCATTTATAAGGAAGAGAGTATACTTGGCATTGCCCGATTGGCTACATATCTTATTGCTACATCAGCTACTCATATTTACAGCACAGGGGGATGTACACATTCCAGCTTATGCACGCACTAATTCACTGTCTTGCATCTGCTTCTGGCTTCAAGGCCACAGTGACCCTTATCTGCACTCCTCCACTATCCTGTTCTCACAGTATTTTTCCAGCATGATGCCTTCTGCAGAGATTTTGCTCGTACAGCGAGTCATGGCTGCCTTGCTCCTTCAGCCATTCCTCCACAGTACCCTACTAGGAGAAAAGTGAGTATAAGTAAAAGAGGGTTATTGTAGAATGAATTTTCCGGGACAAGTTGAAGTTTAAAAACTGGCTCACTCAAGCCAGTAATCATTAGAAATTAATGAGACTGGCCTGAACAGCTGACTTATTGCTATTTGCAAGTAAGTTATCCTGCTGTAAGGCCAGGTAGTTTCTACTGCTCTTCTGTTGTCTAGATGGATAAGGCTGAGACTCTAGCTCCAGGGGGAATGAGAAGTTCTACAGTTCTACATGCTTTTATTTTCTTCCTAGGTTTATTGTGACTTCAGGAGTATTAACAAGTGATCCCCTTGTGCTGTCAGCTGGAAATAAAAGCACATTTTCATATGACTTCATGTAAAAGTTGAATTGCACTGAAGGAAAAGTGTTGATTCTCTCCACTCTGGAAGGTGCTCTCTTTTGAAAGAAAAAGTATTTAACTGCAAAAACAAAGAAACAAACCATCTATTAGAGATTTGTTATTTGGTCTAACAGTATTCTAGCTCTCAACATCACAGGATGCCCACATTCTTATAAATCTCAAAGCACTTCTTATGTCTCATACCTGTTTAATGCATTGACCATTATGAGGGAAAGAATAATTGCAGAAAGACACTGAGATTAAGCAAAGAGGCTAACTACATTTGTTCTGTTCAGTTTTTCAGTAGGTTTGCATTCACTTTCAAGGAAAAAAATAGTTTAATATTTCCTGGAAGTAAAACACCATCTTGAACCACATTATGAATAACTATTCAATATCCATTAAAACCAGATAATAAGTGCAGTATAATGCAAAGATGCTTTTTATAGCGTGATAACAAGACAGAATGGTAGGAAAGGTCATTGGTTTCCGAGGTGTGTGTACTGGAAGGCTTCATAGCTTAGCATTGTATTATCATATTTTTCTGGAAAAAGCTTCAGCCAAACCATCCTTTGTCCACAATGCACAAATACAGACTGATATTAAACTAAGATCATAGATTTTCTATACCCAAAACCTGACATAAAACTGATTTGCAAGATATCACTTGCACGTGTAGGAAATGAATTTTGCTTTCTTAATAGTTTTGTTCAGAATATAATGTATAAAATAGTGCTGTACTGACAGGAGTATGGGTCAGATTGCCCCAATAAATGTGGTCCTTTCACTTCTATCTTAGATTTGGTACAGAGGCTGAAATGCCTCTGACATGTCACATTGCACAGGACAACCATTCAGATCGTTTAGGCAGTATGGCACTTAATATGTTCCATTACCAGTTTTTAGACCTCTGATAATTTTCCTTTGTCCTGTTCTTTCATTGCTACTTATCAATTTCTGCAAAAAAATAAAAGGAAGACAAATACTTGTTACTGCTCAATCTTAATTTAGCTCTAAAACATAACAAGTAGAAGAACATGGTGCCACTTCTCAGCTACCATTGACTTCTACTACTTAACATTTTATAATCCATTTTTAGTTGGTCTGACAATTTTTTTTTATACATATTTATATTCTGGCCACATAGGTGCTAAAGCACTTACATGTAACTTTAGTGTAAACATTTGCCCTTAGTCTGTCTTTTTCTTATTGTCCTTCTCAAGAACTGAGTTTATCAAATTACATTTTATGAAAATGCATTTTTTTATTGCTCTGTTAGGAGAGTTTAAACTTAATGCACTCATCACAAAGGAAGAGGCTGTTTCCCAATGGCTTTGTTTCAAGAATCAGATAAACTGCATTTCTCACTGATTAAAAATATCAAGAAGCGTACAGAGGGCAATAAATCCGCTTTTCATTTCTATACAAAAGTTTATTTTCAAATTTGTTTTCCAAAGTATTTAATTGCTTCTTTATAGTTTCTTTTATTTAATATCCTGTAATTTTCACATTCTGTCTTTTTGTCTTCATTCACCTTTGTGGATTACAACCTGCTCCAGTGACTTACAGTTAGAGAATGTAAGGAATCTACAGACATTGTAGACATTATGTCTGCTCAATCTATTTTTTTTTCTAATTATTAAAAGTGGTAATCAGCTAGTTTACATTTACTTTGCTCTCCAAATATGTGTCTATTGGTAAAGCTAACAGGAAAAAATGGCATTTGAGAGGTGTCAGAGATTTTCACGAGGATATTGCACAAAACTAGGGGAACTGAAGCTCCTTTAAGGCTCTGTCAGTCTCACCAGCACCAGCCATGGCCTGAATCCAGCTGAGTTTCTGCTCCAGTTTACATTTCTATGAGCAGCCATACTCAGAGCAACCTGAGTATTTATCACAGAGGAAATTTTCACCCATGTGAAATCCCATGCCATCAAATGCCTTCTCCTGTCATCACATACATGTTTGATTAGTAGGAAGTGGGCCTGGGGGGGAAGCAGACTTGAGTTGTTCCTTATGCTTTCTAGGAGAACATTAATCACGAGACTCATGGCAGTTCTGTTCTGGCAGATGTAGTTTCTCTAATAACCATGGACAAGAAGATGAAAATGCAGGACTGAACACCATGGCATGGGCTAGGGCACAAGTAAAGAAAGCTTTGGAAGGAAATGTTAGTGTTCCTTTGAAAACCTGGTCCTTAAAATCTTTATCTTCCTCAACTTTTCTCTTCCTCAGACTGCTAAATTAGGAATAATCTTAGCACTGTTGATTCAGAGGACAAAATCATGGAGAAGATTGGTATACATTTTCAGATTATTATTATTATTTGCAATTACTTGAACTCAGGTTGTTTTCATCACTCTTGGTTATACCTACAGATTTCAGCAGCTGCTATTTCAGAAGGAAATTAATGCTGGCATGTTCATGCATCTCTTTAGAACAGCAAGGTTGCAGCTGGATGAAAGAACTAAGCAGTGAATCGTTTAATATTTTTTAAATGAGGTCAGCTAAGGTGAAAGCAGCAGGGCACCTTTCTGAGGGCAGGAACAGCTCCCACTGATACATTTCATTGGCTATGTCAGTACCTGTGCCCTCCCTGTTTTTGAAGAGTAAATCCATCCCAGTGTGTAACAAACACTAGGTGCTAGACTGATCATGTCACACAGACACAGCTTGAGCTAACCCCTGCCAAAGAGACAGGGCTGCCAGCTGTCCTCTGAGCTAGGTAACTTTGGATTTTATTCCTTGTGCTCAAGTCTGGTTATGCTGAAGGAGGAACCCACGGCAGAAATAACTCAAACAGTATCTGAAATACATCAAAGGCTCACTGGGAAATTGTAGAATTTTTCTTTTTCCGGATGCTTCTTCCAAAATCTGCATCTCTGACAGAAGCAGTGACATCAAAATAAGTGCCTCACTGAGACACAGCTACTGCAGCATGTATCAACAAGCTTCCACTCCTCCTCCTAATAATACTTTAGCATTGTTTTTCTCATTGTATTTCTCCAGTACTGAAAAAAGGATAAAAATGTAAGTTAATGTTCAGCATTCCAAGACCTTTTCTTGCATACTTCCTGCTCTCACGTCCTGCTCCTTTCTGTGAGCACAAGCTCCTTTTGCAATGTAAACAGTTTCCCCAGTGTGAGCCCTCTCCTACAGAAGGATTTGTCACCACCAGGATTAACTGATTTATGCTTTCACTGTCTTTGCTTGGTTCTTCCTGCCTCCTCCACGTGTCACCGGGGTGGTCCTCATGTTGAAATGCAGGGAAGAGGTCCAGATACACAGTGTTTGTAGCAATAGGGATAGTCCGTATTTGTGTGCATTCCTGGCAGGATGGACAGTTTACAGAGAGCGCACTGTGGTTTTTCTTCAGGAGGAGGGGGGTGGGGGTTGGGGAGACACCAGAGCCTTAATTTCTAAAAGAACTCTGAAGAGCATGAATTCATTCTAACCTTTCTTGACAATGCCAGCTACAGAGCTACGTAATTTCTTTCAGTCTTACTCAGTTTTTGCAATATTTTGTTCAGAAGATGAATGTATGTATACATTGCTTTTATGCACAGTCATTTTTTTTTTCTATTTAATTCTTTCATGAGCTGTCAGCAAACCTGAAAGAAGTTTATATTCTTTCATTTACCCAAGTTTTACTTTTACTTATTTTCTCATTTATTTTACTCTTCTCATGTTAAGGTAAGGTTTGAATGTAAAATGTATGGTACTGCAGTACCATAATCTCTAAAATATTTCATGTTTCTCTGGAAAAGCAACAGTCCATTTTATTTATTCTATTCAAAACAAATCTGGTCAGGTATTTAAGTCAGTTAATCCTCTTTTTTAGAAAATAACCTGGTGCTATACACACCAGCCAGTGGATGTCTCTGTTACGATGCAAATCTACGTACAAACTGCCACAGATAACTTTGTATAGTGACATTAAAGAGTAATAACTGAAAAATGAAAATCGCATGTTTCTTAGCCAGCTGCCACTGCTTGTTGCATGATGGCCAGGTGCAGGATTCAGGGCTTCCTGAGCGAGAGGCTGCAAATTGAGGCTTCCCCTGAGAACCTGCTCTGTGCTGTGACTGGAGCCATTCTGACACCTGCCGACAGGCATCAGACATAGAATCATAGAATCTTCTGAGTTAGAAGGGATTCTTAAATGTCATCCAGTCCAACTCCCCTGCAAAGAACAGGGACACCTACAGCTCCATCAGGTACTCAGAGCCCTGTTCAGCCCCCATCCATGCCTCTCCTGTACTGAGGACTCTACATCTGGACACAGTACTCCAGGTGAGGTCTCACCAGAGCAGGGTAGAGGGGCAGAATCACCGCCCTTGCCCTGCTGGCCATGCTTCTTTTGATGCAGCCCAAGATACGGTTGGCTTTCTGGGCTGCGAGGGAACATTGCTGGCTCATGTTCAGCTTGCCATCCACCAGCACCACCAGGTACGTACTGTATGTACATTTTTGTGTTGGTTACCATGAATGACTTAAAAAGAGTTGCTCTTGGAGATGGAGAGCTTACAAGGAGTGATTAGAAAAAAAAAATACATGACTTGCAGGGGCTCTGAGGCTTTTTTCATCTGTCTTCCCATCTCCAACTACCTTCCAGAGGAAACTTAATCGCCATAATCCTCATTATAGGTACAGTATTTTAAAGAATGCTCCATTCATATTATTCCTTTTCTGGAAAAAGTGGTGAGAAATATGCCAAAGTATATTTGTAGACATGTATATAAGTCCATGTATATGTATAGATACACATACAGAACTCTGCTTTGTGACAATCTCAGGTGCTCCCTGAGCTCTCCTGTTTGTACCACACTGATGGTTTTCAGATCTACTTGTGCTATGCTTAACAGCCTTTATTTACCATTGGTTTGAAGCCAAAATTTTTCCCAAGTAGAGTTCTCAGCTGATGTTGAATTGGTCTTTGTTTGGCTCCTAAGATCATTAACATCAGAAACACAGGAAAAAAATGTGGCTTTAAATTATGGAGCAATACTCATTTAAAGCTAAAGCTGCAAAGAGTGTGCCCTGCATCACTTAAAAGGTCCAAGTTGTAGTGAACTTGTTACCTCACCATAAGCAAGTCACTATTTTATTTCTCAGGTTCCAGCATCTATGGCTTCAGTTGCACTGAGTTACACATCTAAGTTAGAAAATTAGATTTTGCCAGTGAAACAAATTCCTGAGGTAGTTAAAAATATGATATTGGTTCACTGAAGCTAAAAATGGGTGGTACAATGGCTGAATCCTACCTAGCAAGGGGCTCTTCTGATGTGCATACAGGCTGGGAAGAAGAAATGTGTTTGCTAGGTAACCCCGTTAAAGCTCTGAGTGCAACATCATAAAGTCACCGCACACTTGTGCGGCACTGTCGTTATGTGCCCTTGGGATCAATACAGAAAAAAGAAGTGTACAGCAAACATGACAAAGACTGGCGTGAACTGGCGTTTGAGAAACTGCATCACTTGAATGTGGGGAATGGCAAGCTACGGAAGTACCATGGAGCTGTTAGTTTCAGTTCATAGAGGTGAAATGACATCTACTGATTTCAAGAGTGCAACTCTTGTACGTATTTCCAAAACAAAAATAAGTGTGGAAACAATTTGCCGATTTTGCTGTGAGTGCTTTGAGACTGTCAAAGATGTCCCTGACCTTGACAGTTCACTTCATCTGTAAAGTTCTCCATGAAGCTGAAATAAGGTATAATGCAGGCAGTTCATGTTACTCCTGCAGCAGTAATAATTTGCATCAATCATATTCAGGAACAGCATTCACTTAAAAAGCAATGCCAACAGTTGAGCACAGCTAAGCAGGCTATCAAGAAATAGCAATTTAGAGCCTGGGAAACAAAAATGCTGAATGCAAGAAAGAGATGGTCACATACTGCTTTTTATTATTATTATTATTATTATTATTATTATTATTATTATTATTATTATTGTTATTCTTTTTGTGATGATCACGGATGTAGAATGGATTCCTCGTGTCTCTTCATGCACTACCAAGCATATGTTTCTTAATTAAACACATGCAAATAAACTGAGAGATCTAAGCTGTTACACATGAGCATTTCAAAAAAGTTTTTAACTCATGAGTGTACATTTTCAGAGTAATGATCATGGACAGTTTACTAAATAATGAGAAAGTATTGTGAAATTAATCAGTTCTAGTTCTATGCTAGCATAATACTCCTGAATATATATGTAGTTAAACGTGACTGTATCTGAAGATTTTGAATGGCTTGGATCCTACTTAATACAAAAAAAGAAGAAAAGGGAAATGAAAATTAGACTCAGGAAGCTGTGTCTCTGCACACTGTTGTTTGCGTAATTTATGACCATGTTATTAAGTGAAATGAATGCAATCCTATAATGAACCATTTCACGTTGATTGGAAATGATTAGCCTTTTTCTCAGGCTGTTCAGAATCAGGTATTGAATAGCTGTTAAATGTATTTCACATGAAAGTGTTTTACAAATAGATTCTGGAAATACAGAGTTTATGCCCCTAATTTGTCCTACTAACTAAAAGATAAATAATTTATTACATTTAAATCAAATATATTGTAGCCAATCAAAGATACTGTAGATAGTGCTTCTAGCTTTTTCTTAAATCACACCTGCACAGTAGCTGGTGGGGTGAAGCAATTTAAACAGATCGGATATTCAGTTTCTCAGTAGTTTTAATTATGCATATTGTTCTAATACTGGCATTTGTCTGACTGGAAATGAAGATCATTACCAGTTCCTAACGAAGTAAAGGCAAAAGCCCCATGGACTTGCATCCAAACTCCTTTGGCACTGATATTTCTCCTCTAGCTCCACCTCCAATAATACCAGGAAAACAGTACTGTCAAAAATTGCTAGTAGAAATCCAAACTGAGAAGGCAAGTTTGGGAAGAACTTTGTCCTTCTTTCTCTGTTGAATTTGGACTGAATTGGAAAGTCCCTCCTTACCAGCATGGGCCCTGGCAGTAAGCTGGTCTCTTTACCAACACGTAGAAACCTGCAAGAATCCCACTCCATGGTCTATAGACTACACATAGACATGGATAGTACCTGTATGAAATCTTCATCTTCTCACCTCACAGTGAAACATCAGAGAAAAATATGTTTTCTTACTATTTGCTTCGTCTAAAGAAAACCATTTTTAAAGTGCCTCATGCCCTTACATCTACTATTGAAAGCAAAAAAGAGAGAGATGAAAACATTTACTCTGCTGTAATATATAAAGGTATATAAAGTTCATTGCATTCATATTTTGCTTCTGTGGCCTCATACAACTTATTTTTTCAAAGTATGACATCTTTTAAATACAGAAGATTGAGAATAAGAAAACCACAAGGCAATAAAAAGCACATTTAATAGTGAACTGATTTGTGTTCTGGTTTTATAGGTACATCTGGTTATAGCCTGCAAGTATCAGCATTCATCCTAGAGTATATTATTCTTTATCAGTATGTGCATGTAATGTTTATTTGTCTAGGACACAAATAATGTACCACTATCCTGTCTGGAGTGAGTTTGCTTGGTGTGTACAAGAGACATAGAAATACCTTCAATTTCTGAGGGCAAGTCATGTTGTTATGGACAAATAGACTATCTGTGTGTACAGAGGAATAAACCATAATTTAGGTGTCTTTCAGAATTAGTCCTTGAGAATGTTTGCAGTTTGAGTCCTTCTAGCCCATGAAGCCTATGACAGTGTCATTAAATCAGTGTGCTTCTTGCAGATAAGGAAAGTGCTCCTCTCCCACCATCTGCCTCTTGATATCTATTTTTAATTCACGTGTTGTGCACTAGTGCATTACTTTGACTTTCTAGGTTACAAATTCACAAAGCAGTATTTAAACTCTGAAACATTTTTTCTTCATGACACTTAGAGGTATATAAGTATTTTTTTGTTGTTGCTGTTTACAATTTTTATCCAGGTGGATAACTCATGCTCATTAAAAGCAATTCAGGGTCATCAATTATATTATGTTTGAAAATCTTGCACCGCTTTCTATCAGTTTCATGTATCACAAAAATCTAACTAAAATAGTTACAAAGCCCTGTAGTAGAGCTGTAATAAAAAATAAAGCCTTCTTTTTTTTTCAAAGCTTACATTACTGTAATTGAGTCTGACATTAAGTACTACAGCTTTAAAGACACTCAGATACTAATTTTATAAAACAGCATCCATGGTATTACTATTGCTTATTTTCTCACTGTGTAATAGCACAGTTCTTCCCAGGTCAGAACAGAGGATCACTAGGCCAGATGGCACCATACTACTTTCTGTACAATACTTTGTCTATAGCATCACAGTCTAGGAGGCATGAGTCCTGTGGGAGTTCACTTGGTAGAGCCAAGCAGACAGTTCTGTGGTGAGGGAAGGCAGAAGTCCGTGGGATGGGATAAATGGGATAACCCACCTCAGTAAGTTTCTTCCAAACTGATGGGGAGGTGATTGATGGTAAATATGTGTGTGGGCTCATAGCTCACTTGTTTGGCATCGATTCACTCTCAGATGCTGTTGATAGAAAAAATACACAATAGTACTAGTTGCAGGGCTGGAATGAGGACATACTACCCAGTACAGGGTAGGGTAGCGGCTGCAGAAGGGTCTAGTCATGAGATGGGAAATAAGGAAAAAAGCTCCATGTGAGCACGATACTGAAGAGACAAATTTATCTGATGATGCTCACACCGTGCTGTGCTTTAGGTGATGATGCTGCAAAGAAGAAATAAGCATCTTCGAAGAAATTCTCAGTAGTTTCTTCTGCTTTGAAAGATGGCAAGTTGGCTAATGGCATACTCCGAGATAAATTTAAAAGTAAAATTACTATATCTGAACCCAACTCTGATCACTTCAATGTTTTATACAGTTTGAAAAGTAGATGTTGCTGTGCAGTTACTTTACACTGCTGTGCTAGCTGCTGCCAAGAGCATGTACCAGTGTTTTGGTTGAAATACTTTGTCTGTATTACTGTGATGCTGAGGGCTTTCAGTTCCAGACTTGGAGTCTGCTTTTTTTTTGAGTCTGGTAAAGAATTGCATAGCAAGAGAGACTGCTCTTCCCCAGTGAGCCTTACCTACAAACTTAACTTCTCCTTCACATGCAGGTAACGTACCAAACTCAGATATTATTGCAAAACTGTTTCCATCTTGCTTTGCATGGGGACAGCTAAATGACATGCAAGTGGAGTGCACCTTAGGTGTCTGGCTATGCTCATAAAAATTGTTAATTCCTCTTCTTTTTTCCACTTTCTTTCTTCTCCTTTTAATAGCTTATAAGGTGCCTTTTCTTGACTTTTTTTTTGTTTGTGGAAGGAAGGTAATAAAAAATGTATTTGGAAAAACAAGCATTTATGAATCCAAAAACTAACTAAGAGGTCCTGAAAACAACTAGCTTGGAGGTAATGAAAGGCTATCAGAAATGCATTAAGCAGTAACATCTAAAGCAAATTCTGAAAGTTTTGATTACTCCTATATCATTCTCCAGGTTGTAAAGAAAAGATGTGGAGCTTTCACACGAGGTCTAAACAGCGGAAGCGGCCAGTAGACAATAGATAATTTTATTGATAGAGATTTTTATTAATCTCTAATTGCACTCTTTACTGACAGATTAGGCTGCTAACTAGAAACAGAAATACATCACAACGCTATCTAGGCTGGTACTGCAGAGCTGGAGCATGATAATCTTCTTGCTGTTCTTCAGCTAAGATGTGAAATAATAAAAGAGATGTAAAATAGAAAATAAAAATATGATTATGCTGAAAGTTGTCTATTTGAAAATTAGGATAGGCTTATGTATTGGAAGCTATGATTATATTTGTTTCATCCTCTTCACCTGTTTCTTGACATCAGTGCTTTCTTTATCATCTCTTTTCATTGTTGCAGAAGGGCTTCTGGCAAAATGACTTTTCTCTATCTTTTCACTTCTGAGGAGGTCTGTTCCAAGGATTACAGCATATTCCACGTACAAGGATGCCAAACTCCTTAGACTTCTATTTTGGCCCAAATATTTCAGAACAAAATGGAGCTTCTTTGTTGGAAGAAATTAAATTATGCTAAATATCAACGGTAGATTTCCTTTTGTTTCTAGTGTTTAGTGGATAAATTGCAGACAAAACTGGAAAAGTAACTAACTCTATGTAAGGATATGAACATAAATCTGTAAAGCACAAGCTTAAAAATACACATGCAGTTACAGTGAGCTACAAAATTAAGGCCCAAATGCTTTATATTAGGCAGAAAACATGGTCCAACCTCATGGATACAACAAAATTCTATCTAGCCAGAGAGAAAAGGCTCCTTAAATTACCACAGAAATGAAATCTTAAAATATGGAAACCTTAAAAATCTCAGTGAGATTTGAAGGCTTTTTGTCTTAGCAGCCCAAAGTAAAATCTGTACAGAAATGTCTCATTTTTTAATTCATCTATTACACACTTTAGCTCCATAATCTGCTTTCTATAACATCTATGTTGTGACTGACAGCTTTATCAGACTTAAGGAAGGACCTCCTCAATATGCTCATGTCTGTGGGAAAATTTCTACTGGTTTCAGTAAGAACAGAACATTCAAAAATAATTTTACTTTTCTACTAAAGAAAACCAGTAAATATCAAACAAGGTGAATGTTGTATTGCAGAGCTTTAAAATAGTAGGGAACTATCCTCCTTGCAAGAGCTGGGCTCAACAGTTCTCTATTATTTACTTGTGCATTTTAAGTTTATTGAAAGAAAATAATTTGTGATTCTGCTGTAATCATTTAGTGCCCTCATTGACACAATATTTTGGAGAAGAAAATCACCCTGATGTACTCAAAGGCCTTCTTGCAAAATTTTTGGAAATGTTACTTACTGGGAATGTTAGGGATTGGTATGTTTGTGAAAAGGACATTTCATTCTGAGTTTATGTATATTACATATCCAGTACATATATTACATACTGCTCAAACTGGCCATCTTGCACTCTACATTATCATCTTGCTTTCTACAACTACCTTTGCTCTCTACAGCTCTCTGAAAGAAGGTGGTTGTGGTGAGGTAGGGATTGGCCTCTTCTCCCAGGTAACAGCAAGAGGACAAGAGGAAATGGCCTCACATTAAACCAGGAGAGGTTCAGGTTGGATAAATGGAAAAATTTCTTCTTCAATAAAATGGTCGAGCACTGGAACAGGCTGCCCAAGAAGGTGATGGACTCACTGCCCCTGGAGGTGTTTGAGGAAAGAGTAGATGTGGTACTTAGGAACATGATTTAGTGGGCAATATTGGCGGTAGGTGGATGGTTGGGCTAGATGACCTTTGAGGTCTATTCCAACCTTAATGATTCTATGATCCTCCTATGTCGTGCCAGGATAAGTGGAATAGGCACGTATTCAATATGGTCCTTTGTTACAGATATAGGGAAAACAGTTGCATAACTTCATATTTCAATTTAATAACAACTCAAAATTTGCTTCCTCCTGATTTGAATTTGTCTACTTCCAGCTTCCCTGCATTTGTTTTTTATTGTACACTTTATTACAACCAGTGCAGGTCATGTAGGCCAAGCTCCTGTTCAGAAGCTTTACCATTGCCATTACTAATCTGGGTCAGACATAGCTTGGTCAAAGATCATTTTGAAATCTTCAAAAATAGACTACTTTGTGGGTCTTTCTTATGGTGCATTACCAATATAGTACTATTGTATTTCTTAATGTCCAGTCTGAACCTCACACGCCCCATACGTAGTTAAATTAGATTACCTAGCACTGAGTAGAGTTTTGTACTGCCATCTTTTTAACTGATTTTCAAGTAATTGTAGTACTTGCTAGAGCTCCTTAGTTTATTCTTCCAATTAAATAAGCCCAGTTTCCTTAGCTTCCCGCTATTTATGTATTAGAGATCTCTGACCACATCGGAGAAAGTCCATAGAACAGCTACCCAGTTTTTCAATGCTGCTCCTGAATTGAGATGGTGTGGAGGGGCAAAGCTAGACAGAATTTGATGCGCAGCTACAGTGGTGCCAAGTGAAGGAGGTTAATAATCCTTTGATCTGTTGGCCACATTCCTCCCAAAATTTGCCCTACTTGGATGCAAGTGCACAGTTGGCTGGTGTTCAGGCTGGTGTTTCCCATAACCTTGAGGTCCTTCTCATCAGCCTGAATTGATATATGGAGTTTTTCCAGGTACAGAATCTTGCGCTTATTGAACCTTAGTTTTGGTGCAGGAAGCTTAGTTTTCTTTCTGAGCAATAGGTATCAGCTGATTGCAATTAATTTTTGAGATGGCTGCATTTCTGTGTGAAATGTATTAATTGGCATATGATGCCTATCGTGGGGTAGGTGGGGTAGTTTAATTTAAGGTTTTAATCTCATGTGATTTTCTGAAAAGCACTATAGAGGTACAAAGTTCAATTTTAAACATCTCTCTTTATACAGTCTGTTTTCCTGAGAAAACAAAAAACAATAACAACAAAAAAAGAAAATACAGAGTAAAACAAAACAAAAATCCTGATAATTAGAAACTAAAATCCCAAGAAATACCAACATATCTAAGGAGCTACATATACCGTGATGAAGTGCAACTAGATAGCAAATTATTTTCTCACTTGTCCTCTCATGAAAAAGACGTCTGAGTCTGCAAATCTATCTATAAAATAGACTTCATGTCAAAACTGAATACCCCAAAGCTCAAGATGTCCAAGTATTCGAACTTTGGTCTTTTGAATCATGATTTTAGTTATGGTGATTACAGAGTTAGAGGGTTTAAGTCTAGTTCTGGTTGATCCCGATCTCTTCACCAAGTCCAGAGTTACGGTCTGTTTTAAAAATGGTTTATAAAATGTTACAGTGGAGGACAACATAAGTCTTAGCTTAATACAACTAAGGATTTCAAAAGATAGAGTATTCATGAGTGAATGCGAGTATAGATTTTTGAGTTTACCTCAAGCTTCAGACACAAAATAGTTTGCATATATGAAGCTGAAGAATTTATGAATTTCCTAAATTTCTTAGCCATCAATTCGTAGCTGTTCTCTGTTATCTGCACTCTAAAAATATTATCAAAACTGGATCAATTTTATTCTTTTTCCAAAGAATTAGTTTTCTAGATTGAGATATCATCATATTTGCTCACTATTGAGCTTACTCAGTTGACATTATCAAGGATTTAATTTAAACCACCTTTGTAGAGGTATTTTTACTTCTCTTTGCAGACATTACCCCCAGCTGTCATATTGATAGTCTCATACATATGTACCACCTATTACTAGAAATAGAGCTTTATTCAGAAGATACAAGTAGAAAAATAACACTTTTCTGTCTTCAGGCTTAATTCCTCTGCTGAGTTTCAGGGCAGTACCTTAGCCTTTCTTGCTCTCCCTATCATTCTGTATGCTAATTGGGTTGGATGAACCCGTTTGAATTCGGGAGCTCAGTAACCCTGTATATTGGAACTGTCTGTGGAACTGGATGGATGGCCCTGAGTACCAAGTAGTTGACAACTTCTTTTCTGAGGGCATAGGAGAGAACAACTCTAGACTGTGATTCTACTTGCTAGCACCTTTTTTTTTTTAGCCTCAGCATTTTGTAGGTTATTATCACACAAGAGCAGATAACTGTCCCCCTCCTGATTTCTTCTGGTGAGGAAGGGAGCAGGAAGTGTCTTGCTCTTCTACCTCACATTTAAGTCAGAGGCATCAGCCAAGGTCTTTTGGAGAAATAAGTCTGGCCTACAACCTTAGAAGGCTTACACTATTACGGTGAAGAACCATATCTGCTGTTTGCAGACTTGATATATTTATTTATGACTATGTTTATAGTGTGCATTATGTTTATATTTTCTTCGTTCCCTGGTGACTCTCAGTTGCTGGGTTTTACTCCCTACTTCTTCATCCTAATGTTAGAACTAAATCTTGCAGGTAAAGAATGAGGACTTAATTCTACATCTTCCTTTGGTCTGTTCCTTATGATCCAGCACTGGTCAATCAATAAGAGCCAGCTTAGCTACTTGGCTCCTCTTGCTTCAGTCTGCTGTGCAACACCAATAGTGCTGTCCCTCAGCAGGAAGGAGCTGTTCCCAGCAGCTTTGGAAGCAGATTTCCTGACGTTGCAGGAGTGCAGAGGAATGCCTCATCTCCTCAGTATGCAGAAAGCCACCAGAGACTGACAAATGAGTGGGATAATTTCCTCAAAGCATCATAGCTTCTTCATCCTTTCTTAAACTGAATACTACCATGGAACTCACTGCAGCGCAAGCCAGAGTGAGCCATGCACACAAGGGGAAGCAGAGAAGGGAGTTAAAGTTCATCATGTTGCATCTTTCAGTATCTGGAATTATTTTCTTGGCATGCACTTTGGGGAAAGGGGAAATTAGAACATCAGTAACACCACAAATGGGCTTTATCAAGACCTGATGTGCAATTCAGCGTCTTTTTTTGCGAAAAGCTGTTTCCGGTCTCATTCAGACTCTGAGCTTTAAGGTATAGATGCATAAAGCTCAGGGCAAGGCATAAGTTCAGAGTGTCGCGACGAGGAGGGAGAGGCTGAAACACTAGTATAGGTGTAAAGGCATCTATGACTTTGCAAAGGAGGAACAACTTCTGCACTCAGCTTTCCGTAACCTCATCTGTAACCCCCGATATCTCCAAAAGAGAAAGAGATACAGGGAGGCCAGAGAAAGCAGAGCCCGATATCAGGGGAGGTCGGACCCGAGCCGCCTCTTCCCGCCAGGCCGCCGCCACCATTCCCTCTGCCGCTCCGCCCGTTCCCACGGCAACGGCGGCGGCTGCGGGGCGGACCAAGCTGTGCTGGGGCGGGCCGTGCCGCAGGGCTCCCGCCCCCTGCCACCGCCCCGCATACGGCGGGCTGCGAGCCGGCGGGCTGCCGAGCGCCAAGATGGTCCATCACTCGGGCTCCATCCAGTCCTTCAGGCAGCAGAAAGGTCGGTGGCGGCCCTCGGGCTCGGGAGCTGCGCGCGGTGCCCTCCGCTCGGGCGGTGTGCGGTGCCCGCACGCTGCTGCCCCACTCCGCTCCGGCGCTGTTCTCGCGTCGCGCTCCGTGCGCGGGGGCTGCCGGCGTGGGAGCGGGACTGCGGGCTGGTGTCTGTTGCCGGCAATCAGGCTTTGCTTCCCGATGCGTTCACAGGTGAACGTGCAGCTGTGATGGGAGGTGGTTTAGAGGTGTTGTAGAGCAATTGCTGTATGTAGTCGTGGGAAAAAAAAAAAATTTCCTCAACCAACTCGCACTTTTTTACATAATCTTTGAAGTCAAATTTGTTTTTCTATGGTGTTTTATTCCTACTTCTACGCCATCCAATGAGGTGAAATGGAGATTTCATTTGCCACCAGCACGTTTCAGCTGTTACCCAATTCTTCTTCCCCTGATTGCACAGTCTGCTATAACTTGGTCATATATAAGTCATAGGCTTGCTTATTGGATTTTGCCTCATTCAAGTTCTTTTGTTTGAACAGTTAGTGAGAAATCAATATTTCAAAGCACTTATTCCATTCAGGTAATCCCATGATAGATGTAGTTCCTCACTGCAGACGTTTTGCATTTACCTCCTGTCTCGTGTGCAGTAATGAGTGGTGCTATTACAACTTGTAAGTGGTCTCGTTTGTCAAGAGCAAAGTTAACAGTATAAAAAAATCTTTTTTTTTTTCCCCCCTATGTATCATGGATGTTTATAGAAGCATCAAGTTACTTGGAGCCATGATATAAATCCTTTTTGAAAATTATGATTATTCAAAACCATCTTTTTACATACACAGCAACAATGGGCTGGCTCTAGAGTCCTTGCCAAGGCTCTTCAGGAGCCATTCTGCTGTTCTGTTGTAATTCGGGGGTAGGGGGAAAGTACCTGAAAACGAACTTCATGATGTTCAAGTTCAGGGATGATATTGAATTGCTTCAAAACAAACTGCATGGCAGGGTTTAAGAAATCATATGTTTATGGGACTCATGAAACTCCATAATAATCTCATGTTTCGAACCAGTGACATAATGAGAAGGAGATGGTTGTTCTCTTCTCCTGCCTGCAGAAATCCTGAATAAGGTGCCCAACCAGCAATAAGGCCTTGAGAAGAACGCTCTTGGAGCAAGAATGATCCTAGGGAGCTCTGTAGCCTGCACAGTGCTGACTGGGATGTGCATCGCTTTCCTGATCATCTTATCTCCTGTGTTCTGAATGTACCTAAGGGAGTTGAGTCTTGGCGTTTTCTCAACCTGCTGCTTCTGGGCATTGGGCAGGACAGCTTGAAATTGTGGGCAAAAGGTTTCAGAAAAACCAAGTAACCATAAATCACAGTTAAGAAGCCCATCACAGGGAATTGAAAAGAAGTGGAGAATCCAGCACCCTGTTGTTGGTGGGCACTGATCTCTCAGCAGAAGAGCATCGTGGCATTATCTTTAGTTTCCTCAAATTTGGTATTTTGTGCCATTCTCCTGATTTCAATTAGTGTTTTTTTGAACTTACTGTAGCTGAGATGTTGACTGAATGCATGATTTGCTTTCTAGATGCTCGCAAAGCAGTGCCATACATTCCCTATTTTAGAGACACAGTGGTAATCCTCTTGAAATGGTCAACTGCCCATCGCAGCTGTGCCTTGCATGCTTCACTTGTGTTAAGTCTGAGCTTCATTTCTTTTGGGGAATTGGAGGGGAATTATTTTGATGTAGATTCTCAATCCAATGGGAAAGATGTAAAGCAATAGAAGAAATGGTTCATGGAAAAAGTAGATATTTTATCCTTTTATTTTTGATAAGGAGATTGTGTACCTGCTGCCAGGTAAGGTAATATTCAGAGAGGTAGTGTTTATGATCCAGATGGAATGGATTAGGGAGTGTTTTGTTTTCCTACTCTGAGGTCTTTTCTGCAGCTGAGAAGACAAGCAGCAGTGTTTGTACCAGTGCCAGCTTTCCAAGGCGTGGAAAACACAGGAGCAGGTTCTCTAGTCTCTTGGGTGTAGGGGTGTCCTCAACAGTGAGAAAAATATAGAAAAACTGCATTTATACCCCAAGGATTTGTTTCTGGGTGGAGTTCATTTTCTCTCTTTTTCTTTTCCCTTCTTGATAGAGTGAGGAGGTGTTTGCAGTGGGAGGCTACCATTGTAATGTAACAGCGTGTTTTTGTCTTGCTCCTTCTTCAGGTTGTGCACGAGGAGTGAAACACTTCGTTTTCAAAAGCAGTACTATAGCACAACGTACTGTTAGAAAAAGACGCTCAGAGATTTGAAAAAAGCATCTCATTATACTTTACCTCCAGTTTGTTGCTCCCTTGTTCTGATTTGATGGTATCCCAACAAAAAGAGCAATGTCCTGGAGGTAGACTAATCCATGTCTGCACAGTAGTGCATTAGATCTGTTGAGCCATCTGTAGAGTATTTGGTTGCTATTTTTAGCTTCTGTTGTGGCAGGAGCTGCTTTTTCTGAAATTACTTTCCTCAGTAATATTCTCAAAGATGTACATTTTATTATTTATGTTCATTATTATACTGCATTGCACCTTTATCTCTTCAGAAGATAATTCGAACTATGGTCTCTTAGGAATTACGTCAGAGGGAAAAAGGAAGAAATGTTCCTCATTTCTTTAGAACAGAAAAAATCTCTGTACTCTGATACTAATATATGGTTTTGCTTAAAACTACTGATTAATAAACAATTATCCAGGAAGGACAAATAAGAATGAGACAGTGTTGCTGAAGACAAAGATGATCTCTGTGAACAATTTGTGGCTGAATAATTCCAGGGCAAGGCAGCTGGCTGGGATTTGGTAGTTGATTTCAATCATGACGGAATGATGTTCTTTTAAATGAAGGGCATAAAAATATACGGTGGCCTTATAGCAGAATTTGTGGTGTTTGGAATGGATACAGGAGCGGTGCAAAGCAGTACCTGTTTCATTAGGAAGCTTTTCTGGAAGATGATATGCTTCAGTAGGAAAGGCAGCCTGGGGTTTGGAAGAGGCAGGTGCTTGGTAGTGAGTGGGCTGTAATGTTTCTGGCCTGACAGAAGCTCAAACCTACATTTTGGTTGTAGGTCAAGGCAATAATGATGCTTTAAAATTTAATACTTGCATCTTTAGTCCTGATACACAGGCTGCAATTTCCTGTACGCTCTGCTGGGTGCTCGTATTGCCTGTTGTTCTTTTTAATACCTTTATCAAATCCTTTTAATGAAAGAGTATAAGGCTGGGAGAAATAAAAGAGAATACATTCACACTGTAAACAGAGCTGCTTTTAGCATTGTGTATGAGTTTTAAGAACACAAACTGCAGATTAAAATCCAGCGCCTAGCTTGAGGTGCTTCTCATCCTCTCTGTTCAAGTTGTGTAACAGTACAGGAAGGCATTCAGCAACTTCAGTACATGCTGCATCTGTTCTTTGTGCTGATTTAGCTCCTCGAGGGATTCGTCTTGATTGTCGCCTGCCTTTTGAGGACATCAGGTATATCCTCAGACAATATACTCATAGAACCGATCAGTAACAACATTTTGTATCTTTCTTATGTTAGTGTTCTCATGTTGTAGTGCAGATTGGATGGTTTGAGGGCAGGGTTGAGCGATGGGTTGATGGTTGGACTTGATGATCTTAGTGGTCTTTCCAATCTTAATGATTCTGTGATCTCTGTGGAGCTGCAGTCCTTCTCCCTACATAGTAGCACTTGTTGCCTCTGTAAATGCCCTCTGTAAATGCCTTCGAGCTTTGTAGTGGAGTGGAACTTTTCTGCTATTGTTATATTTTACAGTAATTTTAAGATCTTAATGACCCAAATTCTTTATAGAATAACTTGTGAACTTAATTTGCATTCAAGTTATGACTTTAAATGAGGGTCTGTAAAGATTAGGTTTTTTTATATATATTCCTCTGGAGTTTTCAGTATTCAGAAACTTGGGCTTCTAATTAAGATTTTCGTGTGTAATTCTCCAAGGAAGTTTGACACTTCAGTGGTACTGGTGGACCCAGTACAATTAGTAATGCAAAGAGGTTGCTGAAATTACTAGAAATACAATTCTGTCCTTGGCAAATTCATAAGAAATGGTGACTTTTATATGTTGTTCTCAGGCACAGACAGAACAAGTTTTCACATCAGCGTGAGGAAAAGCATTTCTATGGCTCAGCTCTTTCATTTCCATTCCAAGGAGCAAATTAGCATCTACGGAAAATTTCAAAGCTGTCCTCTTCCTGACTCTGAAAGCTGAGAGCAACAAAGCTATTAACACCCTCCCTTAAAACGATACCATTTTCAAGCTGTGCCATTTATAATGCTCTAGCGGAGCACTGAAACACAAGGCCCAACTTTTGATAAGGTTTACACTGGAATGTATTTTCTCTTCTATTTATTGTCTGATACAGCTACATAGTGTAAGGTGCACTTTACCTTTTTCAGTCAGACATCTTAGAATGGCCCATAAGATGTCTTTTTATACCGGATTGTATTGTTGTGAGATTTAAGCTTCTATTATGCTGATACGTGAGTGCTGTAGAAACATTGTTAGTATATAAAAATATACTTCTCTGAACAAATATATAGAATGAGATGGATGTCATCTACCTAGACTTCTGCAAAGCCTTTGACATGGTCCCTAGCCACATCCTTCTCTCTAAATTGGAGAGGTATGGATTTGAAGGATGGACTGTTCAGTGGATTAAGAACTGGTTGGCTGGACGCAGCCAAAGGGTTGTGATTAGTGATTCTGTGTCAGGGTGGAGGCCGGTCACAAATGGTGTCCCTCAGGGGTCTGTCTTGGGACCAGTGCTCTTCAACACCTTCATCAATGACATAGATGATGGGATCAAGTGCACCCTCAGTAAGTTTGCAGATGACATCAAGCTGAGCCCTGCAGTCAATACACTGGAAGGAAGGGAAGCCATCCAGAGGGACCTGGACAGGCTGGAGAAGTGGGCCCATGAAAACCTAATGAGGTTTAATAAGGCCAAGTGCAGGGTGCTGCACTTGGGCCAGGGCAATCCCCAAGTGTTTATACAAACTGGGGGAGAATCTCCTTGAGAGCAGCTCTGCAAAGAAGGACTTGGGGATCCTGGTGGACGAGAAGCTGGACATGAGCCAGCAGTGTGCATTTGCAGCCCAGAAGGCCAACTGTGTTCTGGGCTGCATTAAAAAAGGGGTGGCCGGCAGGGAGAGGGAGGTGATTGTCCCCCTCTACTCGGCTCTTGTGAGGCCCCATCTGGAGTGCTGTGTCCAGGTCAGGGGGCCCCAGCACAGGAAGGATGTGGAGTTCTTGGAGCGGGTCCAGAGGAGGGCCACTAAGATGATCAGAGGTCTGGAGTGCCTCTCCTATGAAGAAAGGTTGGGGGGACTGGGTTTGTTTAGCTTGGAAAAGAGAAGACTCCGGGGAGACCTCATTGCGGCCTTCCAATACTTGAAGGGAGTGTATATACAGAAGAGGGAATGGCTGTTTACAAGGGTGGATAGTGATAGGACAAGGGGGAATGGTTTTAAACTGAGACAGGGGAGGTTTAGGTTAGATATTAGGAGGAAATTTTTTCACACAGAGGGTGGTGACACACTGGAACAGGTTGTCCAAGGAGGTTGTGGATGCCCCATCCCTGGAGGCATTGAAGGCCAGACTGGATGTGGCTCTGGGCAGCCTGGTCTAGTGGTTGGCGATCCTGCATATAGCGGGGGGATTGAAACTAGGTGATCATTGTGGTCCTTTTCAAGCCAGGCAATTCTATGTTTATATGATTCTATGATTTGTGGTTGGTGACATAACTCTACTATCTGACTATAGATGATGACTCTTTGGTAAGATGCCTGGGCATTAGCTTTCTATGTTGTGATTTAAGTACAGCTTGATAGATCTACCCACAGATAGATGGTGGATGATTATCCGCAGGATTAGCTGTGGACAAATCTTATACCTGTTTCAAAGCTTTTCCAATCTTCCTTCCTGTTAAAATAGGCAATCCTCAGCAGCACTGGTTTTCTTTAGAATGCTTATATTATTATTTATGTTTCATTGAATATCAACACAAAATTATTAGTGCCAGTTCTTCCTTCATATTTAGGTTGGTTCATCCTGCTTTTTTTCCTTTTTGGAATCTACTATATGAGTATGATATATGAAACAAATGAGAGTGTAGATTAAATACAGTATTTGTAACAATGTTGTAATATACTGGATTTGTTAAATCAACATTTTACAATTAAGTAGACTTCATGACTTCAGCCATGAGAAATGGAATGGTTGCCTCAATAAGGAGCACCCAGAGACCCAAGTCCCAGGCTCTGCAGCCTGCTAGGTAGCAACAAAGTAGTGATGTCTTTTTCACTGAAAAATAAGGGAAATAGCAGAAACTAAGTGAAATCCACATTGGTTGAGCTACAGGAAGGTCTCCGGTTTTTGGCTTGGACCTATCTATGGCAGAGATGGTGGCTGTGTTGTCTTAACTTGCACACTCAATGAAGTTTTCAGAAAGCATGATATATATATATATGGCATAACCCCGCATACAAATCCTGTATTCCCTTCATCAAGCTCATTTTATAGTATGTTCAGTTCTATACATCCTAAAACATATGTTGTGATAGATTATTTATTGAAGATGAGTGTAACTCAAAACTAAGCTACAGCGTGTAGCAATATGTTTTAACGACTTTGAGCCTCAATGTGTGCAAATTCATCATTGTTTGCTCAGAATGAGATTCTGCGTCTACCTCAGTTTGAGTTATCATCTGTCTTATGAAGACTTGAAGTTGACTGAAGTGAGGAGTTGTTCATTTGTCTGACTGCTGAGGTCACGGTTTCATTCTCAATTCACATACTATAAATGGGATTTTGGAAAACTAATATCTTAGTTATGTTTTTGGGTTACCTCCAGTATGCAAACATCAGGGAAAAGCAACATTCATGATGTGACTCTTTGGTCTGTTTAAAGGTAGGATCTCTTGAAAAAGCAGAAGCCATGGAAGCATGCTGATTTAGCTGCCAGTGTAGGAAAGGGAGTGTGGCTTGAAGAGTAACCCATATGAAGATTATCTCCAGAAATCACTTCTGAACAGCAACATGCCACCGCATGATGTTTGTTTTTTTAATTAGTAACAACATAGAACAAGAAGATAGATGGGTTTTCTTGCTTCTGGGCTGCAATTCTTACTGGATTTCAGTGTAGCACTGGTGACTCCAAGAGCATGCGTCAACAGAAGAAAGTAGAGCGCTCACAAATCTTCACTGAAAAATTCATAATTGCATCACAGTTACTAGTCATGTATGCTCCAGATAACTGTTGTGATGATGGCAAGCTTTTGAGCTGGAAAGTGTTTGAAATGTCACTGCTTGTCTGAGTTATTAGAGTCACTCTTGCTCAAAAGAAATTACTTATTCCTTACTACTGTTTTGTTTGCTGAGTAACTTCCTCAGTATGGCTTTCTAATCCAGAAGGTGTGATATGTGCCAAGTTTGCCTTTTTTTTCCTTCTGCTTTATTAATCCAGTGCAGTTAATACTTTTAATGATGTAGTTTTCTCAAATCATGACTCATATTTTGAGAAAAAAAATGTCCTTTTTCTTATTTTCTCCTTGCTTTTGTGTGGCAGTCCATTACCTTTCTTTTCTGTGCAGTCGTTCTAAAAAGAATTTCATGGTATGAAAAAATTGCAACAAAAGAGCAAAGGGAATTAAGCAATGAAACGGTTGAAAAAGCAGGTGATCCTAAGTCCAAAATTCATGAATGTATTGAATGGTTATGGGCAGGAAGTTTTAAAGCATCTAAGAGTAAATAAAAGAGAATATAGAAAGATGAGTAACGATGCAGAGAGACAGAAGTGGTAGGTGGATAGACAGATATATAAAATAATGCCAGGTCCTGAATAGAGACAGAGCATCTTGAACTGTGTGTATTGTAGTGCTATTGATTTTCAAGTCAGTTGCCAAAAGAAAGGGGACAAAGTAACAGATAGAAGCAGATAGCCTTCAGCTTTTAAAGATTACTCTGTTAGGATGTGAAAAGCACTGAATGCAACTTTGCATAGAGCCAAATACATGAGATGGGAAGAATAAACAGGTATCATGTAAATGTGAAAATGCGTATGTCAGAATGCACTGCAAAAGCTGGATCTTTCAGCTAAAATTAAAACATAAAACCTGCGTACCTCACTTAAAATGCTTGTGTTTTTGTTGAAGTCATGCTTTAAAATGAAACATGGTAAAATATATTTCTGGATTCCGAATTGTCTGAATGGAGAGGCTTGGGGGGAGTCTAGAGCAGAAAACTTAGATTCTGTTGATATGTTTAAAGACAAGAGATCAATCTTTATATTAAAAATTGAGTATATATCACACATTCAGTAAATGCTTGTAGGATCTCTGAAGGCTGATTGTTGACTGATCCTTTTGTAGAGGAAGGTTGGCACTTCCAATCTGTTTAAGTGAAATCCCACCCAACACTGTAGCACCTGAGGGACTTTGGATTGCTGAATTTTCCAAGATGCAGGCAAGTATTCCATCAGGTTGTTTAATAGCATTTAGATCCCCAATGTGCAGTAATTGGTAGGAGTTATTCTCAAAATGCTGTCTAAAAAGTATTGGTATTCAATGTACTTCAGTACTTAAATCTTTAACAAGCCAACACTAAATATCTAAAACTGGTTGTTTTTTTTTTTTTTTTTTAAGCAAGGAGTCTCTTAGCCAGAAAGGCAATTATTTCCTAAAACTATGTCCAGAGCTGCAGGAGATGCTCTGAGAAGCGGGGGCAGAGCATCTGGGGATGCTACAAGACTTGTCAGTTTGTTTGGCAGTTTGCTTATATTGCAATAATTAGGTGCTGTTGTCTTTTCAGGAAGCACCGATGCATTGCTCATCCTATTTGTGAGCTTCCTTTCCGTGTAGGCTTAAGTGAAAAAGGAGGAAAAGATTTTCAGATGCACAAGTGGGAATAAAATGAATAATGTACAGGAGCTTAACTGTGTTGCTATTAATAATTCACGTTTTCAGAAACACAGAACTTTGAAGTTGCTGTTTTAGAAATCCAGTATCTAAATAAAATGAAAAACTGAATGGGAAACCAGGCTGTCATAAGAAAGCACTTGTCATGACTGCTGTCCTTCCTGAAAGCCATTTGGGCCTAAAGGTATTTCATGGCATCTGATTTGGAAACTATCTTGAGTATGTTTGAACATAACATTGAAAAATAATTGTGAGATTTTATAGATGCAGTCCACATGGCAGTCTGACATACCCCACTGATTACCATGGGAATTCAGTGGGTGACTGGGAATTTGATGTGTGGATGAATTACTTTTTAGGATATTATTCTGAAGCGAATATAACTTGCTGTTAGGGATCAATGCCAGCTTTCTGGGGTGTTTTTTTTTTTTTCTGCTGTAGGATAGGAGCTTCTCCAACTTTATTTTATGTTGTAAATTGAGAAATAAGTATGAGATCGATTGTATACAGCAAATAATGCAGCAGCAAATTACTGTCCATTGCTTAATTAACCAGCAATTTTATGTTTGTATCTGGAAGGTTTTCATAGAGCTTTTTATGACATTTCCAGTAATTGGAGTATCATAAAGTGGAAAGATGAGGATGGATTTGAAATAAATAGGAGTGAAGCTAAACAAGAAAAAAATTCTAATCTTTCCTACAAAATGTATTTTTTGGCAAAAGAAGATTAAAAAGGAGAGTGACTGAGCACTAGAGCAGGTTGGAGAGGTTGTGAGGACTCTAGCCCTGACCAGATGTGGTGGTAGGGTGACCCAGATGCTCCATGTGGTCCTTCCGAAGCAGGGGCTTGGACCACTGACCTCCAGGGGTCCCTTCCAGCCTCTGCCATTATATGGTCATCATCAGCTAATCTTTAACTTTGGAACTCATGTGTTATTAATGAATATATTTATACTACTGATGTACTTCCTTTTTGTAGATAACTAAGAAGCCTGGCTATGAGTTATACTTTAAGGTTATCCTAAATTAGTTTGGGATATTTATTTGTTAATATCTTAATTTTGTCTCCTTTTCATTATCTTCATATATTAGGTTTCTGAAGAATTTTCATATTGAAAACATCAATTAACACTCGCACAAATAAACAAATAAATAAGTATTCTGCACTGAAAAAATAAATAAAACTTCTACATCATATTTAGATTCCACAATTATTTTCCACACTTTGCAAGTTGAATGTTTGGTTTTATCAGAACCTCAGCAAAAAAAATCGTATGCTTTGGGAATGGGAGAACAAGAGAGATTCTCAGATAACTCACATGACTAGATGACCAGCAGTGACATTAATGCCAGTTACTTGTAGTAGAATTGTACTGAGAAGGGTGCACAGGCAAGCTAGGGCAATGCAGTGCACTTGACAGCAGCAGTAACTACTTGTTTGGCAATGGATGCTCCACAAACGAATGCCAAGCAGAGGTACTTGTGCTCGCTGACCGAGCCAGCTGTCCTAGTGACCAGACATGAGGTCTGTCTGGCATCTGTGAGGTTGTTTGCCATCTTGGTCCATGCCTGTAGTTGTATGTCCAGTTGTGGTGTGGTGGCTCTGGAGTGAGTAATGGGCCACAGCTTTGGCGTCTGAGAAAGGCATTCAGAACAAATCTTCAACTTAGAGAAGCATTTTTACAATCACTAAATTCTGTCTGAGGTTAACGATCTCTACTCCAGTCCTGCAGTTATTTAAAATTCTTTGATAGTAGCCCTGGGCTGCTCTGCCCTCGAAGTCTTGTAATAAAAAGAAAAAGCATCTTTGGTGTGAATGGTCAATGAGAAGTATTAGACATACGACTTCTTGACAAAACAGTATGTAAAGTTCCAAGAAAAAGAGAAAAAAATGGGAAACAACTAGAAACTGTATGTTTTTGATAAGGTGAATATAAAAACTGGTTTGTGCTATTTGTTTACCAGGTGTCTGTGGCTCATTAAAATGGACAATCTTTTTAATACACTGAGCAGTAGGGAGGATATTTTCCAAACCAACAGAGTTTTATACAGCTCTTCTGTTCAGCTCTGTTATATTTTAGGCAGGCATGTTGGTATGCCACATAAGATCTGAAATTCAGGAATGTCTTCAGCCTTTCCTTTTCTTTTGGACTGTAGAACCATTAATTCAAAAGCGCAAAACTCACAAGGTAAAATTTTTCAAAAAGGCAATAGAAGAAGTAGAAATGTGGTACCTGTCCATGAATTAGGGTAAAAAAAAAAAAAAAAAAGATGGCTTTTGAAGTTTAGAGTCCATCAATAGGACCAAAACCAAAAAGCCTGTGCTTGTGGATTTTTTTTAAAATTCTACCGTAGAAAAAGTGTTTTAGAAGGAGTAACATTTGTTTTCTGTTCTAAATTTTACCAGTGAATACTGAAGCCGTTCATGCTGAGGCTTGCAGAAGACATCGATTCTAAGACATCAACTGAAAGTGCTATGCAGAGGTGGAAAAATTAGGATATAATTATTTTAATTTTCTTTCTAATGTTGATAATTCTTCACTTGTTTCTACTGACAATCACTTGCTTTTTATTGGGGCTTTTAGTAGGCCAATTTGGAAGGCACATGAGCGTGACTGCTTAGAAGAGTTGGTAAAATTTCAAGAAAATTCTGATCCTGTGAACATTTGGATTTCCTGTGGTAGAGTCCCCATTTGGAGAATTTTTAACAAGCTTCGTTGGTCAGTTCCTGAACAGGCAACTAAAAGGAATAATATTACTGTAGGATTCCAAGGGTATTTCTCTCAGCATCTGGGAAATGCTGTGGAAAATGAAGTATTGAACAAAGTTAGGATTTGACGTAGACAAACCCTCTCTCTTCTGCTCATAATTTTTTTTTTTGGACCGTAGTTATATATTGTGCACTCCAGTTATGCCTGCAATGGCAGATGTTTAGAATGGAGGGATGAAATGTGCACCCCACCAAGGACAAGCAGACTTTATGACTAGACTTCTTTACCATGCAAATACTTATTTTTGTATGGCTCCTGATTGCGTTATTCCTCGTGACCCAAGTACCTATGTAATTTATCATGCTCTGCTTTCCTTCCTTCCCATCCCTGCTTTCAGGTAGTAGATGACAAAAGCTTTTCTAGTTTTCCTGTCAGCTTTCCAGCACTCTGTAGAAGACTGTGCCATTAAGAGGAGCATCAGAGAGGAATTTATCTGTGCTCCTCAGAGCCCTTCAGGTCTTCCAGAGAGGCAGGGAGAGAATGAGCAGCCAGAAAGAAGGTCAGAGTTTTGGTAGCAGTGTCTTGTTGTTGAATATGAGAAGCTATTTCTTCCCTTGCACTCATCTGGGGATCCTTGCGTGACACTGGGGTCCTGACATAGCCCATTTCTGTCTCCTTGGGAGATCAGAGTTCATTACCAGCATGCTCATTAAGCTGCCAAATGTGCATTTATATTTTATATATCCTATGCATACATCCATGCCTCAGAGAGAGGAAGCAACCATTAACAGAAAGATGCTAGCCTCTTAAACCATCGGTCTTACATTAATTATGTGAGCATGACAGCTGGATTCAAACCACTAGCAGCTTTGCCCAGAATATTTCTTAAATTTCATCAAGAATATCCTCAAAATAAATGCTCTTAGGAGCAATACATTTTAGATTAGAGATTTTAGACTTGAATCTCTTAGTTTTAGCTTCACCAAGGTATTTTTTTCCTCTGTTCATTTAATATTCACTGTTTTCAGGACTCAAAAGGCTGAAGGGGAGAGGAACAAAGCTCCTTTAGCACATTTTGGTATTGTTCATTTGTCCTGTTCATTTTTAATCTCTTTTTTTATGAAATGATAATTTCTTGTAGTTTCCAATAGAAAGATATGTACTGGTATAGTTTTGGTTATATGCTTTCTTTTTAGTTCTGTTTCTCCTTCAATTTCTTCTTGTAATGATCTATCTTCTATAAACATAAGGTCCTCATTATTGATTCTGTTCTGACATTTCTTGTTATATTTGATAAATATTTGAATGCTGAAGTCAAGTTTTAAAAAAATCGAGCTTAGAATTTGACTATCACTATTGGATGAAGATATATTTAATGCTACACAGTAATTGTTCAGTTAGCAATTTTGTAATTTTTTTTTAAATGTTGATGGAAACAAGTCAGAAAGAAGGTGTAAATGTGCATTGCTATAGCAGGCTGTCTCTCAAGACATTCTAAACATTGCTGGGCAAGCAGATATCCAGATATAAGTGAGAAGTTCCTTTTACATTGTCATTAAGACAGTTTTTTTTCATTTTATTTTTTTCTGAAAAGCTGGCCTCATGGATAATAATGTTATAAATACCTATTGATGTCCTAGGGTGCTAAGGAGTGATGCAAAGTACTGCACTGATGAGGACTGCATCAGCATCTATCACAACACAGTATAGCTCTGGGGTACTGAGGGCAGAATGCTTGTTCTTTGTCCAAGTTTTAAAATGACATAGCACTGATTGTCCAATTCTCTTCGGATTTGTAAGACATGCTTTTTTTTTTTTCCTTTATTTTTCACAAGAATTTGTAGATAGTTAAGAACTTGACCAGAAAATATAAGTCAGTCATAGACTGTGGCCAGAAAAAGTCTTAATATAGTTAATCTTTTTTTTTCCTCTAATAATCCAGTAATCTGAACATCCAGTTGGTAAATATTCTATTACACTGTGCTATGGAAGCAGACAGAAATATTAATGGTTCTTATCCAAGAGCTTACATAGAAAGGGATAAAATCCTCAGCCTGATCGTAATATCTACGGGAAAATTTTTTGTCAGTGCTCGAAAAAATTACTACTTGCCAGAGGAGGAAAATGATACTTTTATAATAAATGCCTCATGAGGTTTTATTCTCATAAAGAAATTATTGATTTGTGACCAAATTCCTATTTTTCTATGATGAAATTCTCTCAGCTTAATACCAGTCTGCCTTGTAAACCCTTGAAAAGATACTGCCAAGGAATTAGGCTTTGCATAGATTTTAGTTTATAGGAAAAAAAGGAGATCTTGAAGCCACATCAGGATACGTCACATCAGAAAACTGCTTAAGGAGCAGAGCTGTTACACAGTCTCACCATTGTAGATAATGAAGAATTAAGGATGCAAAGTCAGTTTTCTGTAAGTGGTAATTTTTGCACTTCTCAATAGATCACTCAGCAATTCCAAGTCTCAATTTGCCTATTTTTATCAGTCTTTCAAATCTTTACATTTTTGGCAGAACTCTAAAATAGGAAACTACACCTAAAACTACCACAAGGTAAAAATTGCATACTTATCTTTAAAATAAGTTTGCATAAATGCTACAGAACTCCAGTCTAAGCTGTCTGACCAGTAGAATATCCCTAACAAACCTTGTGAACATAAAAAGAGATAGGAGAGCTGCTCCCACTAAACTCTATCACCTTGCTGTGTTAGCCTTACAGGTAGAGAAGGTAGAGATTTATATTTTAATAGGCATAACTCATCGGAGGTGTGGCTAGCAAAAGGGGTTCCTTCTATTGTCTGTGTGTCTGGGTGATGATGATGTGTCTTCTAGTGTCTATGTGTCTGGGTGATGATGATTTCCTTTGCATCCTCTTACTCAAGCAGTAGAAGTTGACTGAAACTCTCTTGTCATCATGTATCCACATCTCCACCGTTCAGAAATAGACTCAAATCTTCACCATGTTCAAAAAATTGTATTCTGTTTGTGTTTAGCAAATCATTTCTATGATTTCAAACACAAGAGGATTGTTTTTCCACTATCTTATTGTGTGGTTTTATTTTAGAGTAAATAAATAGGAAAAATAAAGGATTTTTTTATCTCACATTCCATCACTCTCTCAACAAATGTTATGAACATAGTTCTAAATAGTAGTTCTGGACAATGTGTGTCAAAAGAAATAAAATTATAAGCAGATGAAGATTTCTAACTTATTTATGAGAGGGGGGTACATTTTTGTCTGACATGTTCACATTCAGAAGCATTACAGAATCATCAACAAAGGTTCCTAAATTCATGGATATATGAATATATGGATATATATGGAAATCCCCTTTATAGTTTACTTTTAGAATATAAAAATCCCTATTCCTCACCCAAAGAAGTCCATTTTTATACCAATCTACCTGTTGCTTAAGAGCCTGCCCCCATACATACTTTTTGCTTCCATGTTAACTCAGTGATGGGAAAATAGTATAAAGAGGTCAACTTTTGCGCTCCTCCCCCAGAAAGGACTTTCCCTCTGTGCCCTAAGAATGGCCCTGGAAGCATGTGGGCCTAGTGTCTTCTGTGTTAACCTGACTGGGATGGTCTCACTGGTCAAAATGGGATGTTTAAGGCCATTGAAAGACAGCATGCTGCCTTGTGGTTGTCTTGAGAATTAATGTTGTTAGGCTTTTTGTTAAAGCTTTCTTGGATTGAGTCTTTGTACATTTTCATTCTTTTTCACTGTGTGGGGATTTGCCTCTTTCAAGTAGATTATCAGTGCTAGCAATTTATTTCGTTCTATTCCTGATCCACTAGTTTTCTTTATCTTACGCTTAACTGTTATTTGTGACTGGAAACAAGATTGCGCAGAAAGAGAAGGCAGTGGGATGCACACTCTCCTATTAATTGCAGTTCTTTAAAAATCTAATTTAAAACTATGCTGTAGCGTGTCTGGGAAGATTTATTTCTTTTAAGTGAACCTCAAATGCCAAATATGTTAGTTTATGTATATGTAAGTTAAGAATAAGGTTGTCTGATACTTGCAATTCTGAGCATACAATTGATATAACATATTTTGAGGGCTAGGGATTCATTTAATACTTTACACAAGATTTTGAGGCAATATTTCTGACAAATACGCTCAGTGTCAACTAAGCCCCACTGTCTTCAAGCAAGGCAACTAATTTTTTATGACTGATGTCAACAACAACTATCATTATTTTACCTAGCTGGAGACCTAGGAAACATAACTGCAGAAGAGTGCAATAAATGTTTGCTGTATCATTAGATAAATTTTTGGATCCATTTTTGTTGTCTTAGCAAGTTGTGATCAAACAGTAGATTTTGGTAGCCAGCTGGATGTAATGACTTGTCTGTATTACTGGATCAAAAAGAGGAAGTGAGAAATAATTTGAAGTCTAGTTAGCAAGTGGTCTCTTCATGTCTTTTTCAGCATAGATCCTTATTAGGGATAGCTCTTAGGAGGAGAGAGTGCCTGCTGACATGGGATTATTATATGCCTGGAAGTGTATAGACATGAGCTTTTGCTGAGTATTATGGCTGAGCCCAGTGTGCAGGGCTTAAAAAAAAAAAATTATAAAAAAAAAAAATAGGCAGATTTTTGGCTAGGAATCCACGAGGATATTGAAGCAGCCTTATTTTTGAGGTCCCTATATGGTTGGTCTCTGAATGGTATGTGTATTAATATATTGATACATTTATTCAGTAGATGCTAGTCTAGTGTTTAAGATTTTCCTGAGTCAACGCAATGGTCACAACTCTTCACATTTTGGTTTTGATCCCATGGTCCACACACTGCATTGAGTGGTTAGGATGTTTTTTTCCAGTCGAGTATCACTCTTGCGAAAACTATACAATCATATTCTTGTTGACTTATGATACTGCTGTGAAGCTTAGAAAATCTTGAATATGGTGTGAATTTTATTGACCATTCTTCCCTTTCATTGCAAGATTCCAAACCTTGTGACATGACTCATCCATGCACGTGTAAGCCAGTGATGTTTTAGACTGTTTGCTGTGAGTATATTATGTCTATCTGAGTAGGCTTGATTCTTGTTGCTCTGGGCTACAAAGTGACTGTTAGGTTAAAGTGTTCTCACTGCTTATGATATCACTGCATCATTTATTTTGAAGTCTATCTTAACAAAAGTATGAAGAATTGAAAAAATGAGTAGGTGTATGAGCCTTCAAGTGGAATGAAGTAGGTTAATTGCTAAATGTCAATTCTGCCATCTCACTGGTGCCAGCTGTGTTTATAGTTTCACATCCACCTTTTTTTCTGCTTCCTTAAAAGTTAAAACCTTTTTTTCTCCACTTTTATAGAAATAGTTCCAAATTCTAAAATAGAAGTACTAATTGTTGAAAGGTCAGTAATTACCCATAGAATATCTTTCATTAGAGATAGACTCTAATTTTGCATTGGATGTAACTCCCATACTTTCAATTACATAGAGTATGTAATTATATTAGTAATTCTAACAGCAAGATCTAAGAGCAAAGCGAGGCAAGTTTTGCAGCGATAGAGATAATATCTTTTATTAACTAGTGTAATTAGAAAAGTTAGACAAGCTTCTAAGCATGTAAGCACTTTTTGCAAGTCTTAAATAAAAATTGCAAACTTCAAGTGTAAATTTAAAAAGTTGTGGTGAAATTAATAATGTTTATTAAAATAGCATCCCCTACTTTTTCCTTCAGAAGGTCCAATTGATGTAACTGAATTTTAAATTAATCATGAGCTTTTTACTATTTGATAACTCATATTCCACTTCAGTTAAAAAATTTTATGCTTTGATATTACAAAGCTGTGCACACACTTGCTCTATTACAGGAAAGTTGGACATTAATGAACATCATTTTACAAAGTCTTGAATACCTGTTTGTTAACCTTGAGTACTTTAGTAGAGCTCTCAACTAATGGGTGGGATTACATATTATCGAATGGAGGCTATGTATATTGCACTGTAACCATTAGATAAAAGCAAGGTTGAAACTTTTTCAGTTTGCCTGTCTCCATTTCTGGATATGAAAGCAAACAGTTGAGGCTTAATAAAAGTATTGAGTTATGAATCTGTCAACGATTTACAGGCTGGTTTGGCCCATTTCCACAACTAGCAGGGAGGGGGGGACTCACGGACCCACGCCCTGGGAAAGGGAAAAGGGAAAAAAGGGAAAAGGGTAGTGAGGTGGGCCTAAAAACAAAACAGCAGCAACAATCTGAAGAGAAATAAATTAGTTTACTAAATAAGATATTGGAATGCAAATAACACACTATAATACAATAGAATGCAATATATTTGGAATTGAAGATAATAAATAAAATGAGAGAGAATGTCCAAAAGCCGAAGGCCTCACTCTAGTGCTTAGGCGAGACATCTAGTCAGGCTGAGCAGAAGAGAAAAGAGAGGGTTCTCTGGGGTATGTAGTTCTTCCCTTCTGGGACAGGTACCCAGAACTGGAGCATTAACTCTTTAACTCCCAGTGGACTACATGATGTTATGATGTGGAATACCAATAACCAAATATCATAAAACCATGACAGAATTGAACAGTTTCAAAGTATGTTTCACTTTCAGAATATGTTCCACTGAATTTTATGCATCTCCAACTCCAGTGGCTGCTGAGAGCTGTTTTTTATACAATAGTTGACTCTTTTTTGATACATATTTGAATTTAATATCTGTGAATTTTTTCTGCTTATCATATACTCCAGGATGTTCCCCAGAGACAGCTTCTCTTTCTTGTGTTAAGCATAACTTTTTTCTCCTCCTGCACACCATCAGCCTTTTACTTTCCATAAATTAATGCTTTCACTGTTACTAAATATTTTAACTAACAGATAAACAATACAGTAGAATCAACTGTGATCAATTTTTTTCTTTAGCACTAGGTAACTCTCTGGCAAAAGAAAAAAAAAGCATATTTGCTGGTGCATTTGTTATAGACTATAATTCCATCTGTTTTGCCATTTTCTCATCTTGTTGTAAACTAATTTCACTTGATTTGACAGCAGTATTTTGTATGAAAAGTTGTTGGATTCAGAAATTGCTAAGGAGAGGAACTTGAACTTTTATTTTTATACTTGACTCTGAATTCTTTCTGGAGTCAAATGCATGGCTTCTTATTGTTTTCTCTGTCTGGGCTTCAGACCATGAAGCAATCCTCATCCTACACTGTTAAATTATTTCTTGCAGGATGCAAGAAATATGTAATCTCGAACATGTTTTGAGACAAAGTGTTGAATACTCTCTTAGTTTTTGTCTTTTAGACAAAAATCATATAGTGACTTGCCTTGAAAGGGACCTTAAAGCCCATCCAGGTCCAACGCCCTGCCATGTGATCAGGGCACCAGATCACCCACCACCGGATCAGGCTGCCCAGGGCCACATCCAGCCTGGTCTTGAACGCCTCCAGGGTTTGGAGCATCCACAGCTTCTCTGGGCAGCCTGTACCAATGCCTTTGGGTAGCATCTCTTGTTGTATCAACTGCAACACTCAGCTCAGTGTCGTCAGTTTCTTCTGTCCTAGGACACTGATAAAGATGCTGAAGAGCACCAGTCCCAAAATGGACTCCTGGGGAGTTTTAGTCTTAAAAGACAGAGTGATGTACTTGGTAGGTTCAGCAGGGTGCTTCATTTGTGATTGCAATCAGGTACAAAGAGACAAGCTCAGACTTTTGTAGCTAGATCCTATTGTGTGTGTTCAATGGAAGGGCATTACCAGGAAAGACCTTTAGTCACTTAATTTCTCATTTGTGTGTGTAATGTTCCATCTTTCTATGAAAAGAGATGCAGTGGATAGTATGAGAAGTGACAGAATAGTGGTTAAAACATATTTGTGCACGGGTTTGATAGAGAAATAAGAATTGTGTTCCAGTTGAGCAAGCTTGCCATTTTTATAAGGTTAAAAAACATTAATGAAGTACATTAGTTTTGATCTCTTAAAAGACATTATTCATGAAGGGAAAAAAATCTTACAGTAATACAGAAATCTAAATCAGGTGCAAAGATGAATATAGAATACTTGCATAGTTCTGTACAGTTTGCTTAATTATGTTTGTTGAAAGGATATCATTTTCTTTTTAAATCATAGGCTTTGAAAGAGCAAGGATATATTTTTTTTTCAGATATTTAACCTTTAGAGTTCTTAAGTGCTTTAGTAATGCTCTCAACTTTTCCCCTGTAATTTCAGAAAATTATAAAATTGCAGTGTTTTTTTTAAATAGCTCTATACACCTCCACAACATGTATTATGACACATTGAGCTGTCTTACGTGGGCCTGATGTACAAGCAGGTGACTTCAGATCGGCACAAAGGTTGCTGAAGGAGGCTAAAGAAAGCCTTCTAATTAATGAGCAGGATTTTTGTTGGATGTTGCTCTAAGAAGCCCTTTTCCCATGCAAAATCTCTAAGTCATTGAAAGCTAGCACGGAGCTACACCAACATTGGTAAAGAAAAAGTTATTTCGTTCTGCAGCATTACCAGCTGAGGTGATTTGCAGCCAAAATTCTTCGGCAATCCAAGGTTGCATGCTGATGAAATCTGTATTTGTCATCTGTTGGCAGTTCATATCCAGCCTATAAGCAACAAAACCACATCTCAGTTTGTGTCAGTGTGTGCAAACAAACATGTAAGAACCAAAACTGCATTTCACTTCCACAAGAAAACATCAGCTGGGGTTTAGGACAATTTTCTCTTCCTCTAGGTGTCACAACTTGCCAGTTCTTCTGTGCCTTGCATCAGCTTTCTGTGTGACTCTTGGCCAGCTTTTGTGTGTTTCTCTTCCTGTAGCCTCAAACGTGAAGTCATCCATTCCTGTACCTCATCTACAGACTTTTAGGAGAGAGATTAGTATAGCTCTGGTTCTAAAGAGTCATGTGCTACTTGAGTTTTACTGTTTTTTTCACCAGTGGTCACCTCATGCAACAAATATGTCAGCGATAACATTTCCATCATTAAGAGTTCTAGAGTTATACTAGATTTTCACACTGAGAAGTAGAGCTATTGAAGAAGCAGATTCAAAAATCATTGTCCTAGAAGTGCTTCTAAGCCAACCTCACCATCTAAAGGTGATTTAGAAGATTCAAAGTCCTTATCATGGTCTAGAAACGTGGAAGTCTCATCTGGGTGAGGGTCCTTTGCAAAACCTGCCTGTACAGCAAGTGTTTCAGGCATATTCGTTGTGTGCCACATTTTAATGAGGCTTAAACCTTGTAAAAGAGTGTGTTTTTAATTGCAGCTGTTATTAATTAGGCTAAATAACAATTGTTTTCATGAGATAGTTAATTGGCGCAGCTGTTAGTAATGCCAGATGTTGAGATCTCCCAGGGTTTCAGATCCTTCATTTCAATCTTACAACGAGCTTCTTTAAAGTAGTACTGAAATACATGCAGTTTTCCTGCAAAAATCTTTTTAGATTTAACAATATAGCCTAAGTGTTTTAGATAACCATGTGTCAGAGAAAAAGCGATGCTGTAGCAGCTGAAAAACAAGCTGTCAGTATATAGAGCACTTAAAGAAATAATAATGATGATGATAATAATAATAATAAAGAAACGTGTTGAATTCCCTCGAGACTGAACTTGGTTATTTGTCAACAGCAGAGTTAATGCATGCATAATGGTGGCTTCAGATGCCTGAAAGTAATTGGGTAATTGATGAGTATGTTGCAAAATAAATCATTAAAAACAGTTTTGCATCTGCTATATACAGAGATATATAGCTAGATGCAATTAGGAAATATGACAGTTAGGAAAGGACAAGTAACTGGAATGCATTCACCTTACCTGTCTTTTCCTTCTCCCATCTTATATTAGAAATAAGACTTAAAAATAATTTTATTTCCTAACCAGTAATAGTTTAAAATATTTTGGGGCCCTGTTATGGTTTTGTAATTTTTGCTATTGGTATTCAACATCATAACATCATGCAAAGCACAGGTAATTAAAGAGTTAATACTCCAGATACCTGGTTCTCAAAAGAGAAGAACTGCATATCCCAGGAAACCTCACGGCCAGAGAGGAAGATACGTCACGGAAGCCACGGGATCTGGCCCCTCCTTTTTCTCTGGCTGTGGCTCATTGCCTGGCAGAGGGTGTGGGTGCTTCCAAGCCATGTGCTTTTACGTTTGCTTGGTTTTCACTCTCTCTCTCCTATTTTATTTGATTTATTAGTCTCAGTTTTCAATTAGATTGTATTTTATTGTGTTATCTTGTATTCCGATATCATAGTTAGTAAAATAAGTTTTCCTCCTTAGATCGTTGCTGCTGTTTTTCTTTTGAGCCCAGCTCCCATCTCCCTGCCCTTCCCTTTTTCCCTTTCCATTTTTGGGGCCAGGGGGCCCACAGGCCTACTGCCCCCCTGTCAAGGCATAGATTGATCTAGATAGCTCTGTGACAGGTCCTCTCTTGAGGGTTAAAAATAAATAAAGTCCACAAAATTATCATTCAACTAGGTGCCAAGAGATAGTACCAACAAGCCACTGAAAGCTTGTAAAATGAGCCACTGGAACCTTGAAGTATCTGCTGGTGTAATCAACTCAGAATATGAAATCTATATTGGGCAGTATTAATTAAAACTGAAGTTGTTTCAGGACATCCTCCTGGTTGTTGCACAGTCACAGTTCCATTAGTTCAGAGCAAAGGACTGTGGCGAAACACCAACGGGACAGAAGGGAGCTGAGGGAGAAGCAATTATAGCACACAGACTGCATTAAAGAATGAGGCAAAAAAAACCCAAACATCCAAGTGATGCTGTTCAACTGGAAAGTTTAACTTGTGTGCCAAAGGATAGTGTTAGAGAGATGTTCCCATAGTTATAAATCAGCCATATCAATATATTTCAGTATGTTTTAATCATAATTAAAATATGCATAGGTAATATTTACCATTACACTGTACTGCATTGCATCAATCTGAACTCTGCAACCAGAATATCTTGGATTTAATCTTCACTGTACCTTGATTTAATAGGTACTTGTCAGAACATAAAGCATATGTTCAGAAGCCTGGCAAGACCTGAAGAGCTTTGGAGATGTTGTGCTACACACACTCTGTCACTGATTCAGCAAAGTGATATGGGAAACAAACAGTGTACCTTCTTTCTTTGGGATGATTTTTTCAGTTTTCACTGAAAAGTTTTCCAAATATGTAGCTGACATTAATACAGAATTCTGTAAATGCTTCAGTAAATAAAACTGCTTAGTAACTATTTAGCTAGAATGTAGAAGAGATTATTCCTCTGACTGTAGGAATCAAGAAGGGCATTGACTGAACTTGGAGCCAGAAACCCATTTCTCTTCCCGAAGTGCCAAAGCTTCTAACTTCTTTTCTTCCAGAATTTGTAAAGCTACTTATGAACTTCAGCATTCTGGAATGTTTGTGCTACCTAAATCTCAGTAGTCCAGTGTCCAGATACAGTTTTTGTATTAAAGAATCAAATTGGTAGTTGTCTAATACCACTAATGCTTGTGAAAGTGAACAGTAATGATCCTGCTGTGCAGAAGGGTTGTATTGTGGCTTTAGCTGCTAGCTCAGAGAAGGGTACATTCTCTATTCATTTATTTTTGTTATACGGCGTGGATTATTGTCACAGCTCCCTGAATGCAGAGGCTGAATTTCAGCATGAATGATGTTAATGCTGAAGGGATTTTGGCTGTTTTCTGTATGCTGGATGTGAGAATGCATGGCCATTCCTCTCAAACGGGTGAAAAAGCTTCCATCTTCCTCCACTGCCTCATATTGTGAAGCCATGCTGCAGTTGTGCAGCCATTCATTCCTACAGCTATCTTCACAAGGAACTCAGTTCTCAGAGCGCTACCCCACATGGTGCATTTACGTAAGAGAAAAGACAGCATAGACATCAAAACTATGAGTAGCAGCGTTAAGCTTTTGCTTGCAGTTGGTCTCTTGTGAGCATGGAGACCTTGTCAGGAGCTGGAAGCTGTCTGCCTGTTCACTTTCCCACAGCAGGCACCTTGATGCCGGATGTGGAGATCCAAGTGTCCGGCTGTGTTACCTGGTCAGGGACAGAAAGAGAATGTTGATAGTTTTTGCTTTGATTTCTTTTTTTTTTTTTTTCCCGAGATTATACAAGGGCTTGCTAACTAATTTGATTCGTCTTTTAGAAATAAGTTTGAAAGATGGCTGAGACTTTGCCATCTCAGGCAACAGCAGGAGTGTAATTTGTGTGTGGTGTGTCAGACACCAAATAAAGGTTGCAATCATTCAAATACATTTAGTTTTTAAATTTTCATTCTAATCTAAAGGACTATAATGAAATATAGAAATACCATGTGTACTAACCAGATAATATTACTAACAATTATTTATAATGTCTCATTTGCATCTCATACATGACTTTATTTCAACCAATTTCTCACAGAAGCAATATACCACTGAAGTAGTAATTGTCAGTGATGTAGTTTTGAGCACCATCTAATACCGCATCTGTTTCAGATTTATCTCACTTTACTCAGAAGCATACCTCGCATACAAAGTGCCCTTTGCCAGCCGTTGGGCAGCAGTCACAGCTTTAAATCTAGGCACATAAATGAGTTGTACAGAAAGGCAAGAGTATGCATTTGTACAGGTATGTATGAATCTGAACAGCCTTGCTTCACTTCATGCTGTAGAAGGATACCAAAGGACAACAAGTTACGTAACAGTGACTATAACTCAGCATAAAAGCAAAATCTCCTCAGGGATGATATTAGCATTTAAGAGAATAAGAACAGGCTTTAAATTTATTATGGCAGAGTGCCAAACAGCAACTCCAGTTGTCTTTCTCAAAAGCATGTGTCCACTTAGCTGTATGTACTGACCTGTCTTTCAAAGAAAGAACTTGAAAAATACATGCATAATTGATTTTAAAAGCTATCCACAATGTGTTTCCTTTCTATGTGGAAAGAGAGATGTCAGAGAGTAAATGGGATAAAAGGATATAGCCAGCTTTCCAAATTTAAATCAGGCAGTTCTCCTTTCCTTCTTTTCTTCTGAGCGTACTTTTCACCAATAATAAACCAAAATAATAGTGCTGGAAGTCACTGAACTTGGAAATTCATGGAGAGTAAGAAGTGATTGCTTAAATGACTGTGTGTTGGCTTCACTTGAGATTGTGTTTTCTCCCAGTGGGAGAAATACCCATAATAATGCAGTCTGTGCTAATACCTGAAGGGAGCAGCACACTCAGACTTCCTCAGATTTTTAGTTCTTTTTTGCAGTCCTTTTCTGCTTTCACACTGATGTATTGATGTTGTCATGCCTTCAGCATGCATTTGGTTGAGCGGACAGTGGTGCTGGGCCACAAGAGTAACCAAAATCTGGCTCTTAACTTTTGACTGGCAGAAATTCTCATAAAATGATCAGAAAAGCATGAAATGTCATCAAATTTTGGAGCATGTAAACATTTTCTTTTGTAAAAAGTAATAGGAATCTCTCTCAATGGTCCACAGTGTTGATAGACTGAGTAGTCCATGTATTCCAGAAAAAAATGCAGCCAAGCTCCGGCAAAAGGTTTTGGTGTTTCTCTGTATGAACTTCAAGGGAAAATCCTGTCCTCGTTTGACATCATCTTTAGTACAGTAGGCCTCAGTATTTCTCTCCTTCCACCACAGTGAAAGCTCTGATAGTACTGAAGTCATGGTTAAGTGGACTCATGAATTCTGCTCACTCGTAAGTATTTTGCAGTAGACATTTATTATCACAGTCTGTGCCTCTGATTCACAGTCAAAGAGAACAGAAATATATCTCACTGTGATGGCTTGTGGACATTCTTGCTCTGGGAGTGTGAAAATGTACGATGGAGGTTTAAATCCTGGGAGAGTAGAAAACAGGAAAACCATTGTATTTCTCAGTTGCATCATTACCCAGCCAGGAAGCTTTGCTGGGGCAGACAATGAAGGTGGCCAGGCGGTAGGCACGAGGCTTAGCACCCAATAACTTTGGTTCTGGAGTGCCTCAGCACATTGCAGATTGCCTTCCTCCTGAAGGCACTTACTTGCTACGTTACCTTGTGACAAATTGCTTGTGTATCTAGGCTTGAAAATCACTAATTCCGATCAGAATTAAATTCAAGCATCTTGGATGTATAAGATAAAAATCATAACTTCTGAAGACAAAATTGATAGCTTTAAGAATGTATGCCTTAAACAAGAAAAAAGATATAATATATGGACATGGGAGTTGGATTGTAGTATTTCATTAGTGCTGTGTATTCTGTGAGATTCTGGCTGGTTTTCAAACATAGAGCTAAGCCCTCCTGTACACAGAGAAGAACATTGGTGAATACATTGGTGAGCACAATTAAATTCGTGATGACCTTTGTTTTTCCACAGTGAATACTTCTCAGTGTATATAGACTTTGAATCAGTTTTTCGTAAAGGTCTAATGTTTCTCCTTTCATCAGGGATTTTCTATCAAGCTGCTGACAGCCATACAAGAAACCTAGTTTTTCTGATCCTGAACCCTTGTCTTCACCCATCTCCATATCAGCAGTGGGTAATATGATTTCATCTTAAATGTTCGTTTACAATATTAGGAGTGATTGCAGCTTCATTCAGTGCTTTAGTTCTCCTTTAACAGATTTGAAATGATATTCTTTAATTGAGTTTACTCTTCATACATGAGAAGTATCGCTTCACTAAATATATTGTGATTCTATTTCTCAGCACGATACATGTAATGTTTTTTTTTTATTATTTGTTATCATGACAGTATTTAGAGGCATTTTGAAATGCATATGAGCCTATAAATACATATTACAAGTCTGCACAAAGAGATTTGAAGCCATTAGTGTCACTTTTGTAGATAAGTACTTAGGGATTCTTAAAGCCAGGAATTATTTGACTGCTTCGCATGATGAGCTATTAAATCCTCACATGAAATTCAGTATGCATTTTTTATGATTAAGGATTCACTTATTATAGAGCTCAGCAGCAAACTCATTTGTGTTTTCTGAAGGTAGAAGAGAACTAGCAAGTTAAGCAGAAAGGAAGATTGGCTGGCCCTCAGCTGTGGAAGCGTACAAGAAAATCAAAATAAACATACCCCACTCCTTAAATTTCTTCTGGAAGGTTGCTCTACAGCTGAAAGAGTTAAAGCCTTTAGAACATTTTTGGTTGCAAAGATGAAGCGTGGAAGGTGGTGAACCCTAATGGACATATTGTAATAACCAGGCCATCGGAAGGAATGACGTGGCTTCTTGTATCAAGCCTTTAAAAGCACCATGTGAGCACATTTGCGGGGATGGGCTCCTTTGGTTTCATCAGTTTTTTCTATTTCTCCAGGTCATGGCAATTTCTCCAATTTACAGCTTTGAGTACCAGAGGCTGGAAAAGAGCTTTCTCGAATCATTCGTTGAAGGCAATTTAAAAATAATATATTGATTTTAGATTAATGTCAGGTAAAAGGAAACTAGAAGAGGCAATCTCAGTGTATTGGGCTAAAACTAAGGAGTTCATGGCATTATCTCGGATGCAGTAAAGATTATAAAAGTTGATAAGGGAATTACTAGGACCATAAATTGTAAATAGCTGATGCTTTTCATATTGTATTAACATAATGCTGTGTTAACTCTTTTTATTCAGTTATTACTGGAATTCCTTTCCTATATCATTACATTATTTTTACAGAGTGTACAGTGCTAATCAGTTAAGAAATGCCAGAATATTAAGTGCTTTCAAAAGCCTTAATTGCAGATATTGTGTAGTACATCCTGCCGCATTTAATCAGCTCACTGGCAGTTGGCTATAAAAGAACCTGCAAACTCAGGGGACTCATCCAAACACTCTTGGGTGATGCTGAAGTCTGGGCTGCTGCCAACACACCTAGGCAGGCAAGCTTGAAGGGGACCTGTTAACGACTATCCCTGCAAGAGACTGGAAGGGTTTTCTAGAGATCTCTAGGATCTTAAGTAATCTTAAGTTATAATTATTGTGTTATTTCTGATGCATATTTTACAATCTGTTCTAAATAATAAGAAAAAAAAATAGAGGGGTAATTCTTTAAAATGTCATTAAACAAGGTCTTAGGGCAAGTAATTTTGCCTGTTAAGAAGTCTCTCCTAGTATGGGACTTAGCTAGTTTTCTTGTGTCATAAGCTCACTATTATGCTTCCTGAACACTGTGGAGAAGGAAAACCACTGATTGCTCTCTCAAGTGCATAAGCTTATACATCTGACATCTTTTATCATGTCTTCCGTCATTCTTTGCTTGACTAAACAATCCCAGTTTGTTCAATGCTTTTTTCTTGATCATGCACTCACTTTAAGTCAGTCCCATATCCTCCTCTATAGACTAAGTGATCATTTTTCCATTCTTAAAATAAATGCTATGTATTTCAATACATTTGTAGCATCATATATTTTTAATGATAAAGACTATATATATATATATATATATATGTGTATTTATAACCTTTGTCCAGATTAGTGGCCAACTGCTTTTGAATCCAAGCAATGACAATTTTAAAAATCTGAAATCAGAATTCTTGTAGAGAATCACGCAATCCTTTGAGTTAGAAGGGACAATTAAAGGTCATGAACAGGGACACCTACAGCTCCATCAGGGTGCTCAGGTTGGCCTTCTGAGCTGTGAGAGCACATTGCTGGCTCATTTCCAGCTTGCCCTCCACCAGTACCCCCATGTCCTTTTCAGCAGGGCTGTGGTCTATCCTTTCGTGCCTCAGCTTGTACTGATAGTGGGGCTGCCATGACCCAGGTGCAAGACCATGCACTTGGCCTTGTGGAACCTTCTGAGGTTCTCCTGGGCCCACTGTTCAAGCCTGCCTAGGCTAATGTGGATAGCATCCACATCCTCAGGAGTATCAGCCACATCACACAGCTTGGTGACATCCACAAACTTGCTGTGGATGCACTCAGTCCCACGGATTAAAGAATCGTAGGATAGAATCATTGAACTGTTTAATCTGGGAACGACCATCAAGTCCAACCATCACCTAGCTTTAGCATTTAAAGTATCATCAAAAGCTGTACTAACTCAAGATGGAGGTTGTACAGCATACTTGTCTTCCATCAGCAACATCTGTTCTGTTTCAGAGAGAAACTCAGGTTGTGTGATCTGGTTTGGCCCTAAGAAATACATGCTTGTGTCCACTCATCTTTCTGCATTCCTTCTAGTCACTGGTATACAACCAACTATCTTCAGATCCCTGTGATCTGAAGAGGTTATGAAAAATAATTCAAGCAAACTCTCTCAAGGAATTATATTCTCTTAATAACCAATGTTTGCATTCATATCTCCAGGGTTTTTTAAGCAAGATTCCTTTTTCAGTTTGTTTCACTGCAGACACGTGTTTCTTTGATTGTTTTTGTCTTTGTTGTTTCTTTTTTCTTTTCTTCTTGGTTCCCAGCATCTGGCTTTTAGTTTCTTATCACAGGGGTCTCCAATGTGAGTATGAATAAAGCTGGACAAAAAGACAGGTTACAGCACATGTGAGTTTGTAGTTGTCACGGACACAGATAGATCTAGAGATAACTCCGTGACCAGTTTAGCCCGGTTCTGCAACTAATGGGGCAGGGGACCCACAAACCCACGCCCCGGGAAAGGGGGAAGGGGAAAGAAGGGAAACTGTAGGGAGATAGGAGATGGGCCTAAAAACAGAACAGCATCAACAATCTGAGTAGGAAAGATAATTTACTAAATATGATATCAGAATGCAAGATAACACAATATAATACAATATAATTGGAATTGAGGCTAATAAATCAAATAAAATGAGAGAAAGAGTGTCCGAAACCGAAGGCCTTACTCTGAATTGAAGGCAAAATGGCTGGGGAGCACACCCACACACTGCCAGGCAGCGAAAGAGTCCTGTGACTTGCGAGTTTTATCTTTCCCTCTGAATGCAAAGTCCTCTGGGGTGTATCTAGTTCTTCTTCTCTTCTGAGAACCATTTATCCAGAAAATCGTCAGTCCATGGAACTGGAGTATTAACTCTTTAATTCCCCGTGCTTTACATGATGTTATGATATGGAATACCAATAACAAAAATCATAAAACCATGACAGTAGGGCAGAAGGTTAAAATGCGGAGTATGGAATGGATGAAGCCATATCTTTGGAACAAATTATTTAACATTTACCAGAGATTTTGGGAAGTTTATGCTTTCACCAAGTGTGGGTGTATTTTTCTGCACATTTTAAAAGCGAGGCTTTTACAAATTCATATATCCCATTCTAAAACATGTGGGCAAGATATCTATTCAGTGAAAATGTCAGAAGAATTCTTTTTAACATTAGCAACTATGTTTTTCACAATATTATTGAAAAAGATTATTCTTTTAGGTTGCAACTGACCAAAAAATCTGGAAAAAAATGTATATGTGTGTGTCACATGTGGTGTGCACAGATTGAATGCCCTAGCTCCGCTCTCTGTGGCAGCAACAGGGCCTGAGGGAACAGCATGGAGCTGTCAGGGGAAGGTCTGAATTGGGTCGTGAGACACTGCTTCTGTCTTTCTGCCTTCTCACAGATCAACGGACTGAATGAAGTTGGTGAGTAATGGTGTTTCACAGTTCACCTCTCTGTGAAGGAGCTGCTTGCTGGAGAGCTTTCTTCTCCAAAAAATGGAAAAGGAAGTAGAGCCCCTCAGTTGTAAAAGTGAGGCACTGACATCCTGACTTCTGACTTCTTGGGCTGCTCTCTCCTGATGTTTATTCTCCTTTGTTTAGCTAATGAATAAATATGATAACTGGGCTCAAAACCCTGGGCACCTATTAATTTTATGCTTGGTGCATTTTAGCACTGTCTTGCTCTATTAAAAGACAATAATGCACTTTCTTCCTTTTCTTTAACCTCATTATATTCTTGCTAAATCAACTCAATTGTACTGCTTCTGGTCTCCTGAGGATGCTCTCAGAAAGCATTTTCAGAATTTCAAGAACAGAGGATGTGGAATAGCCTAATTTGAGGCGAAAATATAGCCTTCTAGAGATGTACTGTGTTAGTGGGTTTTGGGAGAACACATATTTTATTAGATTTCTGATATTGTCTGGCAGAAATGTTTGTTACAGCTCTGGAGATAATCCAGACTTCTGAAGCTTTTTAATTCCCACAATCAATTAAGCACAAAAATATTTTGCTTTATTTTCATGGGAAGTATTACTGATGAGTCAGGGACAAATTTCATTCTGTTAAAGTTATGTAAGACCAGATATTCATGAAGGCAGGCTTTGTAAAAGGTGCTGCTTAAGGCTTTAGAATGCAAAGAGCTATTTACTTAACTGTACTTTTGATGCAAGTAGACCACCATGGCAACCAAAAAAAAAAAAATTAAAAATCACTCTGTTTGAATTTTTTTTTTTTTTTTTTTTTTTTTTTTCTTTAAAACTACGTTTCTCCTCACCTATGCCAGGAAAGATAAAATGCTTGAAAATGCTTAAGGTACATCTCACAAACACAGACAATGTCAGGGAAGCACGTAACGATGTTTGCAGTAATGATCATGATGGTCTCAATGTTTTCTACAAAAGGAACAGTACTTGGCAATGTGTCTGCTTTGGTTTGCATCTTGCCTTACTGGTGTGGTACTTAAAGCAACATTCAAATTTGTGTTTAACTGAATACAGTTTTTGTAGACCAGGAATCCCTTTATTCCTGGCATTAACACTCTTCAAAAATAAATTAGCCAACATTTTTTTTTTTCATTAAAAATAATATATTCATGGAGTAGATGAGAAAAAAAAGGTCTAAAGCAGATCTCAGTCTGATATACAGAGAGAATACATTGGGGCCTGCTGTGGATAATCTAGGAAATAGGAGTAAAGTTAAGGGTGAAGATGGGAAAGAAGAACAAACTTTCTTCTGAAGTAAGCTGAACCATATTAATTCCAAAGGAGGTAATGCAGTTATTCTTGGATGGGAATACTACCAGATTTGCATGTGTATATGACAATCCGTACCATGCAGGGGCGTAGAAGACTTCTGGTAAGAGCTATTGGAGTCTATCTATGGTAATCTGTAATAGAGTCCTTCTTCTTTCCTAATTCTGTAAGCATAAGGTGCAATAGCATGCTTGGAGACATTGCACTAGATAATGTATTTATTAAAAAAAATAATAATTAAGGACTGTAATCATGTTTCTATACAGTGAGCCTTAAGTATTGGCATTTTATTGGCTGCTTCTATAAATCTTGCGATTTGGGACAAATACTTCAAAATCCTAGATGAAAACCTGGCTATATTTATTTATTTATTTATTTATTTATTCTTTCAATCTCTGAGTTGTTTATGTAATTTTTACCAAGGTAAAGTTGTTTAAAATAATAGACCTCGTTTATTTTTAAAGTTGATCACTACAGGAATTACTCTGATAGGCACCGTGTGGGATCAAGGACAGACTTACGCTAAATTTAGGAAGACAGGTTTGTGCAGGTGCTGGTAATTTGCTAATTCTGCTGCTGAATTTCCTGATGCTTCCACAAGGAAATAGGTCTTTTCTTTACTGGCCTCAGTTCAAGAGGTTTGCAGTGAAGAAACGTAGTTCTAACTTATTCATGAAAACATTGTAGTAGGTCTTCGGTTTCCTTGTGGCTTTTTTTTCTTGTTTTACTCTGCATTTGTTATAGTTAACGACAAAAATAAAGATGTGCCTATTTAATTGAAATTTACAATCAGAGTTCCAGAAAGAGAAAGCTTGTTCCCAAAAATGACTTCAATGGGAAAATATCTTAAACACTCTGTAAGACCTTTGGTTTTGTTGCATTGTTGGTTTGCTTCTCTAGGTGAGGATGGTGTCCTTAGGGACTGCGGAAGAGTTCCATACTGATGGGAATATCAAATGCAAACCCAAATATAAAACTTATGACTAGAAAAACAGTTATCGCTAGGTTTCTTTCCCAGCAGAATCCTCTTGGGATCACTTTTAACTCTAGTTGCTGCATTTAGTAATGACCTGAAAGCATTTATAAAACCCTTAAGGCAGCAGTATGTGGAGCCCTAAATTGAGCACAAGCCAACAACAAGCATTTCAGTGAAGAAGCTGGAGACTTTTCCTAAGAAGCCGTTTCTCAGGGACGCTGCTGGGTCTGGTTTCAGTACAGCAGAAATTGGGAGTTATCCATCTGTTAGTGGGTAGTAATTCTGCCCACTGCCAGGGGGCTGTAACCAAGTGATCTTCGAGGTCCCTTCCAAAACAAGTTAATCTTTTTTCTTCATTGTCATTGAGAAGAGAAAGGATGTCATGTGTTGATGAGATCATCATTTTAACAGCAACCATTTATGTCAGAGTGTTACCATAAGGTAAACACAATGATCACTTCTGAAGTTTAAAGCAAAATTCAGCCTGGCTCTTCCCTTAACCGTGTTCTTACTGAGGTGGTTTGGTTCTACTGGTCTATTTAAGTGGTGAAGCATGCAACTGCCTATTTCTTTAAGAATGCCTTTAATACCTGTAAACGCTTGATTTAAGATTCATTTTATGATAATATCAAATGCAAAGGAAACCAAAATCGAAAAAGCAAAATCTGTATCAGGCTGGCTGGAAATGTACAGGAAGAAAAAGCTATGAAAACATTATTCTTTCTGTTGCATATGAAAAATTCAAAGGTGACAAAACGTTATTTTGCAAGTGACAAAGAAATAACGGCTCATCAAGAAGGAGAGAAATTACTGCAGCCAGTTTTGATGCTGGAAATAGTGCTGCTTTATACATGGAGTACATGTCTTGCTAAGGAATAGACAGGCTGAGACTTCTCACATTAAAGCATAGATTAATACCTGTGGGAGATTCTTATTAGGAGCTGGTTATACTTGAATTTAGAGATAAATGAATGATTGGAAAGTGTTAGTATCAGCAAACTCAAGAACACAGTGGATAAGATCCAGGTGTCTGCTTGATAGAAGTACTGGAATACATTTTTCTTCAGCTGTTCCAGTTACTGCTATGAGGGAAACTCCTTTTGCATCTATGGAAAAGACTGTAGATTATTTCCATAAATATTCCTTCATCAATATAATTCTCCCTAATGTACAGCTTGAGAAGTTGGAGCTGTTAAAGCTTACTCCTCTGAAATAAAAATAATATTTAAAAAGAGAAAAAAGATTGCTTTAAAATTTCCTTTATGTTTTTACATTTAATTGACTTGAGCTACTGAGTTTAATAATGATCAAAAACAATTATAGACATGAAAAAGATTTAGAGAACCGTTGACATAGAGGAGAAACTGGTTCCGATTGGTCATTCTTTCTATATTGCTCATCAGAAAAGTAAACAAATTATAAATAAGATAAAAGTTGACCTATTTTGAAAATCTGTTCCTATCTGAGTAAGTAATACCTTTTTGTTTCTTAATCTAATAGATAAAGCATTAAGTCAAATACTGGAAACTACAGCTTAACAAAACTGGTAAAATTTGCAAGATTTGTTGGGGAAAAGGATTCTTCACTGAAAACTGTTATGCAAGGATTTAGGGGTTTTCAGTAATTGTGAATTAAACTAATTTTTTAAACTATTTTTTAAATTTTTTGTGTGTGTTTTGTTGAAGAACATGCAGCTGATCTTACCAATTCCTTTCCCTTTCATTAGCTATGCATCAAGACTGAAGTTTATTTCTTGCCAGTCTACTCTAGGAAACAAAAATCTGATGAAAGCATGGCATATGCAGTGTACTTAAATGTTTATATTCCTCTTTCACAGTGCTTATAAATTCAAAACAAAAAAGGGTAAGATAATGGTATTAAATAGAAACAGTCTTCAAAAGCATGATTGACAATATCACTAAATCTCATTATATCATGAACACCTTCATAAATCAATTTAATATGTGGTGTGGGATGACAATGAAAAATACCATCACAGTCCGTTACGCTTGTTCAGGAGGCGTTTACTGGCTAGCCTAGGAGTTTTACTCACGCAGTGGCTGTTTTTGAACATTTAAAAGAAATAATGTTGACCTGCTCATTTCATAATGGAAAAGGCAATCTGAAAACATACATTTCTAAGGAAAACTGGAGTTCATAAGCTTGCTTGATTATAAATCAACTAGGTGAAACTGAATATCCTCAGTATTTGCTGAGGTACTTCAAACAGATGAGAACTAGTATTTGCTGTTGCTAAAGTAACTTATTGTTTCTTCATTTTTATCTGTCTTTTAGTTATGATTTCCCAGAGTTTAATAGAGAAATGATCATGTATTAGGTTTTCTTTCGGAGGCTGCAGCTGCCAATCAGAGTAAGTGTATTCATTAGCAGTAAGTACCTATTACACCCATTGGTTACTGAAACCTAAATGTTATCATGCTCTTCAGAATGGAGCTGATTTATTCTTCCTTCTGTAGAAATATATAGAATCATAAGTGTCATGAAAACTATTGCAATCTTTTCTTTGTATTGTATTTTATTAGACAGTCTAATAATGATGACATTGACATTTGAAATTTCAGCTTCTCACTGTGCTTCTTGAGTGATGCTTCATTTTAATTAGTTATGTGTTGCATTCGAAGTTGTGGGTTTGTTGTTTTTTTTTTTATGATTCAGAAAGTCCTTTTGGTTGGTGAGATCTCTGCATTGTTAACATTGATTGTGGACATCATTACTTTATAAAGCTACTGATTTGACTTCTATAGTAATTACTCCTACTTCAAGCTAAGATTTATGCTGGATTAAATGGGCAATAGTTCTTAGGTTATTCTTTTTTACATTAGAACTGATCAAGTTTTCCTGAGTTTGCTTCCAGTATTAGGTTAACAGTGCATATGGTCTACCTTTAAAATTTCCCTCAGATACAATTCAGAGCTCATGAAATGTAAAATGATTTCTTCCCTGCTCTTAATAGAAATTATTAACTGTATTTCACAGAATGAGGCATAGGAGAATCTTCCACTTTTTTGTTATTACTGGCCAAAATCTGGAGGCATCTCAGAGCTGGTTTTGTTTAGAATTTTTCTAGATTGGCAGAAAGTTAAGTGTGTATTAAACTGTGCATGCTGATTTAACCATCAGGAAAGCTCATCACACTCCATCCTTCCTGCCTACCCTGCCAGGGAGCTGTGAGATATAGTACAGCTGGCTATACTGGCTTTGATCCGCGGAGGGGTTTGCTTACATAGCAGGAATCCACTGTTTTCCCCCAGAAGAAACACCCTCTAAGGCAAAAGTGCTAAAATAAAAGGCAGGATTTGATCAAACCATAAACTTTAAGCACCCTTTTCTCCTAGGTGAGAAGTTTCTTTAGTCATGCTGTGCTCATATCCATACTCATGCTAAATGCCAGAGAAATGTTCTGCAGGGAAGGATGAATTAGATGCAGTTTAAACAGAAAAACATACTGTTTTTCAAGTCATGATCTTGCCTGCCTGATAGCAATCTTAATCCTTTGTTTCAATGATCTTGCTGCTGTGCTAATATTGCTATAATATGGATGATAGTCATCTTCGCCACATTCCAAAACTTTCGTGCAGGTCATTAGGATTTCTTCCCTTGAAATCCCATGTCTCCCATAAATTTGACAAGTAGTTTCTTGTCTGTTATAGCAGTTCCAAATATCCCTGACATGGCAAGTATTGTTGTAATGTTGCAGTTGAAAAGATCCAGGTTTGAGAAAACACCCCTACATAGAAGAGAGGAAGGAAAAGGAATAATTGCAGTAAATCAGTTCAGTGACCCTGTTTATGATGTCAGCCACAAGCTGTTGGTATGCCAGAGATGAGCAAGCATTGGCATGCAACAGCAAATGCCACCAAAGATCACAGGTCGTGGAACTGGACTGGGACACTCCAGCAGAGAATGGATTAACATATTAAATCTGCATTGTGAAGGCAGATCATGCAACTGTGTGTACATATGCCATGAGATTGTTTTGCTGTGACTCATTCTGCACAAGCAGAAGCTCCTTTGTGTTAAGGTATTAAAAGGCACAGAGGAATATACAGTAAGAGATGCAAAGGAAGTAATTTTCATTTAAATTGAGGCAGTCTTATAAAAGAATTGTACTTTTTGAAATATACGGATCACTTAAATTGTTGTTAAAATTGAATGACAGTGTGTATTATTTGCATTACCTTATATTTTTTGGTAATAAAATGATTCATCTTGTTACATACAGTGATTTCAATAAGGATGGAAACTTTTTTTTGCCAGCAGTTCTAATGATGCAGTAGGATCCATGATTACTGATCATATATGACTGCTTAAGAAACTGAGTGTTAAAGCTATCCAGCATAATTACCAAATCCATCTCTTTCTGTATTATTCTGGAGCATCCATTCCTCTAGCTGGCATAGATTTGATCTTATAAACCTGTCTGGGCAGCATGGCAGACACTGCCTGGTGCAGCTGTGTTTGAGCAGGACAAGGTTGGGGCCAAAGCCCAGTGCCCCTGCATGTGCTGTTGGCACAGAGCCTTCATTTCAGAAGCATTAAGAAGCAGGGTCCTGTTCACTTATAATTATTTAACGACCTGTGGTACCTTTGGAGGCAGCTGGAGCTTACCTCTGTCTGCCTTAACCTCAAATTAGCACTGAATTGAGCAAAGCATGGTGTGTGAGCTTGGGAAAGTCATTAAATGAAAGACCTTTTCAACCTTTAGTCATTGCAGGTAAATACCAGAAGTAGCCTGCTAATCAAAAGTCTTTCATCATGGACTCCTACGCTGAGTTTCAGAGAAGAGACGTACAACTTTCTTCACGCTGCACAGATTTTTTTGAGAAAGAAAATTCATGGCACTCCAAGCAGAAGAAATATTTGTATTTCTCATTTCTTTCCAGTACAATTGGAGAGGGTAAAGTACAACACTAGGAGATAAAGATTTAGAAGAATTTGCTGCAGAGTAAATTATGCTGTAATTACAGCAGAGAAATAGTGTCATAAAATGGACTCTCTCCGCTAATCTTTTGAGGATTCTTGACATTTTGTACAGCAATCACAGATCTGTTGGCCCCACACGACAGAAGGCCTCAGCACTCTCTGTAGGCAAGCCATAAGAAAATCCATCGCGGAGGTAAAAATGTACATTTAAACTTAGCATTTGAGAAAATGCTTGACTTTTGTTGTGCTCTCTGAAAATACATAGGACAGTTTTTTGAAAATACTGAGAATCAGTTTCACAATGTTTGAACGTTAATGCTGAATTAAACATAGTGTGACATTTATTCAAAAAGAATGTTTTGAGAGGATCCAATGGCTTGGCCGACATGTGTTACTTGTAACATACATTGTAAGATTTAATATCCAGCTGGAAATGTATGAGACAAGAAATATGTGCCACTAATAAGTGATGGGATATTATTTTCTCATTCCAGTTATTTCCTTGCTATTTTTCAAATCTTTGCCATATTGCTTTTAATAGTTAAGTGAAGCACAGTGAGTTGTCATTTTGAGACAAACTAATTCGTTTTTGACACAGAAAACTCAATTCTGAGCATTCACTGCTCTTCCAGTGTCCATATTTCCATGGGAAGAGCAAGTTCTCTAAGAAGCTCTTTCCCTGTAGCAAGTAGTTTCTTTCAAATGCTTCCAAAAAGAGAACCAAGATATTGAACTTTCAGTAGCAAGAAACATGAGAAGGGCAATGCAGATAGTAAAGCAAGTTACTGTATTTTATGACTCTGGCTTTTATGTGAAATACCTACTATTCAGTGAGTACGTGTATTTTAATTGCTGTTAAAAGTTTCATGTTTACATATCCATAGCTTTGTGTAATTAAAGTAATATGAGACATTTTCATAATGCTTGGGGTAATAAAGAAAGAATAATGTTCCCGTAGCGTATTGAAATCTAAATCTTACGTTATAAGAGTGATGATGTCAACAAAGATGATAATGCATATTTTCAGTGTGTGTCAATGAACGATTCTGTAGTGGTTTGATGACAGGGGAAGTTCCGAGCACTGTGAGCTGGGCAAAGGCAGACTTCGAGCATCCTGGCAAAGAGTTTTTCAAGTAGAGTGACAATAAATCATATCTTTTATTCCTCTTATTTCTTGTCAATAAAGCATCATCAGTTCTACTTGCCTAGACAAGTGCACTTGGATTATTTACTGTTCCCCCGTGAATCCGTAGAAAAAGTAGAAATTTGAAAAATCATTGTGTTATTGCAACTTAGGCTTAATGAACATTGCAATTAACATAAAGGGAAACTTTCAGGATTTAGTGAGTGAACATGTCCAGATGTTCAAATGACTGGTAACAATCTTAATGCCTGATACTGCAAGCATAAATCTAGGAAAAGTGGACAATTTCTTGTTTCCAGGCAGGCAGCATGAGCAGCTATTGCATTGTTTGTTCTGTCACCAAGGGCATACAACAGAGAACTTGCTAGCCATCAACACGTGGAGTTGTAACGTTAACATGGGGCAAACTCAGAAAAAAAGAGTGAGATTTCCATTCTCTTCAACTAGTTTGTTACCTATTCCATTGTTCTTTTGTTACGCTTTTTTTTTTTTGAGGATTTTCATTCTCTACATTCTGTTTGGTAAATGATTGTAGTGAAGTTGACACTAGGGTACTGCCCTAATGGCTTTAAGGCATATGTACCACAGAATTATGTCATTAAGCATATCATGAATTTGATTGTTTTTATTGATAGAAGGGTGGGTAAAGAATTCCTAGATTCTCTACAGAACTTGGTGTTCTTCAAGATTAAATACTTAAGACATTTTGATTTAGTTGGAGAGTTGCTTATTAATTGAATGAAACCTTGAATTTTCATAATTAATTAGTAGTCTTTCTTTGTTATGGTGTAATACAACAGAGCTTTGTGCTTTTTCTTTTGACTTCTTCAGGTATGAATACAAGCAAGAGTGAGACAGTGAAGGAGCACCCATTGAAACCCTCTAGAAGATCTATGCCATGCTTAGCACAGAGCCAAACACATCCTCAGAGTCTGAGCAAGCATTCTTCGTTTCTGCAGCCAAATCGTGTACAGCCACAGCCTCAGCCTCTGAGTGCAGGAACATCTACAGCTACCGTTGATGTAGTGTCAGAACGAGGTAAGAGGCTGTTGTCTCTCAGCATCTTGTTCCACACTGGCAATGGAAGGGATCATTCTTTAGAGTCCCATGGTATCTTGGGCTGATCTGCTGGAAAGGAGCCAGCAGTGTGCCCATGTGGCCAAGAGGGCCAGTGGTATCCAGGGGTATATTATGAAGAGCATGGCCAGCAGGTTAAGGGAGGTGATCCTTCCCCTGAACTCTGGCTTGGTGAGGCCACATCTGGAGTGCTGTGTCCAATTCTGGGCTCCCCAGTTCAAGAAAGACAAAGAACTGCTGGAGAGACTAGCCAAGAGCCAGAGAGATGATTATGGGCCTTGAGCAGCTCCCCTATGAGGGCAGGCTGAGAGACATGGGACTGTTCAGCCTGGAAAAGAACTTCCGGAAAAGAAGTCTGAGAGGAGATCATATCAATGCTTATAAATATCTAATGGGGGGGAGTCAAATGGTTGGGTACCAGGCACTTTTCAGTGGTGCCCAGCAATAGGACAAGGAGAAGTGTGCACAAACTGAAACACGGAAAGTTCCATATGAGTATGAAGAAAAGCTTCTTGACTTTGAAGGTGACAGAGCACTGGAACAGGCTGCCCAGAGATACTGTGGAGTCTCCTTCTCTGGAGATATTCAAAACCTGCCTGGAAGCTTTCCTGTGTAGCCTGCGTAGGGAGCCTGTTTTAGCAGGGATTTGGGCTAAATGATCTCTAAAAGTCCCTTCCAACCCCCGTGATTCTGTGATCTTAGATATAATTTTTAAGCAACTCCCATTAAATTACAAGGACATTTGATAATCTTCACTTTGTTTAGATATCTTACAGCTTGTTAAAGAGATAGTGACAGAGTTGCCCACAACCACTAGAAGAACCTTGCTATTGAATTCTTGAGCACCATCTCTATTATGCTTAAAGTGAGACTTAAGCGTGTTTTTGTTTTATTTTTCTGAATTACAAGTTTATATTTGCTCACTGAAAACAAGACAAGGAAGTTCGTACATATGCTGTGAAACAACGTGAGAGTTTCAGTAGTCTCTCCTAGGGGAGAGAGTTAAAAATAAATACTGGGCTTTCTGTACTAGACGTCAGTATGAACATGTGGGAGCAAACTGGTTCATTGACTGTTATACACTGAGAGAGAGTAGTATGAAGAAAATAAAAGGCAGAAAATCCCTATGAATTTTACCTCGTGTTGAACGAAGGAATTGCTTTTATTTTAGGATTTATATTTAAATAAACATGAATTAGCAGATAGACTAGTCCAGCTGGAGATCCCAGCCGTTGTATGTGTACCCTATTGCTAACTGTTGCCAAACACTATTGTCAGCTGCATTGAGTAAATTAACACAACTTTTTGCTGCTACTAAATTTTGAGAAGCCCTTCCTTAATGTTGATAGGCAGTAAATGTTACTGTGATGTTATTTTACCAAGGGAAACTTCTCTTAGGAAGAAAGTCTTTTTTTCTGCCAGTGGAATATACTCATTAAAATTGCAGCATAAAACTTTTTGTTTGAGTTACTGACAGCTTTAAAAGTGTATATTACATGTGTATGCTGACATGACTGTTGTATTTCTTCCAGCTAAAGTGATGGAGACTTTGGAAAACAACTTGCTCAAGCTGTCTAGTACAGAATACAGTGATCCATTTTTAGGTAAGTTTATGTCTGATCTGAAATAATAACAAATATCTGATGTTTCAGTTACACTTGTGGCATTTAAGTGTGGAAAGGCCATACTTATCCTGAAGTGCCAGGTGGGTTGTTTGTTTTTTTTAAATAGGAGACAAAATGTGACTAAAGAAATATGTACTGTCTTATGTATTTTAAGGGAGACATTTCAGAAAGTTTCCTAACACTTTATCACTTCTTGAACTAACAATACATAAGGACAGAAGAGAAGTATTTATTTTTGCACAGTTGATGTAACCTTTTTCCATAACAGTTGTTCATAATACAATTGCTTTGAAATGCTTTTCTGAACTCCTCTTGAAATTGTTATATATATAAATAGATATATTATATATATACAAATATACATTTTGTTCAGTATTGCCATGTGTGCATTTCTGTTGCTTTTGCTTTATCCACAAAGTATTCCAGTGTGATTAAAAATAAAAAAAAATAAAATAAAAAAGCTGTAATTGGGGTATATTTGTACATGAATTTATGCTATTTTAATATTTAATGCCAGTGAAAATAGAAAAGAAGTCTCAGAATAAACCCTTCCTTACAAGTGCCAAATGAGTCTGTATATACACACAAAAGGAATAATTCGCAGGTTCCAAAATTAATTTTGAAATTCTTTGTTGATGTATTACCCATTTGAAATACATAAAGGTTTTTCTGTACCATGCATAACTACTATGAAAGCTCCTTTTGCTCACAGTCAACATAGCACCAAACTAAAAATGGTTGCTTCACGCCGAAGGAAAGAGATTTGCTTTCAGAAAGCTATTTTTCCTTCTCTCACATGTTTTTGTATTGATTTTTCTTGCTTCCCCAAAACATATAATAGAAAAAAAGCTGTTCAGGGTCTCCTAAAGAAGTGGCTATTGGAAATATGAGGGAAATTGATACTTCCTCTGAAACAAAATAAAAATGTTCCAAAATTGTAACAGTATAAAAACTTGGCATAAAGATGGTATAAGAATACCATGCATCTCAGTGAGGTTCCAGCTGAAACGCTGCTGTCCCCCATTGTCATTGGTTTTATTGATCAGGCAGGCATTTTCTTTATCCTGTTCTTTTTTTCCCAATTTACTTAAACTAATTTATTTAAACTAATTTTTTTTAAGTGATATTATTGCATATTTATGTATGGCAACAGTAATTTTTTCTCTTGGTGAATGATATACTATTTCTCATTCACGTAACTTAGTTTTTACCTGAAATGAAACATAGAGGACTCAGATTGAGGAAAAGATGGATTGAGTCTCATCTGTTCAAATTGTATTTAAAAAATTGTATTAAATTTTTAGTGGATGTTCTCCTCTTCTGATTACAGCTGTAGTCTTTGAAGGGAGAGGAAACATTATTTAAATGGTAGCCTTTTCTAACTTGGTTCATTTATTTGCTTGTATATTGAGATGTCTCCAGTCAGGCATTGGAACAGGCTGCACAGGGAGGTCGTGGAGTCACTGTCCCTGGAAGCATTCAAGAAACATTTAGATGTTGTACTGAGGGACATTGTTTAGTGGAAATGTTGGTGATAGGTGATGGTTGGACTGGATGATCTTGGAGGTCTTTTCCAACTTTTGTGGTTCTATGATAATATCAGCATTATCAGTGAAGTTCACCAAGATAAATCAGGGACAGTTAAAGGTACTTTTAAACAAAACCAACCAAGCAAACAAAAATGAAGATTTTTTTTACTATTTTTTTTTTTTTTAAAGCCTTTCTGCAAATCATCAAAATGCAGTTTTCCATTTGTGAATCCAGTTTATGTTGGTAGGAAATTGCGTCCAAGGTGAAAGCTTCACTTTTACTTTCCTGAATCTGAAAAAAGGAGTATGCTGCTTGAAATTTGATCATGAAGCTCGTGAAAATGAGAATGACGCAGCTCTGCTCTGTGAATTAGCTGGTGCTTTGGCATTTTGACGGAGTCTGCAAAGTAGGCTGATTAATGGGTATCATCGTCTTAGGAAATCTTTTCAAACTACTCTCCTGAGAACATGAAAGAACACTGAGTTAAGTAAATGTGGTGAATTTCTAATTAGACTCTATCGTGGAAACAGACCAAATAGGCCAAATTGCTTTCTCTTCTTTCAGGATCATAACTGTCCATAATTTCTTCCTTTTTCTGAGGAGAGGATAAGTAAACAACAGATAAAAGATTTGAGTTCACCAGAAACATTCTCCTTTATTTCAGTGGACTGTAGATAAGTCGTAAACGTATTGGATTTCTGTAGTCAATAATGATGGATTTGCAAAGGAGGCAGGTTACAAGACCTTTGTTACAGCTAACAGACAAAAGCAATCAAGGACATTATGAATTTTCACTTTGTCCTCTGTCAGTTTTAGGCGGTCAGTAGTATTTTGAGTTTGACGGGTCAGTAAATACAAAGAAAGAAGGCACTAAGCTTCTGTAACATATAGTGTGAATTTCTGTGCTTACAGCTATTGATAATACAGTCTCTAGTTGGAACTGGAACAGATAAGTGGGGAACGGTTAGTTAGGGCAACTACATGCAAAAATTTGTCTTTCTCTAGAACTTTTTAAGTTTTATAAACAGATTTGCAGCCACTGGAAGGTTAACTGATGACTTGGTCAGTCCAGGAGATGCTGCTCTGGTTCAGGGCTGTGTGCATGCACATCTGGAAGGAAACAATTATTGTTTGTTTTTTTTTTTTTTTTTTTTTTTAATAAAACATTTATTAGTCTTCAGAGACCATCATACGCAAAAAGAGAGTGAACATTCTCACTTAACATTTACAACTTTGGCTGTCAGTCTTCTCTAACAGGAATCTGTATTTGATAAATATGCAGTGTTTATTTGTACTAGAGTTTTATCTTTATGAAGAGTTATGAAAAATCATTTTCAGTAATCTCTTAAAATTGTAGGAGGTGGTTATTACATACCTTTTTGGAGTTTTGAGCATGCTTTGTCAATCAGCTGACTGAGTTTAAGAGAAGTTAGCAGTTGTTTATAGTTGAACTGAAAATGAACTGTTCTTGAGTTGAGCTGAAAGGAATTGGTATGGTTTGCAGGAGAATTTCTTATACTTAATTCAGTGAAAAAACCTCTTTTTTTTTTTAAGAGCAGCCCTTGTTTCTTACCATACATCAGATATAATCTCTCCTGCAATTCATGGTAAAGATGAACAAAATAACTGTAAGATGCAAATATTCTCAAAAATTGGAAATAATCGTCCACTGAGCAGTCTGGTCTTTTCTCAAATCAACCTTTGGGTTTCGGATCAGGAATAGGAGGACAGCAGAAATATTTGGATAGATGTGCAGCCTGTTTTTCCATCTGCTAGGTCCACTTAAAATTTCTGTCATTAGTGTTGCCAGGTTTGAGATCCTTTATGTCACTTTCAGACATTACAAGCCACATTCACAAAGGGATTTTTTATAACAGAATAGATTAATGCTTTTAAAAATCAGATATAGCTGAAGTATCGAGATTTTCAGAAGTTAGGCCATATTGGAAAACTCGTTAGACCAGGTGAAAAACCTGCAAGCTGCCCAGTCAGCTTGTTAACTGAAACATTCGATTTGCTCATTCTAACAGAAATATGTACACGTAAGTAGCTTTCTAAACTGTGCCAGTGTACACAGAACAATAGCAAGCTGAAATGTCTCATTTCAAATAAGATGTCAAAAATGAATAATGGCTGATACAATCAATAGAAATTGGCTTTGGGGGTTTAGATATAAAAAGTATCTAGTTTTATCTTATTTAGCAGTTTTTGTCAGCTGTCTCATTAGCAAATAAAATAACACTTTCTAATTCATTTATTCTTTTTTTCATCCTTTGAGTTTTTTTATTTCTGAATTAGGTCAATTAAGAGTGCTCTATGCATAGTAATGCAGAGATTGCAAAGAAAGCTAGACTTAATTTCTACTTCAACAGAAATGAGAGGTTTTCACTGTGCTGTTTAGAATACATTTTTCAGAAACTTGTTTGATCTTCAGGCAATGTTTGCGTGAGTAAGGGTAATCACATCTATTCTGACTGTTGAGACGTTAGGACAATTTATAATATACTCTATGTACTCCTATGTACTCCTGCGCTACATCAGAAGAGGTGTGGCCAGCAAGGGCAAGGAGGTGGTTGTTCCTCTGTATTCTGCCCTCTTGAGGCCCTATCTGGAGTACTGCATCCAGGTCTGGAGCCCCCAGTACAGGGAAGATGTTAAGCTCAAGGAGGGAAGGTTTAGACTGGATGTCAGGGGGAAGTTCTTTACAGAGAGAGTGGTGAGACGCTGGCGCAGGCTGCCCAGAGAGGTAGTGGATGCTCCGTCCCTGAAGGTATTCAAGACCAGGTTGCCCAGAGCTCCATCGAACCTGGTCTTGAATTCAAGTTTATATTGGTATTCAAGACCAGGTTGGATGGGGCCGTGGGCAACCTGATCTTGTGCCAGATCTGGAGGTTGCAGGCCCTGCCTGTGAAAGGGGGGTTAGAACCCGATGATTCTTGGCGTCCCTTCCAACCCAAGCCATTCTATGATTCTATGTCCAAGAGCATTGTCCATTTCCCAGCCTAGATCTGGTGCATGCGTGGGGAGACAGCATCATGTATGATGCAGTTCTGTGATCTGTTAGAACGGTATAATTTTTTTTAGTTGGAAGAAACCCTTAAAGGTCATCTGGCCCAACTCGCCTGCAATGAACAGGGACACCTACAACTCCATCAAGTGCTCAGAGCCCCGTTCAGCCTGACCTTGAACATCTCCAACGACTGGGCATCCACTACCTCTCTGGGCAATACATTCCAGTACCTCCCCACCTCTTCCTTATGTACCATCTTTATCTCCCCACTTTTGGTTTGAAACCATTTCTCCTTGTCCTATCACCACAGACCCTGCTAAAGAGTCTGTCCCCTCATTTTTTGTAGACCCCCTTTGAATATTGAAAGGCTGCTCTCAGCACTCTCTGGAGTCTTCTCTGCTCCAGGAATGTAGTGCTCACTGAGAATGTATTTCGTGCTCACTGAACTAAGTGAAAGAGTTCATCTTCTGAAAAAATAATAATGAGGTTCAAAATCAAAGTACTTTTGGCATTTAATCTGCCTGTACAAATTCTGCATACCATTTTACCTCCTCCAGAGAGCATAAAAACCTGCTGACTGCCTTTGTGAAAATGATGTATATTCTTTGTAATGGTTACATCTGTGTGAGAGCTCATGAGAAACTGTATACTAAGAAAAGCCTGCACTTATCAGCTGTGCTTCTCTTTGGTTTGTAATTATAGACATACAGATGAAAAATTTTATGTAGCATTTATACCATAAAGTATTCCACTTACCTATCAGAATAAAATAAGATGGCCTAATTCCATGACAGTATCACTTATCCAGGTGTCTAGTGATATCCTTCTCCAAGTTACTTATTGTTTCTGGGACTAAAATGGGGCCAAAAAGGGATTAAAATTAAAGCAAAACTAGATTGATTTCTAGACCAATCTTATCATTCTTAGTAAAGCTTACAAGGTCTTAGAAGAATCATCCTTTCAGAATTTGTGAAATGAAAGCTATTTAGGAACAATTTTTATATTATTTTCCTGTTCCAGAATAACATCACTCTTCACTTGAAAAACATCTGCTATCCTATACCACTTAACTAAAATATTAATTGATTGTGTGTTGCAGGGAAATTGGAACAAGTACTTTTTATGTTATAATTGTCATAAAATTAAAAATGCACTCTTGGCCCTTCAGAAATATGTGATAGAAAAAAAGACAGATGAGTAATTAAGGAGGCACAAAGTTGAAGATGCAAAATGTGGACCTAGAAATTAATTTCTTAGTGCTTCTGCATTGTTAGGTGAAAGACATCCAGAAATTAAAGACTCTCCATCATTTTTTCCTATAAGCTTTTAGGGCAAATCTTACTGCAACCCAGCAAGCAGAACAAAACTGTATGTCAGAATAGATGCCTCTTGTGATGTATAAAACTGAAGTCACTCATCATGTCCCTGTGTTACAAGATGGCAAAACAGAGCAACTAGTAAGTTTTCAAACAGCTTTAGTGAAGAGATCTATTACCCAATTGCTTAATGTTGGTTTGGGTTTTTTTTTAATTGTATATCTGACTTTAATTATTATTAAAACTTGTTATGTGGCAGCCCCTCAGAAACTCTCAACTACCACACAAGTTTCAATTAATGTAATTGAATAAGTTCAGTGCAGCAGCAAGGTATGTTATTGGCTATAAAAATATCTTAAAAATGCCAGTAGTTCAAAAACAAATGAGAGGATTGCGTTAAGACTGATGTCCTTGAAAACACTTTGAGGACATGGATGTGAGCATATGCCAACCTGCACTCCCATTTCTAGTCTTCACTCTACAAGACGTATTTTTCTTTTTTATTCCAGTCATGGATTTTTTTGTTTGGTTTTATGTTTGTTTTTTTCCTCTTTTCTTTACACCTCTTCAAGTTTTTGCAGGTTTTGCAGTTTTCAGTTCAGCTTTTTCTGGGATTGCTATTTATTGTAACATTAATGTAAGAGAGCTGTTTTTACAACAACCTACCCAAAAGGATAGAAATCATTTTACTTTTTGGGTTTTTTAATTTGATTCTGCAGTAAAGGAGAAATGGAAAAACATTTTATAAACAAGCATTGCAGTCTTTCTGCCAACTTTTCCAGATTGTACATTGACTAAAGGTTTTTGATACACCTCTGCAAATAGGTGAGTTGAAGAGATATATTTCAATGCATAATCATTGATCATTGGTTGTTATACAGCAGTATTTAGTGATAGCTGGGAATTTGATCAACCTTAAAATCAGAATTACAATTGTTTGAGTTGGAAGGAACCACTAAAAGTAATCTAGTCCAACTCCCCTGAAATGAACAGGGACACCTACAGCTTGATCAGGTTGCTAAGAGCCCTGTTCAGCCTGACCTTGAATGTTTTCAAGGACAGAGCATCCACTACATCTCTGGGCAACCTGTTCCAGTGCCTCACCACTCTCACTGTAAAAGACTTTTTCAGTATATCCAACCTAAATCTCACCTCTTTTAGTTTGAAACCATTTCCCCTTGTCCTGTGACAACAGACTCTGCTGAAGAGTCTGTCCTCTTCTTTCCTGTAGCTCAGGTTTAGATACTGAAAGGGTGCTCTGAAGTCTTCCTGAACAGCCCCAGCTCTCTCAGCCTGTCCTCATAGGAGAGGTGTTTCATCCCTTGGATCGTTTTTATGGCCCTCCCCTGAATGTTTTCCAATAGGTCCATGTCTATTCTGCACTGAGGGCTCTACATCTGAATGCTCCAGGTGAAGTCTCACCAGCACAGAGTGAAGAGGCAGGATCACCCTGCTGTCCATGCTGCTTTTGATGCAGCCTAGGGTATGTCTGGCTTCCTGAGCTGCAAGAGCACATTGCTGGCTGATGCCCTGGCTGATGCTCAGCTTGCTGGCTGCCAGTACCCACCCCCGGGTCCTTCATGGCAGGGCTGTGCTCTATCCTTTTGTCTCCCAGCTTGTATTGACAGTGGGAGTTGCCATGACTCAGGTGCAAGACCTTGCACTTGGCTTTGTTGAATTTTGTGAGGTTCTTCTGGGCTGACTGCTTGAGCCTGTCTAGGTCCCTCTGAGTGGCATTCTGTCTCTCAGGTGTGTTGACTGCACCTCACAGTTTGCTGGCATCTGCAAACTTACTGTTGTAATTGATGTAGATTCTAAAGAGCATCAGTCCCAGTACTGACCCCTGATGGATACTGCTCATCACTAATTTCCATTTGGACAGTGAAACATTAGCCACCACTCTCTGTGTATGATCTTCCAACCAGTTCCTCATCTTGAGAAGTCTAGCCATCAAGTCTATATCTTTCCAATTTGGAGAGTAGGATGTTGCGGGGGACTGTGAAGGCCTTACTGAAATCCAGACAGATTACATCAGTGGCTCTTCCCTTGTCCCCCGATTCAGCTATGCCACCATAGAAGGCCACTAGGTTGGTCAGGCAGGATTTGCCTTCCATGGAGCCATGCTGATTGTCTTATATAACCTTCTTCTCCTCCATGTGACTTAACATAACTTCCAGGAGTATCTGTTCGATGATCTTTCCACGCACAGAGGTGAGGGAATTCCCTGGGTTGTCCTTTCTACCCTTAAAATTGGGTGCAGTGTTGCCTTTTTTGCAGTCACCAAGGACTTCACCAGACCATCATGACTTTTCAAACATCACTGAGAGTGGCTTGGTGACTGTGTTAGCCAATTCCCTCAAAAGTTAAAAAACAAACAAACAAACAAAAAAAAAACCAACCAAACAAAAGAAAAACAACCTGAAGTTCTAGAGCAGTATGAACTGGACTTGCTTTTTTTCTCTGGTGGCATCTTGTCTGCACTCTCCTCCTCCCCAGAGCAGTCAGGCTAGCTGGTGGTGGGCACCAGAGTCCATCCAAGAGCTACAAGAGCAGCTTCAGCTGACATTTGTTCTTGGCAGTAACCATCCAGTTGGTTGTCATAGGCCAGGGAAGGTATGATGGGAAATAGAAAAATAAAATAAAATTTAGTTAACAGTAGCTTTCCCACAGCACAGAATGAAGAGCTCGAGGTGGACAAGGTTTTCTCATGATGTTTTGTGGAGCTGCAGCTAAATAAGGGCTCTGTGTTTGAATTTAAAGATGGATACTTATACTGCAAACCAAATAGATCTTAGTCCATTTCACTGCTTTTTGGGGGATGTTGCATTAAAAACACCTCTGGGCTGTACATCTCCAGTCACAGCATTTGGGGTTATTATCTTGATTTGGCTTGTGGCAATTCCAAATGGCAGTTGAAATGAAAACAGAACAAACAAAAAAAGATTGTGGAAGAATAGATGGCAGAAAATAGTGTTACTTCATAGAAAAGAGCTATATAAAAATTGTCATGGATGTTTTAAAGCTGCAGTTCTCTAAGAAAGGCTGAGGAAGTTAAATGACTGCATTTGTACAAAATGTGGCAAGCATTGGTGAAACTAGAAGCCATCATGTTTCAAGTAATTTAGGTAGTATAATTTCATCCTTAGGGGAATGTCACTTTGATTTAGTGGGAAAATTCTAGAAGAGAAAGTTCTTTCTTTTTCTCGATGCAAGTGAGGATACCTTATTACAGAAGAGAGCCTGTTCATAGAGGAATGCTACTGACAGCATTGACATTTTTTTTTTTTTTAATTTAAAGTTACATCTCGTTTTAATTGAGATCATTGTCTAAAATTTTCTGACTTCTGCGGTCTCTGTTGTTTTTTCATACAGATGTAACAAACACTGCAATGATAGAATGCTAGGTGTTAATCATCATTCTTCCCATTTTTGCTATATTTGATACTATTGTCTTGTGAGATAGTGGTTTCAGTGCATAAAATGTAATGTTTAAATGTACAATAATAAGTATTATTAAGTAAGTTTTATATTATTTTTAACTGTAGGTTTCCTTATTGTTGTTGAGAGGTATGGAAGGATTGTTGCTAAAACCTTCTTGGTATATATTTCACATAAGGTAGCATATATCTAAATGGAAGGTAATTATTTTTTTTTCCAGAAAATGGGTAGTACACTTTACAAGCTGTGTTCTTGACAACATAAACAATGTTTAGTATGTGAAAGTATGTTGAACAATAAGGAGAAACTCATTTCGTAACTGAATTATTTAAATAAAAATTTTGCCCAATTTTTGGGGAGTGTGAGATGTACTCAGTGTTTAATCCTGTTAAAACTTAGCTCACAAACGCAGACTTTTTTATGTAAGTGAAGTGTTTCTTTCAACACTGATAGCCTATCTAGCTATAAGAGGCTGGGTTTCAGAGGACATTTTCCTTTTGTTTTACTGGATTCTCTTCTAAGCTCTTGATCTTTGGAAATATAAGAGCTGGTCACATCTGGGTGTAAGTCAGGTCAGCTCATTTACTTAAGAATCCTGTTTCCTACCTTGTATACCTACTACTTTAAAGCATTCTACAGTCTTTCTGTTGTTTTTGTTGTCCGGAGAGTAATACTTTGTTAAGAGTCAAGTTTGGTGCTTTCACAATCAAAATAGGCTATTATATACATTAAAATGTCCCTTCACAGATTTACTGAGGTTAATATTGGCATCAGAAATTACTGAGGGCTCATCTGGTGTAATTACTATGTAAGTAGCTAAACAGTAGGAAAAGGAGCTCTCTGTAAATGTTCCAGTTTAGTATTCCTTCTCAGAATTGTTTAGGCTACATTGAGATAATTGTGGTTATTTTTTTTCTGTAATATTTACTGTGGAGAATTTGGCTGAACAACTGAATGAAAAATACTTTGTTGCTGCAGATGAGCTTTTCTGAATATAAAATTCAGGAAATTCAAGATTGCAGTTCCCACAGCAACCATGGCTTGCTTCTTGGCTTCTACTTAGGGTTTAGAATGGCTGGGATAAATAGTGTTCCCAGTACCTCTGACTTTTCCCATGTTGATGTGAGAGTTGAGATGAGAACTTGGCTCACAATTTGTGAGTAACTTTTCTTCCTGAATAGTTTCAATTTGCAATTTTTTCTAGACATAGATGTGTGGGAATAATTATTCCATCTTTTTAATCTTTAAGATATTTTTTTCAAATCTAAATATTTTTCCAGCATTCAATATAAATTGCATGGTCCCATAGTGTGCATGCATTATCCCCCATTTTATTGCTACCGAGGAAGTCTTGTTATGGTATTTTAGATAGAGAATGTGCAAGGAAATTCAGTATCTGAAAAAGGCTTCTCCCTTTTGGCAGAATCATATAGACTGACTCAGAAACTTAAGTCAGACGGACTGCTGTGATGGTGTAGAGAAATCTAACCTGTAATAGTTGGTCCTAATAAGCTTTGAGAAAGATTCTCACTCACCTGCAGTTAGGATACTCATAGAATCATCTTAGAATCGCCAAGGTTGAAAAGGACCTCCAAAATCATCTAGTCCAACGGTCCACCTACCACCAATATTTCCCCACTAAATTCTTAGTACCACATCTAAACGTTTCTTGAACACCACCAGCAATGGTAACTCAGCCACCTACCTCCCTGGGCAGCCCATTCCAGCGTCTGACCACTCTTTCAGAGAAGAGATTTTTCTGAATATCCAACCTTCAAATATAAAGCTTTTGCAGGAAAGGAAGTTATTGAGAAATGAATATTTAAAAGGAATATTCAACTGTGGCTGTAACTTTACTGTTTCTTTCCACAATAACCTAAATGAGCTCCCTGTTTTATTTTTTCTTCAGACATAGGAAAGGACAAAGACATGTACACAGATGATTCAGAACATGGGAATTACGATGTTCGTACAGATCAGTCATTGCTTATTCAAAACAAGCTCACCAGGCAGAAAACAGAACCTCGAACTAAATCATCTTTAAAGGTAATGAACACAGAACTTCATTAAATTGTATCAATTGCGACAATATGCTTAAACATATTCAAAATATAATTTTTATGGGGTTAAGCTAAAGTTCAAATAAAGAGGCATTTCATGGAAAGAATTGCAGGAGGTTCCTTACAGAGCTTACAGAATCAGTGAAAGGAATTCTCTGTAGCAGAAGTCACCAGAAATTATGGCAAATGTTGTAATGGTTTGTAATGACCCATTTGAGAGACTGTAGCCTTCTTGTGAAAAATTGACCGTGCACAGAACTGAGAGCGTAAGTCTACTAGCATGGATTGAAAAAAAACATCTCACCAGACAAAACTGACAAGTAATCTCAGCTAGTAATCAGTTAATCACAGTATTCATCTCAGTGCATTTCCTAGAAGAGTTCATCTACTATAATGCAAAAGAATTGTGTTTGATTTTAAGTTTAAAAAAGGTTTGTTTTTGTTTTCTCTCTAGATTGGGAGATCTGTGGTTTTCCTCTGAACCATGCATAGTTTATTGTAAACATAAGATACATGACTTATTCTCATTAAGTTCTGAGTGATTTATTTCTTCAAGACTAGAAAATTGTGTATTAAGCAGTACAGTTTTAAATAACGATTCTCAATTTTTGATATATAAAACTGTCAATAATTCTTTGCTACAAATCTAGAACTGCCTAAATTTCTTTAACATTATTTGTTCTTCATAAATTGCACTTTTCAGTAGGCCATTGTACTGTTCTGACATACATCATGCCCTTTATATTTTGTCACTTTGAATGCATTTTTCAGTATGAGTCTTCTAACTGATATGAAGCTTGTTTTCTCAGTCACACTGTATTGTATTCGCTCCTAGATTCTCTAAGACATACAGCAGGTCAGTATGATCTCTGAGACTGACCATTGGATGCTTTCATAAAAAGCTTTTTTTTTTATTATGATAGCTATCTAATAACTTTGAGATAAGTTTATAGATAATGATATATACAGACTTGGAAACCTGTGAAGGGGAAATGAAGCTTCAGTAATGACAGAGGAGGGTTAAATTTTAATATGTAACACTTCAATGAGAACTTTTTGTGTTAACAGGTTTTTTATTGGAGTTTTGTTTTGTTTTTAACAGAACCTTGTTTGATTTTATTACTTACTCAGACAAAGCCCTTTGTGTTAAATGTGAGGTAACAAAAAATGCAGAATGCAAAATTTTCAGGATTTAAGGTATGTTATAAGTAATTAAATATTTTTCATAACAATAAGGCAGCTAAAAAAGTTTAGTCACAGATAATGTCTTTCTAGTAACAGACTTCTCATTCTGCTAAATCAAGACATTCTTCTGTTTTCAGGTAAAATACAAAATGACTCCATTTTCCTCTAGACCTGCATGCAGGACTAACATAAAGTTTATAGGCAGGCAGCAAGTTAACTTTCTTTCAAAGTTCCAAGGGGCCCCTAGTATTTGTATTAAGTTTAAACAAAAATACGATTTTTATGTCTCAACCTTTGTACAACCTGACCCACTGAAAAAACCTTTTTTGAGTCTTATGAAGCCAGATCTGACTTCTAGCCTTTACAACAGCTTTCATCATAGCAACCACTTTGAAAGCTTCCTTTGGCTTTTATACCATTTTATACCATTAAGTGCTCTCATATACAAATGAACTTAGCTGGCATTATTAAAAACAAGTCTTCTCAATACACCAGATCAGAAATACTGCCCTAATGCAGCCTAAAAAGTTAAAAGCATACTATTCTTCTCTGCTAATGATTCTAATTTAGGCTTGGTTTGGAAGTATTGTTTAGCACCTGAGAGACTTGGGGACAAATGGTGATTTGCAGTTAATGCTTGATGTCTCAGTGATAAGCAGAAACAAAAGCTCTGGCATGATGAAAGCCAATGCACATTTTTGAGGGGAATTGTCTAGTGTTTCAAATTGCATACATGATGTGCACTCTCCATAAATCTGTCTTGCATCACGGCAGTTTTAAAGCCTTAAGAAACATCAGATAATATAGACAATAGCACCTCAATTTCAATATTAATCTTGGTAGTCATCTACTTTACTCATTTCCTTCATTATGATGTCTAACTCTTAATCCTCTGTAGCGTAGGCTGATATTTTAAAATCTGCATGAATTTCATATTGACAACCTAAGAGCTGTTCAGACCCATTAAAAAAGTTGTCTTTGTTATCCATATTTGCTTTGTTTTCAGCACCAACTGCTACAGCGATTCTTTAGAAAGTATGACTTCACATATCCCTCTGTCAAGGGATCTCATGCAGAGGAATGATGACAGTGAGTGACAGCTGAACAGAATATGACATAAGTGGTATCTGTTAATTGCGAGTGAAACGTAGAAAATGAGAAGGTCCCTGAGTGGAAGGTTGATATTTGAAATGTTCTAGTTTCTCTAAGAAAGGAAAGTGAGCTAAACAGATTTTGTCACTTGAATGGGAAGCTGAAGATGCCCAATGAAGCAGTGAAGTCAGTAGCAGTGAATTATTTTTGTACCAGTGACTATAACACGTATAGTAGCAAGACAGGAATATTTGAGAAATTACACTTGCATTTCTTTTTGTTTACTACATTAGTGTTACTGGCCTTAATCAGATGGATTTTTTCCCTAGGTAGTGGTTTTTGCAGTCTGGAAAGATAAAGAAAGGGGTTCTAGGAAAACTTTCCCACATTATCGCTATGGGTTCAGGAAGTACAAAGAAAGGCTACCTGTACAGTGGCCTATTTTACTGCCTTTTGTGTTATCTACCACTATCCACTATAATAGTGCATGTCAAACATAGCTTTGTGTTGGATGGGATCTGGCACAGGTTCTATTTCAGTCTCTGGAAATGTTGTGTAACTTCTAAAAATTTTAAGTAAATTTTAAATAAACAAATGCTAAAAATGTGGAGAATTGTTTCCAATCAGCTGGTCAGAATGCTGAAAATTCAATATGACTTGAACAAAACCCAGTGTGTTCAGTGTAAATTACTACTGTGATTACTGAAAGATAGAGCTACCAGTGAAAACCTGAAACACATTGCTTAGGCTTTTAATTGGATTCTGTTGGATTTTGAGCATTTCTGTTCCTTTCATCTGCAAAACAAATAATTCATTTTTAAAAATTTCACATAGGTGGTTTGGAAAAATTGAATAAATCAAATAAAATTGAATAAATCAAATGCATTCCCAGAATAAATTTATTTTTTAATCTTATTTTTTTTTATTTTCCATGCTTTTGCAGGAGTTTTCTCTTTCCATTACCGTCATGTTTAAGTGCATGACGTTGAGTTACAGTTTCTTAAACTTTATTTGTGCCATCTGTTCTAATCCTGACAATTTATCACTAATTTCAGGTACATTATTTCACTCAATCTATCTTGCTCATGTGTTCCATGGAAGTCAGGAATGCATGCTCAAAGAGAAGGTTTGGCAATTAAAATTGTTTTAGTGTATAAATCAGAACAAGATATGGTCATCTGACAACAATGTACTGGAAAGGAGAAGGAGTCTCAGATAAGGAGTAGTCTGCTAATGCAGTCTAATAACATAAAAGTAAGTAAAGTTTAAAAGGAATGATAACAGATAAAATCATTACCTCTGAATAGAATGACATGGTCAAGTGCAGCACAAGTTAATGCTGTTTATGCTTTCAGTGCATTGGTTCTCATCTGCTGAGAGGTTTCATTTAAAATTAAAAAAAAGGAAATGAAGAAAAAGGAATCTTTGAAATTAGTTCAGTAATAGCAGGGAAACTAGTAAGAAATTTTACCACAGTGAAAGATACAAGTTTAAAAAAGAAAATAAAAAAAGAAAATGTCAGCAATCATGTCAGTATGGTTCCTACTTAGGTCTTCCTATTAGACCGAAAGAGCAAATAGAGGTGGTTAAGTACTAACAGTGAAAAAGCTTTGTTGGGGCCACAGGCTTGATCTGAAACAGAGCAAGCATTAATATGGAACCTCACCTCTGTTTCTGGAAATAAGCCTGTTGCGGTTAGCATTAGTAACATCTATTTCCAAAGAAAACTTAAAGCTGAGAGTTGAGTCATAAGCTCTGAATGTAGACACAAACCACTGAAATAATGATAACTTTCGGTGTGAATATTACCACAGATATTAACACAAAGTTCATGGTAACAATATTAAGGAGAATGAGTAACGAAAATAAGCAGGATGGTTTTCATGAGTCAGCCAGTAATCTCTTTACCTAATAACATCTTATGAACACCAGTGAATTGTATTGATAGAAAAGTTTCTCTTATGTGAAATAACCATTCTACTTACGGTGACAATGGGGCAGCTGTTATTTATAGGTAGTTACATTACCTTAGAAGTTCACACATGAGTTCTTGTTCCTCAAATTGTTTCCATGGCTACCTCAGTCTCATACATGCTTTGGTAGGCCTGAGCTCATCTATTAATATCTCTAAAACATCTCTTACAAATTGAAGAGATGAAGAAATACAGAAAACTGTTTTCCTTGCCTTGCATCTAACTACCAGTGTGTTTTGATTGTATGCTACATTCTTCTTCTCTCACTTCTCTATCCCAAGCAGATACTCACTGCAAGAGTACGAAGTCATTTTATGTTGCAGAATGTTCTACGCTGTCCTAGTTAGCCTGGAAGACTCCATGCCAATAAACTTTATGGTGGAGGTTGTAAAAGTTTGGCATGTCAGCAGTAGGTCAGTGAACATGTTTGCCGGTCAGCTTCCATAAGAAAGCAAATAGCATTCATTTCGAAGTCTATTTCCTTGTCTTTTGTTCTTCTTCAAATGTTTCCTTGTTCTATGACATTTTTCTACATCTTTGTATCCCAAAAATTCTACTGGCAAGGTGGTGCCACTATAGAGGGGTGATGCTGGGGCAAAGTATTGATTTACTATGTGCATGCTGTTTGTTATATGCAGAAGGCACTGGTGTAGTACTAACATAATCATGCAGTATATTATTCTCAACTAAATTGCTACAGGGATGTCTAATTTTTGAAAATAAATTTGAAAAATCTATTCACAGAATCACAGAATCACGGAATCACTAAGGTTGGAAAAGACCTATAGGATCATCCAGTCCAACCATCCACCTATCACCAATGGTTCTTGCTAAACCATATCCCTCAACACAACATCCAAACATTCCTTGAACACCTCCAGGGTCGGTGACTCCACCACCTCCCTGGGCAGCCCGTTCCAGTGCCTGACCACTCTTTCAGAGAAGTAGTATTTCCTAATATCCAGCCTGAATCTTCCCTGGCGCAGCTTGAAACCATTCCCTCTAGTCCTATCACCAGTTACACGAGAGAAGAGGCCGACCCCCAGCTCACTAAAACCTCCCTTCAGGTAGTTATAGAGAGCAATAAGGTCTCCCCTGAGCCTCCTCTTCTCCAGACTGAACAATCCCAGCTCCCTCAGCCGCTCCTCATAAGGCCTGTGCTCCAGACCCCTCACCAGCTTTGTTGCCCTTCTTTGAACACGTTCCAGGGCCTCAATGTCTTTCTTGCAGTGAGGGGCCCAGAACTGGACACAGTACTCAAGGTGCGGCCTCACCAGAGCTGAGTACAGGGGGACAATTACTTCCCTGCTCCTGCTGGTCACACTACTTCTGATACAAGCCAGGATGCCATTGGCCTTCTTGGCCACCCAGGCACACTGCTGGCTCATGTTCAGCCGAGCGTCAACCAACACCCCCAGGTCCATTTCCTCTACACAGTCTTCTAGCCACTCCGCCCCAAGCCTGTAGCGTTGCTTGGGGTTGCTGTGGCCAAAGTGTAGGACCCGACATTTGGTCTTATTAAACCTCATCCCATTGGCTTCAGCCCAGCTATCCAGCCTGTCCAGATCCCTCTGTAGGGCCTCGCTACCCCCAGGCAGATCGACACTTCCAGCCAACTTGGTGTCATCTGCAAACTTACTGAGGGTGCACTCAATGCCCTCATCCAGGTCATCAATAAAGATATTGAAGAGGACAGGCCCCAGCACCGACCCCTGGGGAACACCACTCGTGACCGGTCGCCAGCTGGATTTAGCTCCATTGACCACCACTCTCTGGGCCCGGCCCTCCAGCCAGTTCCTTACCCAGCCAAGAGTGTACCTGTCCAAGCCACGGACTGCCAGCTTCTGCAGGAGAATAGTGTGGGAGACAGTGTCAAAGGCTTTGCTGAAGTCTAGGTAGACTACATCAACAGCCTTTCCCTCATCCACCAGGCGGGTCACTAGATCATAGAAGGAGATCAGGTTGGTCAAGCAGGACCTGCCCTTCGTGAACCCATGCTGGCTAGGCCTGATCCCCCGGTTGTCCCGCACTTGCCGCGTGATCTCCCTCAAGACAATCTGTTCCATAACCTTCCCCTGTCAGGCTAACAGGCCTGTAGTTCCCTGGGTCCTCCTTACAGCCCTTCTTGTAGATGGGAGTCACATTGGCAAGCCTCCAGTCTTCTGGTACTTCACCAGTCAACAAGGAGCGCTGATAGATGATGGAAAGCGGCTTGGCTATTACCTCCGCCAGTTCCCTCAGCACTCTCGGGTGAATCTCATCTGGCCCCATGGACTTGTGACAGTCCAGTTGGAGTAGCAGGTCTCTGACTGTTTCCTCCTGAATCGTGGGGGTTTAGTCTGCTCCCCAGCCGAGACTACCAGGTCAAAAAGTGGAGTACCCTGAGAACAACCGTTCATTAGCGAATTTGTTTACTTATGTCTAATGAATACTGATACATTTACTGATATGCATGGGGCAAATAATAAATATTCACAGATTAACTGCTACCATTTTGTGTGGTACAAAATATTTTACCAAGATTTTATGTATACTTTGAATTTTTTTTATTATAATAGGATACTAGATGGGAAAATGATACTCAATTGAACCTCTCAAATCTGGACATGAGAAGTTCAGTCTTCAAACTTAGGAAGGATGCTAGACAGAGGCATAAATATTTTGGTGCAGAAATCGAGAGAAGAATGCCTTTAAACTATATGACTAAGAAATACAAAATAGTTTACCGGAGTTATTTTCCATTCCTACTGTAATTCAACATATTATCAGTGAACAATACTGGACAAATTCATTGTGCGCTCTTTGGCTTTGTTACTTTCAATGGAGATTTTGTCAGTTGCTTTGGCACTCGTGGCACTCTTGTGCACGGCAGTTTTGTTTCTGCTCTGTCTGCTGAGACTGTGCATTATCAAGGCATTAAGTGACCTTGACAGCTGGCATTCTATCTGCATGTAAGTGTTAATATTAAAGAAGGTAGAGTTGTGAACATGGAAGTAGAATCATGTAAATTACACCTTGCCTAATGACTTACCAAAGGCCAGAAGGCTTTTTTGTTCTTCTCTCACATCTTCTTTAAAGTTACCTCTATTCTTCACATCTTTACTGAATGCCATACCTTGGGTTACCAGAGAAACTGACACTCAGTGCTTCCATTTGCAGTAGCAGAATCACTTTTTTCTTATTACATTGTTCCTTTCTCTCACAAATTCCCTGGTGGGAAAAAAAAAGAAAAAGAAAAAAAAAGGCAACCCAGTAAGTCTTCTTTTAATATGTTACTTCCTTACTGGTAAGTTGCACTAGATAATCTCCAGAGGTCCCTTCCAACTCCGATGATTCTGTGATTCTGTTGCACATTTAGTTGTCAGAATTTACATCTAATTCCATATTAGGCTGGAAATAAATTTTATTCCAAACACCATCACCTTGCAATAAAGAGATCTTGAGGAGAAAGTTTAGTAATTTTCAAATGTAAAAGCAGAATTTTGAGGCTCAGCCTTGTGTGTCTACCAATGGTTCAATCACAGACAGTGTTCTGTTGATATCTTTGATTTCTTTTACATAATTTTACAAATTATGTAAGCGCAATTATGTACAAATTATGTACAAATTATGTTAAATGCAAGTTCCACAACCTACGCAGAGATCAGTTGAACTTCATCATCTCTTGTAGAGGAAAAATAAACACATTGTGCTGTGGAATCTCAATTCTTGTGTGATATATCAGTCAGCATTAAAGTAACTGAATCCTACCTCTGTTGGCTAGGGCTGAGAAATGCTGTTCTTGGATGTTCTTATAAATGTGAAACTACCTTTGACTCTTTTTAGAAAGTAAATGACGGTCCTCGAATTCAGAAATTGAAACACAGACTGTTCACTGGCTGAGCTACACCCCAAAGTAAAAGTTGTCTCTTCCTGTATATGTATCTTGGGTCAGAATAACCTGCTCTGGGCTGAGTCCGAGTCACTTTGTGCATGCTGCCAGGTTAGCACTCATTGTGTTTTGTTTGGTTGTTACTTCAAATTTCAGGAAAATATGAAGCAGATCTTAAAATGTTATTAGTAAAGGTCTGCTTTCCAGCTCTTTGCTTTGCCTTTGAATGTTAAATAATGTTAATGAAAATCTTATGCATAAAACTAACAAGTTAAGCAATTTGTCCATGTCAGACTCTATTTACTGAGTGTTGATAGTAAGAATAAATTAAATTATCAGAGAAACACATGTGGAATCTAGTAATGTGACTTTTTCTAGGTTAGACTCACGGTTAAGTACTTTGGTTTTGCCTTGATAGAAGTTTTCTTATCACTCTTCGAACTAGAGTTAGTAATGACATGTTTAGATATACATCAATTTGATGATTCCAATATGTTAAAGCTTCAGTGTTGAATTTCTTTGTGAATGGTCAGTTGTTACCTACTGTATCACTGTGTAAATGAATGCCAAGATAATTTAAGATGGTTATTTATTAATCCCTTAGAAAAACTAACACAAAAATAGAAAATGAAACAAACTATTTCTAAAAATTAGCCAAATGAGTAGTGATTGAAATTGCAAGCTTAAGATAAGAAAACAATACTTCAATGCAGAGCTTCATTTTTATGTCAAAGGTGAACATTAAAAGGTTCTAATTTAGCTTCGAAATGTTTAATATTAAATATTTTCTCATATTACCATTATATATGAGGGCTGCTCCGAAAGTAATGCCTCCTGTTTTATTATGTTATCCCATGACATCAGAGGTGGATGTTGGTGGTATGGCAGTAGAGGTTGAACCTTCCAGCAATGTTCCATTACATGTTGTTGCCATGTGACAGATGGCTGCAGGATGGCAACATTTAGCTTTTAAATTATTAGACCTGGCAGTATTACTTCTCTGAAACGGAGGAATTTTGGCAATCACTTCAGGCAACCTAAGCAGCTGAGAAAGTTTCAACTGTTGTTGGTACTCTTGGTGCGACTTTTTTCTCCACAGATTGATTGTATACGAAGTCAATGTTGTCAATGGAATTTTGAAGCATTTTTAGTTATCTCTTATATATCTTTAAAACCAGGAACTCAGCACAAGAATTGTAATTAAAATTTGTCTCCTTTTAACTGATCTGTGAGTTGGTGATGGAAATACCATAATGGTTACAGAAAGGTGGGATGCATGCTACATGGATTCAGGATGTTGTTATAAAAGCACATAAGATTGTTATATTTTGCTTCTATCGTGTACTAATAGGATTTCCAGCAATCACCAGTGAACTCAATTTGGCATATTTAGCACTTCATTGGAGATACCTTGGGAATCTGTCATTCCTAGTGTAGAGCACAACTAGTTTTCCACAACTGGGAAGATGAAAACCTAATAACATGCATTTTTCCAAGAGTTTATTGCTGTGTCAATGCATAGTTTTCTGAATTAAGCTGTCCAGATGTTGCAAGGTGATGTTTTATGAAAGGATTGTATAAGTTAATATTCTGCCTTATTTTCTGCTTTTTTCTTTGAATGAACCGAATCTCCAAAGAAATGCTGGTTCTTTCATTTAGTCTGCCATTATTGCCAAAAGGTTCTGCTGATTGCTTAACTCTACATGGCTTATTAGAAAGTCTTTCTCAGTTCCTGTATAGTACCTTTCCAGCAGGAAGTCTCCAAAGAGAATTTCTCAAACAAAATATAAATATGTTTCCATACCAGACGCTTGAGCGTAGGAAAGGTGATCAGGTGGCTACTGCTGATATAAACATTGATCAGGTTCATTTTGTACCTATTTTCCAAGTAAAACAGGAAATACTAACTCCTACATTTGATTGAAATTAATACTGTCTTTTCTCCGTACACATTATGGAGCCACTTCAGATCAGCTGAAATTACCATTAAATTATGTATAATAAATGTGTATAAAAATAACCAGATAAATTATTTCACTGGCCTAGATGCTCCTGGTAACATAGGTGGACATTGCTCTTCCAGAATTACACTGAAACCAGCAAAGCAAATGCAGCAGTGGCTTCACTACTGCAACATTTCGGTCTGTGCATCTGTAAGAATCAGATCCTCTGAAAGTGTTCTGAGATGAACAGATGGGGAATTTCTTTCTACTGACAGTGCAGATCATTATTTATTGAACATTGCCCCTGGAGATTTCTGTTCAGTGCAGATGAACCTGAGGGCATATTTGCACCATTGTTAATCTGAGGAAGGAAAAAATAGATCGCTTTGCTCTTGCAGTAAGGTTTTTTTCCAGGAGAGAAGAGCAAGGTGAAAAATGTCTAGAAAGTATAGTCCAAAGGAAAGGTAGAGGTGTCTTACTTAAAGGGAAATTTAATATGCAGAATGTCTGTACAGAAATTGCATGAGTAGAAACTGTAAGATATACATCATCTCTCCACGTGGGGGTATTTGGGACAGGCTTTTCCTATTGTTTTGCCAACTTCATGGAACATAATAAGTAGCCAATTCAAGTCAGCTTTTGTGAAATGCTTATGCTGGAATACATTGCTACCCCAAAGCATCATTCTTATCTGCAAGTTGTTACCAGAATTACAGAAATTGAGTGGGTTCTGGCAAAGAGGAGTGGTAGAAGTAGATAGAGAAGGTAAGGGGTAGAAGAGGAAATAAGAAATTACTTGTGAGCAGTAAGGGAAATGCGTAAACAAGCACTTTTGGGACTAATGCTGCTACCTGCTGAAGAATGTAGGAGCAATTTGAAGGTGACAGAGAAAGGATGCCCACTTGGTCTTCCTCATTAAAATGAGGTGTAAGACAGTGGGTAGTTAGGCCTGCCAGTGATGCCAGTAAAGAGTATGCCAGAGGATGAGCAACATCCAAACTGTAAAAGCACAGGAAGCTATGCAAAAGTAGGAAAATCCATAAACCCTGCTTTACTGTTGAATTTTGTTTTTCAAGGGCAGAATGGTGTAGAAACAGGGTTTCTGTGTCGTAGATGTCATTTTTTAAAAATTCTTACAAATTGGTCTGTGTATAAGAACTGCACTATTCTAGTGATAATATAAAATGTGAGTTGGGCTTCTAGTATACTTTTAAAAATACCTTTCAGTTTACAGAACAAATGCAAGTTTGCACTGTTGCAAATAAGATTTGAATGTATTGTTTTTTGGTCAGATATCTAGAAGTAAAAAGCAAACACGAATAAAAGCCTTGTTTTGTTGTGGGTTTGTGTTTGTTTGTTTGTCTTTGTCAGTGATAAGATTTAGTGATCCTGTAAACATATTGAAGCACAGCATGAATGTCACAGCTCCAGGCAAGCAGGACAACGTTTAGATCTCAAATACCCATTTTCTATTTACATATTCAATATTGAAATACATAAGCAGGTATGTACCTTGGAGCAAATAATGGGTACTTTCATGGGTTGCTTTGAAAAGTTACATCCAGAAAATAAAGACAACTGAGGCCATCACAAGCTGCTGAGGAGAAAAAGAAGCCTAATTGTATTTAAATGGAAGCATACTGAACTTATATAATATTTCCAAAGGTGTGTTGATGCAATTTTGTAGCAATGAGTGGTCTGAGAATTGTTCCTTGGTTGTTGTTCTGGGAGGAAGAAAGCAGAGAAGGATTTTTTGCAGACTGAGAGGACCTCAGAAACACTGAATGTTTAGAAAGTTATCTGTGAAGTATATGGGAGTATTAAAAAATAAAACACCTTGCACAAACAAACGAGCTTGTATCCAGTATCTCTGCTGCTGGCATCACACACCAGCACATGGTTCCACTTATAAAAGGAGAGAGTAAATGTTGGATATATCCGAGTTTTATTAATTTCATCTCAAACAATCCAAATAAGATACAATTCCATGAGAAACAATCTAGCTGATAAAAAGTAATGCATCATCAATAGACTTCTGATGGTGTGTGTGATGCATTTTCCTTAAAACTCCCATACATATTCTGGACAGACTGCTGTGTTGAAATGGTGCTGCAGCCTCCAGAAGACGGCAGCTGTTTCTCAGTTTACCTTTTCAAATTTCAGACTCTTCATAAGCTGACACCAGCTGATATAGTCACTGTCTATTCTGAATCATGCAAAACACAGACTGTAAAAATAACTTGCAGCAGCACTGTGTAAAGCAGGCTTTTCCATATCAAATCAGAGGATCCATTGCATTTACAAGCGTGGTGGGAAGGAACTAGATGAGATTTAAGCATTGCTAACATGGCATTGCAAAAGGACTTCAGCTGGGATATCTGAGGAAACATCCTCATCAGTAATGTTTCTTTTTTAATTTTTTTGAAATTATTTTTCTTAAGGAAAAAATAGGATTGTTTTATAAAATTTTCCAGGTACCAAGCTTGATTTAATTTCCTTGCCTTTCAGTTTTATTAATTCTGATAGGAAAGTAAGTATTACAAGTGTTCATATCTGTACATACAAGATAAAAAATTTAGGATTTTTGCACAGCTGACAGAAATGGCTAGATTGTGGTTGTTGTACAGTTATTTTAGCTTGTTCTATTCTAATTCATTTGAACTCCTGAACAACCAATGAGAAGAACTGCCTGTTCTTGTGACTTGTTCTTTATATATTCATCCCGTGGATATGTGGACATTTCTGTGCTTCAGGAAGTGCTGTGTTACAGGGAACTTGTGATGGATCCATTTCTCTTTATGAATGGCGTATTTAACAGATTTTAATTTTATCTTCTCCAGACTGATGCCATGGGATCGTCAGGCCTCTTCTTCAAAGACGGCAAGAAACGCATTGATTACATCCTGGTCTACAAAAAGTCAAGTCTACAGGTAGAAAAAAGAAGCACGTTTGAGAAGAATTTGAGAGCAGAAGGGCTTATGTTAGAACGAGAGGTGAGTTCTTAGTTTATGTGGTATAAAGCAACCTTTGCATTGCTGTCTTGCTGGACTAAATTTATAACAGATTCCTGATGATTTACAAGTCTTTCTGGTCAGGCTGGTCCCTCTGTTCAGTGCTGATATATTAATCATAGAATCATAGAAGGGCTTGGGTTGGAACGGATCCCATCAAGCTCCAACCCCTCTGTGGCAGGCAGGGCCGTCAACCTCCACATTTAATACTAGGCCAGGCTGCCCAGGGCCCCATCCAACCTGGCCTCGAACACCTCCAGGGACGGGGCATCCACAGCATCTCTGGGTAGCCTGTTCCAGCACCTCACCACTCTCGTAGTAAAGAACTTCCCCCTGATATCCAACCTAATAATAACAGTAGTTTGACAGTGTGTCTGATGTGTCTTTCTCATGCACACTTATATGTGTACATATACTCATATGCATCCCTCAACATAAAATCACTTCTAAATAGGTGCAGACGTAGTGCAGTACATGGGAACATCCAACTCCTTACACCTTCAAAACAGAAGAAATTTCAGTAACCCATGTTGTCACTTTAATATATAACCCCTATGTCTTGTAACAGAATGCATGATATTTAATCTCCCTATATTTTTAAAGGGGTAATGATATCAAGTTAATTCATCCCTAGCTTACATGTCTTAATCTGCATTGAGTTCTTTGAGCTAGAATAGTTTACAGTTTATGTGCTACTTGGCAGGCATCCAAATTTTCTGGACTGCAATTAGAAAAACAAACAAACAAAAAGCCACCTATTATTCTAGTCATACTTAATAAAATATCAGAAGTCACAGAATCACAGAATCACAGAATCACTAAGGTTGGAAAGGACCTATAAGATCATCTAGTCCAACCATCCACCCATGTCAAGTCATGTCAAGTCTCACTGTTAACCCCCTTTTTCTGTGCATGCTGAAACCTTTAAACACTCAGAACTTTGAATATTATTAAGGATTTCTTTTTCTACTTTGAAGAATGATTTTGTCAGCTTTGCTCTGATCTGTAATAGCTTGTTTTCCCAAGAGTCCAAATTAATATCCCTTTAGGTTCCTAATTAGGTTCCTAATAAAGTTGCTGATACTATAGGGATTAATTAATATTTTTATCTAGATGCTCACAATCAGCCTTTCATATAAATATATTTTTTAAATTGTTCTCTGCATTGTCAGAAAAAAATATATGTATTTGAGTCCTTGTTTGTCTTTTCCATTCCTTTCTGTTTCTTAGTTTTTATGCTGCTCTGTATTGCACTTTGATGGATATTTCTGCCATGAAATGTGAAAAACTATTTCAAAAGGATGTGAAGCTGTTGCTGTTGTGATTAGGATAACAGTACTGAGAATATTAACATAAAAAGAAAGGAAACGAACTCAGGAAAACAGACTTGCAATTTTACTCTTTTGTGAATTACTTATAAAACAGACGTATTTAGTCTTTCCTAAAGTAAGTTCCTGTAGTTCATGTGTCTTTTACCTTGATTATTTTCTTCAGCTCAACTCAGTAGAATTGCTTTACATGTTCCATGTGAAAGCAGTAAGGCTTTAGCTGCTTGCAAGTCTTTGCAATAGCAATATAGCACGTTGAATGTTTGTAAATAACTGGCCTGGAAGTTTTGTTAAACTTGTTTTTAAGTTTTTAAACATTGTTTTTAATCTAATAGGAAAAAAACAAACTGATTTTCAGATATTTATTGAAATAGGAACAATCTTCAGCTGGAGTCAATTTAGAAGCACTGACATTTCAGACAAAATGCGTTCATATAAGATAGTGATTCTAAATATCAAGCTATTGAAATTGCTTTCCAGTATTATTTTTTCCTTGTCTTTGGAGAAAAATGAAATCCTAGAAGCAATATTACAGAACTTTGACATGACCTTATGGCACTGATGGACAGAATTTTGAGCACTGAAAATTCAGTTCACTCTCTGACTGAATTTTCCTCTATCTTTGCTTACCAAACCTTGTATAATTCAAGTCTTGGGGAGGCTTTTATCAGACTCAACTCTACCAAAATGTTTGATTATGGAAAACTCAAGCAAATACATTTGAGAGGGGAGTTTAACACTGAAATACTGATTAAAAAAAGTTAAATACAGGAACATACGATGTTGAAACTCTTGTTTGTGTTCATATAAATCTGTGATATAAAACATTTCTGTATAATATTCCTCATAATTTTATGAAAAAAAATCATACAGAGATCACATTTGAAGTTGATAAACTTCATCACAATTTTTTTCTGGATTTTCTGTTTTGGCAAACTGGGATCTGCAGGTTTGTCTTATGGCTCTAACAGCTGAACACCATTGTACTATTCTCCTTAAATGTGAGACGGATTGAGGGGTCTTAAAAGGCCTCATCTAAGATGATTTTGATGCATTAAGCCTTTCTCTACTTCTGCTAGGTTTATAAGCAAAGAACTGTCCTACAGGTTCCTTTTGGCAGTTTCTTGTTCACTCCTATGACAGGATTTGGAGTGGGATGGGAGCTGTTCATTTTCTATTGTCTGTCTCAGCACTTGCAACGTTTTCAGGGTTGCATAAATGCTTCGTGATGAAATTTGACCTTGAAGTATTTAGAAGTATGAGTGCCTCGTGGGATTTATTAATACATGTAATTATTAATACATGTTTATTTGTTACCACTTTTTGCAGCCAGCTGTAACAAACAGTGATATCATGTTTGTTAAAATTCACTGTCCGTGGGAGACGCTGTGCAAATATGCAGAAAGAATGAACATCAGGATGCCTTTCAGGTACAGTGGAAACTATTTTAATGAACTTGTAAATTACTGCTTAAAATATATTTAAAATATATATATATTAGTTACTTTAATGCTCAATTCCTTGTCTATGCTAAACAAATTCCTTGTACCTTTTTTGCAGTAAATATTATTGGACAAGTCAATATCTCCTGTAATAACACTGAAATTTTAAAAGGTTTAAATGTTTATTTTCAACTCAGTGTTGTTCTTGTTGAGAGAAAGAACTTTGTTGTGTGCTGTAAACCTGTGTGACTCATGGAAAATTCCCTTGCAGAACTCCTTTTTCACTTAAATTGCCAAATTCTCTATCTTTCATATCCCTGCTGACTGTAGTCATCATAATGTGGCTCTCTTGCATTGGTCCTAAGCCAGAAACTTAGTCACAGTGAAGCATCTTTAGCTCAAAGCTGGTTTCGAATACCCAGTTATATTCTGAGTTTCCACATCATCCCATTAAGCGTTCAAAGTCCTTTCCATTAAAAAATATTTTCTGTGACAGTCATCTACTGAGTGTTTAAGAATATTACTATAGAGCCATTTGAGCTCCCGTAATTTGAATGATTCTTGTCTACATTTTAAATATAGCTCTGAATGTTTGTGTATGTGCACACAAATACATAAACAATCTAAATTCCCATTCCAGAAGGACTTCTTTCTTGCTTTCAATACTTGACGTCACAAAGGTTGGGTTTTAGCAGTGATTTGAATTCTTCATCATTTTAGCAACTTCATAGATCAGTAGTGATCTTCAGAAAAAAACAGTCAACTTTCAGAAGACTGCTTTATTTGTAAGCTGCTCACAGTTATGTTTGTATTCAGTGCTTCACCTTGTTAGTTCGCTATAGAGTGAAACACTATTGGTCAGAAAGAAGCCTACTGCCCACCTTCAGCTCTGGGAGTAGTATGCACTTGATCACCATTCCTTTTTCTCTTCTAGAGGATTTAAAGAAGAATTAAAGTGAGATTGCAAAGCTAGAACTTGTGTGAATATTTCAAATAGGCTAGTCTTTTAATTGCACTTTTTAAAATAAAATTGAACAATAGTTTTACAGTGAACACAAAGTAGACTCAGATTAGAATAGAAGTCCATCTTGCTTTGCCAGCAGTCAGCGTTCAGTATGTTCAGTACAGGAGCAGAGCAGCATTCCACGATACCTTCTATATTTCCAGAAGTCTGTGGTTTACTGACATTCTGAGACAGAATTTGTGTTCATCGTTGTTTTTATTAACCTCTGTTAGCCTTTTAATGGATGCAAAAGTAGCCATGTGCACTTCCATAACAACACCCTACGGTCACACACCGTATTTAGCTTCATGTTCTGTCAAAAGCGCTGTCCTTATTTTGTTTTAAGTCTTGAGCTTGCTTATTTAAGTTTAACTTTTCTAAACTCAATGGCACCTATTGTTTCCTGAGCTATTTTCTTCATTCAGTGGGCAGGGGAAGCTCAAATCATACCATAATTGCAATGAACTAGTCCTAAGAACAGATTATTTCTCTTTGACTTTATCAGAATAATCAGCAGCTTCTGTTTTGGATACATAACTGAAGAAGGGAACTTAACCTTCCCAGCAGTGTTTCAATGCAGGGAAATCTTGCAGAGCGTTGCAAAAATTTGGCTTTTGGTTATGGTCCTTAGAACGCCAAGTATCAGTATCATAAATGAATAATACATGAAGAATAAGTCTCCTGAATTGGACTCAGACTTCTTAGGTTTATTCTGCTCAATGCAGGAATGTAAACACAATCAACAGAGTTATTATATATGTTAAGAAAAATTTCTTTTACTGAAAAGTAAAAATTTTTTGCCCAACCAGGGGACTAACCAGCATCCTAGAACTCAATTTTAGCATGGCATGATGCCTAAATATGTTGGCAGATACATACGATGCATAATATAAGCAATATGAGATGGAAATTTTTTCTAGCATTTCAAAACACTGCGGGAATCACTGTTGCCTTCAAATATAATAAATGTAAATGCTTTCAAATCTAATTTATGTTAGGACAGTGTTTAAATCATGACTTAATTATTATTTTTTTTTTTTTAAAGATATTTTTGTAAACTATGTGTCAGGAGAAACGAAACTGAGATGGTTCTGAAACCCACACAAAAGGCTCATTTTATCAGTGTCCACAAGTATCTCTTGTGAAACATAAATTATCCTTGTGTATAGCGAAGAAATAAGTTGTTTCTGGCTCTAACTAGGCTCCATTTGTAAAAAACGGCCAAGAGTGATTAAGTGGAATGTTGGAAGCTTTGAAAAATAAATCAATAAATCTGATGTCTACAGATGCTGTAATAATTCTTTTATGGTTTCACTTACAACTCTACCTAACTGTACCAAGTATCAGGTTGTCAACAGCCTGAAGATTAGTAGACAGATAAATTTGTTATTTTGGTGTATCTTAATGAATCTCAAAAACTGTCCAGATGAGCAGTTGCAAATCATGTTACCTCTGTTGGTTCTGGATGAATTTATCATCTGATGGAGATTTATATACACATCCTGAGTGGGAATGCCATTTTTATGTGTGTTAGAATGAAGGATGAGGGAGAATAAACTATCAACTAAAAATAATGTTAAGCCTTCATGTTAATGTGTCTACATAAACTTGTTTTAATTCCTCCTAAATAAATGAACCATGCAGAAGATGAAAGGATTTAGGCAAGTTTTAAGTATGACATATGTAAGATGACATGAAATGAATACAAACTTAACAGCATTTGAACCCTGTCTAATAGTTGTCTGAATGAATCCCTGATCAGATATTAGTAGCTATGATATGTAGCTGAAATGTAAATTTCTCCGAGGAGCAAATTTCATGCTTGAAAATACTCTATTTCAATTTACTTTTTAAACTGTTTTTCATCTTTCAGTCTATGAAAATGCATGTTTTATATTGTCTGGTGTTCTTTTCCTAATGTATATGTCCTTTTCAACTGTCTCTTGCTTGATTATTTTCAGCTGATTTTTGCTGTTCTTTCAGGAAAAAATGTTATTACACTGACTGGAGGAGCAAAACCATGGGCAGGTTGGTGGGTGATGAGTAGCTTCTAATTTTGTCAAATAGTCACCCTGCTAAATAAAATCCATTTGCAGTTGTAAATTTATCCAGGAAACTTGGAACATTAGATTATTTCCCTGAAAACTCAAAATATGTTAGCTCCAAGTGTTAAAATATTCATCTGTAACAAGATGCAGTACTTTAAAGTTTTGCCAGTTCTCATTTTAGAAATGCAGAAGTGCTTATGCCAGGAAAAAAAGTGACCCTTTTCCTGGCAGCAAAGATTTCACACTGGATCCAGCTCTACAGTTACGTCTGCTCCTACCGAGAGATGTTTCTTTAGCATGTAAGCTACTTTTGAGTGCATGTCTTCAGTCTAAATTCTGTAGTCAGCTATTTCTTTAGAGGTGCAAATGTATCATCTCTCATATGCATTCTGTCGAGCAGGACTAAATCAATGACATGCTTTGAAGGCTGGTTTGAATTTTTATTTATTAGCCGACAGTAATGTTTTTACTGCAGTAGAAGACCTTTCACTCTCTGAGATCTCATAGAATCATCAGGATTGGAAAAGACCTCCCAGATCATCTGGTCTAACAGTCCAACCTCTCAACCTTTGACTCTGCCATTACTGTAAATGGATCTCTTTACTGAAAGCCATCCAGCTACAGCATTGGATGCCAACCTCACCTCCAGCTGCTCCTCGCAGCTAGGAGGGAAGTGAGTGCAGCAGGAGGAGCCTTGGGGAGCTGGGAAACTGTAACTGCTCCCTTCTGCTTTAGTCAGGCGTCATGAAGTCTTGTAAATCCTAATTGCCTGTGGAAAATATATGAAAATGTTTACAAGGGAAATCTCCTGAAAGAGTTTTATGTTCTGGGTTTTCTTGAGATGAATCTTTAAATTACATTTGATTTAGGTTCTCCTGCTGTTACTTTAGATGATGAAGAGTTCTCATTATTTTCCATGAACAATTTGCAGAGTCTCATGGTAACAGTTTGCAAAGTAATCAGTTAGCAAGAATAGGCAATGCACTGCTGAACATCAAAGCAAACATCAAAAAAAATACATAAACAAGTAAAATATATTAAAATGAAACAACCTGTAACATAAATTTACAACTGTATTTTTCCTCTTTCCAATCATCCACATGCTTGCCCCATTTTAGTGTGCATTATGAAAAATGTAAGTGATGTGCTTTGTAATGCAAAGGCAAAATTAACAGAGCTTACTGCAAAATTATTTTATTTGAAATCTATCTAGTGAGTCCTAGGTATTAAACAAATTTGTCTTCCTTATTTAGAAGGGCAGATGTCTGAAACATGCTGTTGAAGTCATGCAGTACATGTGAACCAAGTAGTAAACAGTTTTAATGCCAGGTTGAATTTACATTTGAGACAAGTGTTTTTACCTGTGATTTAACAGGGATTTGGGGGTCTTTTTATATATATATATTTTTTCTCTGGCATTTTGTACAGTCAGGTGCACAAAGGAATAATTTTTTGGGGAAAAAAGCTAACTATAAAATTGCTGACACACATCTCATCATTCTAACTTTTGCTGCTGTCATTGTCTCTTTGCATCTTAAATTTTTCAGGTTTATCTTCTCTGTAATTTATCAAGTATTTCTTAACATTTCTAAGCTGAGTGGAGTTTGCAAGAGCTAGGATGGGGAATGTAGATTTAAATCTTTGTAGATCAAAGGTGAAATTTTAAAGCCACTGAGTTTCCATGGTTAAGAATACGGGCAATGCTGTTACATTAGACCTTACTGTTATACATATGTTTCTCTGAATCTATCAATGTAATACGGTAGATACGTATGTCTACACGTCTTTAAGTCTGTAAAAGATTATTAGAAGCATGCTTAAAACAATGAAGGTGAATGTAACACTGATAGAGTGTGTTTCTCCTACGTGGTATCTACATGGTATCTCTCCCTATTTATTTATTTGCATAAATTTATGGTCATGTATAGTCTTAAATTGATCTTGTATCTGCCAAAAAAGACATCCCAAAGCTAGCTAAGGGGCAACATAAGGAAATGAAAATTATGAGTTAGTTGCTTCAGGATGTGGCTTCAGTCTCCCCATTGAAATGTTAAAATAATTTTATACTTGTAAAGCTATAGAACCAAAAATGAAGTTGTTCAGCAGCTGAGCTGCAGTACCTTACTTCTCAACAAGACTTGTAGAATCTCTTGTATTTTTGTCAGAATATGAGAGGCAAACACAGAAGAAATTGCTGGGTACTGACTGGTGTCAAAATATCCTACGTGAGCAGTTGCTCAGTTTTGGTGTCTCATTCCATTGTAACTGTGGATTCTGGTCAGAAAATCCCAGTAGCAGTTTCATAAGGAGAAATAATTGCTCCTTTAAGTGAGTGTGGTTAAAGCGTGAAAAAGTGACAGAAGATCACTGCTGTACACATAACATGGCAATACGGAGGTGCTGTATATCAAGCTGCCTTAACTCCTTGAAACTCCAGTCACAGTGGATGGCCTCATCATGTTAGATTAGTTCTCAGCGCACCAAATTCACCTATATAGTGCTTCTTTGCACTGGTGTCTGCTGACAGACATAATCCGCAGGGATTTTTGGACTTAGTTATCCAAAAAGAATAACAGGCCATATAAAATGTAAAAATATAAAATGTAAAATATAAAACACTTGAGTAGTAAAGCTGAACAAAGCTGAAATTACAAGCATCTTCATAAAATATTATTTTTTCTGTCTAAGAAAAAGTGTATATGTATTTCAGAATAAGTTCTCACAGTTGAAAGTGCATAAAGTTACAGCAGTGCCAGTGGGAGTGATTTCAATAAGAGTATGTGTGAACAGCAGCAGTGTTCCACTGGGACATATTTGGTCTCATTGTATGAACAACTAACTTCATGAGTGACTTCACCAGACTGGATCTGGCTCCTGCTCTTAATTGAAAAGACTACGGTTAGATTAAAGCAGGAATCTAAACTATGAGAAAGCCACTCAAAGCATGCTAATATTTAGTTCTATCATAGAAACATAGAATAGTGGAATGGCTTTCTTCTACTGTGTCAACTGCACCAATTCAATGATTCAGTCAGAGGTTTGTCTGAAACTTGTTATCACTTTATAGAATCAGAATCCTTGGAGTTGGACCTCTAAAGGTCGTCTAGTCCAATTCCCCTGCCATGAACAGGGACGCCACAGCTAGATCAGGTTGCCCAGGGCCTGGTCAAGCCTCGCCTTGAAAGTATCCATGAATGCAGCATCTACCACATCTCTGAGCAACCTGTTCCAGTGCCTCACCACCCTCACTGTAAAAGACTTTTTCCTCATATCTAACATAAATCTACTCTCTTTAAGCTTGAAACCATTTCCCGTTGTCCTATCACAACAGACCACACTAAACAGTCTGTCCCCTTGTTTCCTGTAGCTCCCCTTCAGATGCTGAAAGGCCACTGTCAGGTCACCTCAGAGCCTTCTCTTCTTTACTTTCAGTGAAAACTCCATGAATCTTAAGTATCTTTTTTACCTGTAGAATAACCGAGCCAAGAAAAGATTTTTTTTGCTAAATTAATATTAAACATGGGGAAATGTACGTTTCAGTGGAACTCCTCTGTGCTATTATATGACACTAGGTTTTGGAGCGACCAACTATAAGTAAGGTAGTGAAGTGTCAAAAAGTCATTGTCTCAGAAGAAAAAAAAGCAAATGTAATGTTGAAATGGTTTTTAGTTTATTCCAGTTTTGTTCATCATTGAGCAAAAAGGATGTTGAAACCATTTCCCCTTGTCCTATCACAACAGTGATATGGGACAATATGAGCATGTTGGCGAAGCTGATTTCTTTAAAATAATGATTATGAAATACATATATTTTTCAGGTTTTGGAGAGTAGAAATGGTCAATGCTTTTTACATCAGCTAATCTAAAATAATTTCAGATATTGATATCAGATGCATTGTTCTTCTTCCTGATGTATCTGCATATCTGCCTGTTTAAAAATATGTAATAAAAATCAGCATGTTGAGAACAGGAAAATAAAGGAAGACAATCATGTGAAAACTTCTTACATATACCGTGTATAACTTTGTACTGAATGATCTTCCACTGGAACTATTAAGATAATCATCTTGCATGATAAGATAATGTTTGAGCAAACAAGATACAGAAGGGGTGCACCTGTGTGGGAATTATTTTCTGTTTCAGCTTTATGACCACAGTTCATATGAGTTCTGTTTCTCATAATGCTTATTATCAAGAGTATCCCTCAAGTGCAGTACCAGTTAAATACCTAGTGCGCACCAACACCTTGGTAAATATGTAGCAAGAAGATATTGAGAATTTTAACTGTAAATTTAAAATTATGATCCCACATTTGGCTTTCTCTCTGATGGTGTTAGATACGGGTAGAACTTTAACTGCTTTTGTGGATAATAAGGGTCACATTTCCATGAAAGTGTCTTTGCTGCCTGAGCACAATTTCCTGTGTGCTCATTTTAATTAGGAAATGGAGAAGTATGTTTCTGCTTAACACGGGTGATTCTGTATTTATCTCCAACAAAAATGATGTACTTAGCATTACACTTCTTGTGGCTATCTTTCTTTATATGTCATGCACACATTGTCATTGAGTAAGGCCCACATCCCACTGAAAAATATTATGGGGGAAATATTTACCAAAAATCCCTTTTTTTTTTTTTTCCCCCCCAATATCTCTCGTGATTCTGGTGTGGTAAGACATCATTCTGTAATGAGACCTACTCCTTAAATACCCATGTTTTATTGCAGTTCAATATAAGAAAAATGCAGGCCAACAAGGTGTGTAAAATTAGAGAAATAAGAAGATAAATTTCAGCATTTGCTTGAAAATAAACTACACTGCAGTGTATTAATCCATCTATAGAGGCTGTCTTGAGATACTATTTAGTCAAAATGCCAGTGGAAGAAAGCCTTTCATTTACCAGTAAATGATCTAATCGGAAATAAAAAAAATATGTTCTGTTTGTGTTACAATGCCAGTTTTTAGAGAACTGCAGGTAGTATAGCTTTTACCTCATTTGTTATATTACTATACTGTTTCCTAAGGTAAAGTCAGGAAATTACCTGTTTTCATTGCATTTCTATTACAATGTCAGTGAATATTCAATGATGGATATAGAAATAGCAAGTGGATAAGAGCATGCAAATTTACATTTGTTATTGTCTCAGTTTGCAGAGGAATATGAGAGAGCTGAAAAGTTGGTTGCCCAGAAATCCAATGAAGCTTGATAAGGAGGCCCTACCAGATCTTGAGGAAACAGATTGCTACACAGCACCCTTTAGCCGTGCACGCATACACCAGTAAGTGTTGGAACTGAAAACGCAGTTCCACAGTCCAGAAGGGTTTTCTATTTTCTCTCTGCTTAGCAAGTCCCGTAGAGGCAGCCATTAACAGATGGTCACTGGCAAATACCCAGTATCATGTCTGGTATTTTCTATGGAATTTACTATTAAAGCAAAAAATCTGCTCTCTGTTACTTGTTATTTGATATTTACAGCTAGTACTACAGGCAAAAGGTTGACTGAAAAATGACCGCCACCTTTTTGGTTTAGAAGTTTTGTTTTTTTTCATTACATTACAAAATGCAAATACTTGCTCAAATTTGCTTACCTTGATTACATGTTTTACTTAGGCAAAGCCTGAGACAGCTGTTGAAACTGGGAATACCTGGAAATGGGCTAAATACATTGTCAGGGTTTTTGCTGTCAGCTGTGCATTTTAAAAATGCTGTTGTCTGTGAGAGAATAAATATATATACTCCAAAGAAAAACTGTATGTGATCACCATCAATGTGCTCATTTGAACTAGTTTAACTGTGTTACAAATTTTTTAAGCAACAAAACAGTAAAAGTCTCGAAATTCTAGCTGTTTATTTTAAAATTATTTTGTGATACTTATTTAGGAGAGGGAAGTTCATATGAAGTAAAAACATAAGTTAGGATGAATAGGTTTTTTTCTTCTCAGTAAAGAAGCTACGTGTAGGCAGACTGACTTCACCCTAGGAAGGCAGAATAATTGCATTATTATCTCAGTTTTTTTTAGTAATTAATTATATTGCATTGAGTCAGTCGCTCGTTCATGGTGCAGTTTTTCAACGGCTCAGATGATGTGATGAACTGCAATAGTGTCACCTTTGGCACAGCTGAGAAGGGAAAAGCTCCTCCGTGTCAGATTTCTGGCATTCAGAATCCCAAGCCATCTGGGAAAGGTTATTTGTGATATTTGGCTCTATCTTGGGATTCTCTGAGGGAAGGAAGTTGTGGAGCTGCTCCTCAAGCGTCCACTGCCTAGAGACAATTATTATTTCTCCCTGAATGGCAGTGGTAGTAGTTTTGTACTCAGATCTCTCAGTTATGTTATGGATTTCAGAACGATCACTACTTCTGAAGAGTGTTTTTTGTTGTTGTTGTCTTTTCAGATGTATATTCAGAATGAGAATTATCTGGGCAGTAGGACAGTTTGGAAAAAATATATATATTTTGTTTGTTCTGTTTTCCCAACAGTCTGTGCTAATGACAATTTTTTGGGGTCTGAGAAGGTGCTATAGGAATGTAAAATTTTGTATCTTGTGCAGTAACCAACAAGTGTAAGGCTGTAATAAATCACTGTAAGAAAAAACACATTAAGCAGCTGCTTTTCAGCACCTATGTATTGTTTTGAGTATTAAGACATCCATTATCTCAATAGCTTTACCATAAACAACAAAGACAGCTTCTTCAGCAACTCCACAAGAAGTAGAATTGTGCATCACATGCTACAGAGAACCAAATATGAAGATGGAAAATCCAAAATGGGTGAGAATGCTGTATTTTTTTCCTAGCCTGGAGCTATGAAAATTTTATATCTGTGCTTGCTTGAAAAACTATTTAGTGGAGTAAAATTTAATTTTGCTATCCCTTGAAATCTTTGTTCAACCAGTAATACAGTTGAATGTGTGTTGCACACAATTGTTCCATGAAATAACTCAGTGAGTATCAAGAATTGTTTTCACCTAAATACTCATTTCTTAGATAAATTGGAGAGATTATAATAGCTTCATGTGATCAAGAGCCATAAGAGAGATAACTTAGACCTCAGAAAACCGACAAGAGTCTTCTAGGACTGGCCGTAGTACTGCTACTACTCAGCAGTTCCAGTCCAGCAGAATTGATCAGAACTACACTTCAATTATCTGATGTCTCCATGCAGTTCAGAGACAAATGACTTAAAGACTAAATCCGGTTTTTGCCAACACTCTTATTACAGTACTATATTTCAGAAAGTCCAGTTATTCATTTTCATTTGCAATGAAGAGAGTATATATGTATGATCTTCTGTTTTGTCTGTAGGAATTGAATTAAGAATTTAACATAGATGTATACTCATAAAGATGATAGCAATTACAAAATGTTGTTGCTTGAGTTTCTGGGAGAAAAGCAGTGGTAAGAAAATCATGGAAACTGAGGAATAAAGTCAAATGCTATTGACGGCGATGGTGACAAGTTTCATCTTGTAATTAGTGTAATTTCTATGTTTGAATGGATAGATCAGAAATCTGTCATGAGGATTTACTTCTTAGGTCAACTTGGCTACACAGGTATGCCCTCACAGGCTACTGACTCTTTTTATAGTTATTGTTAAGGTTATTTATTTCTTATTTATTATAATGCACTTTGATAGTAGAATAAATCTGATTTTAGGAGGACTCTAGAAATGGATCCAGAATGCTCTAGTAGAACTCTGATCTGACATAAACTCCTTCTGATGGTTCATATTTAAAAGGAACAGGATGTTCTCTCCATGCCTCTCATTGTGTGCACACCAGATCATCTGATCACCCATAAAATCTGTATCCTATGTTCTGTTTAATACAAGAGTGTGACCACCTTCTCACACTTCATCTGGCACAGGCACCCAACCATGAAAGAAAAGTTGCAGACGCTGACCTTCAGAATGCTGTAGTTTGACAAAGCCAGAGAGCTTGAGGGATCATAAGACTTTCAGGTGGTGGGTCTACTGATGATTTTCATGTTTAACAGCATCCTGAGTACCTAATAGGAAGTTGCATTCTCCTTTTGTAACATGAAGATTCTCAGTGTTTAAAGCTAAATCTATATTAAAAAAACATCATTGTAACTAATGATTTTCTTTCTTTTTAGGTATTAATAGATTACTAAACAACGGAACATATGAAGCAGCATTTCCACCACATGAGGTAACCTCGTTAATTTTGTATTTTATTTACATTTTGATTAAAACTTACACTAATATGTTGAGATACTTCATGGTTTATAATTTTGTCTTGCAAGTTTTTCTATTTCACTATGTAATGTTGAGTTATTAATTGCTCTTAAATTAACATTGGCTTCTTGAGGGTTTTTCTTTAGCTGCCACCATTCAAAAACATTTTTTTTTTTTTTCCTAATGGCTTGTGCAGTAGATCAAACTTAGGGAAACTGGTTATTTACTTCCTTTTTAGATCTTTTTGCATAGTCCTGGATAATTTGTGCTTGACAATATCTTCTTCAGTAGATTAAAGTCTACTGAAGTCTGCAGAGGTGTGAAATAAATGAAAAACTTGTCTTTGTTTTGAAAGGAAAGAAGAAACCCACACATCTTAGGCCATCGTAAATGCCTATCTGTAGCATGGTAATTGCGGCTGTGAGCACTGTGGTTAATTGGGCCGAGTGCTGTGACTTTATCTTGTGTTTCAAAGGACCAGTCTATGCTTTAGAAATTGCTGAGGGTGTTTTTTTATATTGTATTAATAATTAAATACAGGAAATACAGAGAAGGAGTATTTTAGAGAAATAACTGAGTATCATTGTTAACACTTCAGTCGGGCATTGCTGTAGGGAAAGGTTAGTCATACTGCCAGAAAAACTGTATAGCTTTCTGTTGCTACCAAATCCATGCTCTCATATCCATTTTGTGGCATAACAGAGAAATATATACACAAGTGACGATTTCAGAGTTTCAGAGTCAGTTTAATGAGGTCATATTTTTAAGCCATTCTTACCTTAATTGCAGCTTAACTGGTGCTAAGGATAGTAGTTAAAAACTCCACTTTTTTCTCTTTTTTTTTTTAATCACAGAAATAAACAAGAGTGAAAATTCGGTCCCAATGGGAACACTATGGGACTTGCTATGGATAAACAGTGCAAAAAGAAGCAGAAAAAAATACTTGAAATGTACAGTTCCGGGTAATGCTTTATGCATTGCACTCATTCTTTCAGATGACTGTGAAAATAAGCTGGTGCACTGTCTTTAGGGATTTCTAGATGTTGCAAAGACCGTTCTGTGCTGGCATTTTTCTATGCTTTTCTGATTTTAATGCAAAACATTGTTTTTAGGTCATTCTTAAACCAGATAGCAGATTCCAACATATAGTGCTATTTCAATTGTGAGCAATTCTCAAGATATCAAATAAATTACAAAAAATCGAAATGACTAAAAATACTTGAGTCTATCAGGTTCAAGAGTGTCTCTGTTTTCTTCCCACAGTGTGATTTAACTGTGAGTTGTTTGATGAAACATTTATTTACCATAAGTGAGTGCTGCTCAATGAAAGGACATTCCTGGTGGGGGNAGATGTTGTGCCTTAGAATTGACATAAAATGACAAATATAAGCAATTCACTTTAGGATCTGTCTAGTGAATCTGTGTGTTGATGCCACTGAGACTCCTGTGTAGACTTCAAAATAATGCCAGTTCTATCGTTTCTGTCTTCTCAGCCTCACTGTGACACATATTTCCTACAGTTTCCTATACTTTTTAATGAGTTAAATAATATCATCGGAAATATCTAGGACAGAAGGATCTAGCTGACCTACCAGAATTTTCTTATTTTTTTAGGAAAGGAAAAAACAGATGCCATAACGTATTTCATGAGAGTTTTTGAAAAGTTGAAATGAGTAAAAGCATACAAATAAGAATAGAATAATGAAATTGAAACACTGTTCTTGGTGCAACATAGAGCTGAGTAGTTCTTGATAGCCTTATACTAGTATGATTTTGTCATTACTTCTTGGAGAAGCTGGCTGTTTGAGAAGGGTATGTAACTGTCTTTCTTGCTGCAAGTTTACATACTAGCAGGTGACATTTCCTGGAGTTGTCCATAACGAATTGACATCTATTCATTAAAAATAGTAAAATCTTCATTTAAAATTAGATTCAGATATAGAAGGAATGTATTCATTTCCCATAGTGTCAGGTAACATGTTTTCATTTCTTTGTGGGTTTTTTTTTTTTTTCAGGGAAGCCACAAAAGCAGACATCCCATCAAAACACATGGAGCTCAGAATCACAGACACCTCTTGTACGAGCGTTGGGCACGGTGGGGAATGTGGTACAAGTACCAACCTCTTGATTTAATCAGGTATTAGTACTTTTAAAAGTAGCTTGTTTCTGTGATACAGAGAGCCTGGAAACGATGCATAATCTATTCTACTGAACTGTTAATTCTTCTTACACTTTCTGTAAAATTTATTACTATCAGGTAAGAATTGGATTCTCTAAATTGCTTCTTTTGAGTGGTCACAGAAGTGCAAGGCATTTAATTTCAGATTGGGCTGAATAAAAATATATAGATCCAGATGCAGGGAGAAAATTAATTACAAGCGATTAGTATTTTAATGTCATAGATTCCCAACTGTAAAGCAGAGAGATATATTTAATTGAAGTGAAATAACAGTGTTGTCTGGATTTCATATTTTCCTCAACAAGACGTTGGATTCCAATTAAATCATTTTTCCTTTCTGACAGTTTTCGCTCCTAATCTGACAGTCACAAATAGTCATTATGCACAGAATTGCTGCACCGAAGGCTGTGGTACTAAGCACATGCTCTTACTTCTCATTTTCTGTTCACTGCTACTTCATCTCTTACAGCAATTGATATCCAAGCTTTGAAGATTTAAAGCTGAATCTTCAGCTTGTCTTTTCAGTCTCTTATTTTCTCTGTTAATAGTTTGAAATATGTCGTATTATGTGACTGCTCATCATAAATGGTTTTTATAATAGAGTACTTAAGTAATGCAAACCTATACTGTTGCTTTCTAGAAGCTGTGTGTATGTAAGTTTGTATGTTGTGTGTGAATAAAGTCTCCTCCATTTAACAATGTTGAAATGAGTGCCTCTATTTAGTCATTGGGAGGAACTGAAAATTACAGAATACTTCAATTATATCCTTATAAAATACATGTTCTAATAAGTTTACAATTAGTGTGACTAGAATTTTGTGCTAGCCTAAATTAAAACATTTTGGTAAACTGACAACAGTATTTACTATAAGCTTGTAATGGTGATTCCTTGTCAGCGTTGCTGTACTAATTGTGAAGACAGTAGTTACTGCAAGTTTTAATTTGAGAAAATGTATACGTTTCCTTTTCATGTAGGCGATATTTTGGTGAAAAAATAGGACTGTATTTTGCCTGGTTGGGATGGTATACTGGAATGCTGATTCCTGCTGCCCTGGTTGGACTATTTGTTTTCCTTTATGGACTGTTTACGATGGATTCCAGCCAAGTAAGGTAAAATCCCATTTGAAAACATAAAATAGCCTGTTGAAAATGAAGAACAACCTGGCACAAGTTAGATCATTTTATTTTAAAATGCTTTTCAGATATTGTAATCATAATAATAACCAAATAGAACACTGGGTTCTTAAATCAAATGTATCCACTTTGTATATCTGTTTTGCATCAAGGTGAATGCAGAGCATTTACAGCAAGCACTCTTACCATCTGCAATGATTTCCATTCCATCTGCAAGAAATGAAAGAAATGCTGATTCTAATGTCACATGTACTGCAATGGTTATCATTGTAGTCAAAGCTAATGGGTGAAAAATAGTGACACATTCTTTAGTTTTACTTCCATTTTGCCTTTGGCTGTAGTTTAGTACAGTTGCAGATTTCAACTTATGTGTATTTTTTCCCCTCCAAATGTTAGTAGTGTCAAATTTGTTGATGTAAACTGCAGCCATTCGAGGGCATTACAACCATGTGAAAGGCACCTCATTTCCAAGTTCCCCACTGTTGTGATTTTGCTCTGAGAGTGGTTTATGTCAGTTTAGAAATAGTGATGAGAGTGTTAGACTTGAGAGATAACTGCGTTTTTAGGAACTGTTTCAAGAGGAAGTGCCCTTATTACAGATTATCATCCGTAATGAAGTTATTAGTGATCATACAATTATTGCTGCTGCTCTAACTGGTTTGGATGCTTAGGCAGTATGCACGGTGGAATCAGATTTCATAGGCGAATTGTCTTTGTTTTCTCTGACACAGTGAGTTATTATGCTCTACAGTGCTGTAATTAAGGCATTCTATTTTACACCAAACTCCAGAGAGACTTTACAACTTCAGACTGCATTAAATGTAATAAAATGCAACAAACATACCAGCCAGGAAACTATGCTATCTTTCTCTGTATTAGGGTTGTTTTGAACAATAAATGTATGTGAAATGCACCAGATGTAATGAAAAGCAAATCGAGGATCATCCTGTTCTTGTGCACAAGTATTAGAAGTATTGAACTGGGAGACTTACATTCTTCACCTTTTCAATGGCACAGTTAAAGCAAGCGGGAACTTGTCATTATTTATTTTTCTCAGAGTGTAGCTTGATATTTCAGGCACTAGAAGAGAAGTTGTAACATTGACATTTCCAAAGAGGAAAAAAAACAAAACAAAACAAAAAACCAGAATTTCTCAGAATTTAAATAAATTAATTATATACATCCAAACTTAGAGCTGTTATATGCTTGTGCAAGTGTAGTGTGCTGCTTCTCCCTTGAACATGTGTCTCCGGTTTAGCACATTTATAGGAGAGACAGTTATTTTGCTTGCAGAAGTTTTGGGGTATGATTCTTAGCTAGGCAGAGGTAAGCCAGCCTTCATATTTTCCAATCCTGTTTTTTTTTCCCTTGGCTGCTGTTGAGCAGCTGCACATGAGACAGGCAGGTTCATGGAGGTTGGTTGTCTCAGGTTCCACGCTGGGGCGCTTCAGTATAATGCTGGGCTACACAGAGAGCTAAGTCCCACCAGGGGCTCTGGACTGTTTTCTAAAAGCAAAAGCCTGAAATTTAGGTCATCTATTGTATAGGTTTAAGGGGAGGGTGTAGTTATATATTGTTATAGCTAACTATATCAACTTCAAAATACCGATAGAGTGTTAATACAGAAACCTGTGTCATGTGTTCTGTGCAGTCCCAAAACATTTGTAGTCTGGATGTGTTCATTCTGGGCAAGTCATCTCTGGTTTGTGGAGCATGAATTTGTGCTTTCACTTTGACTTGTCATGACACTATAGCATCATCTCTGTGCATTGCTGTAAACAGATCAGTAAGACATGCTCTGAGATGTAGATTTAAGAGCAGAGCTTACCTAACTCAAGTTGGCTGCAGCTGACCTGATAAAATGCACGTGGATCTTCTCTGTATCACCTCTATCACCTTCTCTGAGTGTTTCTACTTGAACAGGGGAACTGGACCATATGACCTTCAGAGGTCCCTTCTAATTTTACAGGGCAGATGCTTCTCCTTGCCTTATTGGCTTACTTTACCTGGAATAGGGTAGGTCAGACAGTTGTTAGCTACGAAGCAGACAGGAGCCATCCATCCATAAGAAGGCAGATAGAATGTGCACCCTAAATGTTCTTATTCTCACTGTACTCTGAGACTACTACATTAACATATCAGTTTTAAAATATGCTGTTTGATTTTGAGCTCTGCAGATGTGAAATTATGCAAATACAATGTGCATCAGCCATCAGAAAGAGACAGAGCCAGGTACGTTACTTGGACCAAATCTAGGCATATTGCAATTAGGAATTTAGGCTTAGTGCCAGGATATTATGGCAGTGTCCTCACAGCCACATTACCCCAGATCCAGTATTATTTTCTCATGTGGAACTGAGCATTCATCCAATTAATGTCTGTAATTATGAATCAGTAGATGTTAGGAAGTGTTGATTTTACAGTATTATGAATTATATGGGGAAAAATAATGGTTTTCATCTGTCTGCAAAACTTGAGCTTGCAACTGATGAAATTATTTTTGAAGAAACATGCTTTTCTCAGTCATGTCCATTCACCTCTCAGGATTATGAAGCTGGCTTGAAGGTAGCTATCATGAACCTCCCTCTTGTGGCTGCAGACAAAAAAAGACCATCTTATCCTTTCTCTGCTGAAGGAATAAGTACATACACGTGCTGCATTGCCACAGAATCAAAAGCTGATTGTTGCAAGCAACCCTGAGCCAGCCTGAGATTTTGTGCAGCAATAATCAGAGTGTTATGAAAAAAATGCTGTCACATCCAAAAAGTAGTTTTTCCTGGTCACAAAGTGTACAGGTGCCTGCCTCTGTGCCGTGCCCACTGTCTGTTCTGGTATGAGGTGGTTACAGAGAGGCTCTCATTGCTGAATGCTCACAGCCAAGGACCTTCAGTCCTAAAATGGAAAGACAGTGTGTATTTCATCCTTGGCTGCCACAGGCAAGTTTGAAACTGAGCATATTTGCTCCCTTCTGATGGTACTCTTCCTTCTTTTACTTGGCAAGTGCCCCTCACAATGCCTTTTGCCCCTTGTTATAGAGGACCCCTTGTTTCCTCTGATATAATTTTAGGAAAGCTTTCAAATCAGATTGAATCACACAGTGATTAAGCACGAAGAAGGAAGGTGAAATAATAAAATGAGAAGACAAAACCCCCAATACACTGCAATATCAGGAACTATGCTATGCTTTATAAGCAATTGTGCATGTTTGCCCCATGTTTGGAAACACATTTTTTCTCCACGGTGATGCAGTTTTATTGAAAGTGATTTGGAATGGAAGATGTTCTTTTTCTTGTATGAGATTGCAGTCAGGCTTGGTAAAATGCCGCTGCCAGGATTTGGCACTGTGGTCTCCCAGGATGCTTTGGCTGTTGTGTCAATCAATACTTCCAGGACTCAGCTGTTAGATGAATGCAACCAAGAGAGAAATTCTGAGAGTAAAAAAAACCAAAAACCAAAAAACAACAACAAAAACTCCACAGTTGTTTCCAGAATATTTGGATTACATTTTAAAGGCCCAGACATGAAGGAAGAAAAAAGCAGAAAGTGAGCATGTATGTCTGGTTTCATACATTTTTAAATATATTTTGATCCATTTACCTTTCCTGAGCTGAACTGGGAAAAGTGTGGTTGTTGTAAAGGTCTATTAAAGCCCTTCTCACAAGTCTTTCATTTGGACTCTTTCTTGTAAGCAAGTTTCGTTGCACATGCATTGTGCATCTTTATCCTCAAGTAAGACATCAAGCTATTGCATGTCGTATTCTATATAAAATACATCTGATGGCATTAAAGATTGCCCTGGGCACCTTTATATAGATCTTTAATTATCACTGTTATAATTTGGCCAGATATCAACACAGCATGGCAACGTAATTTGGTGAAGTCCACATTATGCAAAACAAACCAGGACTGTAACTCAAGGTATAGAATGCAGAACACCTAGCATTTATAATGTTGAATTCAAAGTACAGTTGCATTTGGCCTTACGTTTGACAACAAGTTGCATCACTGTCAAGCCATTATATCCTATTGTTGAAAAATGATTTCCTTTGCTTGCATACTTGCATGGAAATGCAATCAAGAAAATCCTGTTATGTGGCACACTAGAAGTTATGTACTGCTCTGCTGCTCTGAAATGATAGCTATGCTCATTCTAGCTGTCAGGGTTGCTTGCAACAATTTTTTTAAGTCCACATTATGTTGTAGGGCTTTGGTGAATTAGTGGTTATGATGTGAAGCACAACCTAAGATCTCAAAACTTTACATCCTGGTGGCTATGGTCTTTTATTTACCGTTATGTCGGATGGGATTTAATAGATGTACTCATTTGGAAATAAACATAATCCTCCATATAGCATTAGAAGTGTAAATTCAGATTTTATGAGAAGAAGTGAAAGCACAATGTTAATTAAATCAGTAATTTCCTGGTATTTGCTTTATATCAGTACTTTTCTAGTATGACATAGGATCATTTCAGGCTTGTCAGCATTGCTAATGGTGATTGCTAAGGTTCTCTGATTATTCAACACAGTTAAAATTTGCCTTAAAATTCATTTCTGTACTTTTCTTCATTTTGCTTTGCCTTTGTCAAGGCACTTAATTATATAATACTTCTGAATATGAATAGTCCTAATGAAGTCAGTGACTTCATATTCCCAAACCTTAGAACCTCTAAACAGTAGAATGCGGTTTTTAGATATTTTACCCCCAAATTAGGATCTTGTTTTGTTATCCCTAAACATAGGTTCTCCCATACATAATAAAAATGCAGAGATTTGAATTGCTAATGCCAGATTTCCCTCTTAGTGGGTTTTTACCCTGTGACCCACTGATCAAAGTGTGTACACAATCATACTATGGGACAGGCCTTCAGCTGATGTCAGCTTGGATAAGTTGATTGAAATCAGTGATGTCCATCTTCTCATGTTTTGCGTCTTCTGCATCATATCATATGTGCAGTAATTTGGTTGACAGCTAGGAAACAGTGTTTTGTTCTTCATTTTGTTGTACTTCTTTGTGAGAGAACAGGATGGTTACAGGAACAAGAAGCATAGCATGATGCCCAAAGATATTATGTCAACTATAGGGCCCACAGTTTTAATGTTACTGGCCTGAGATAAAGATGTCTTTTTATTTATTTTGAGTCAGTTTTGTGGTTAGGCATGCTGTTAACTAATAGAGACCACAAATGATGTAGCCTCAGAAAATCTCGAGGATGCTGAAAGCCTTTTAATAACCTTATTTTCCTATCTTACACTAAAGCAAAGAGATCTGCGAGGCAAATGAAACCATCATGTGCCCCATGTGTGAACGCAATTGCACACTACAAAAGCTCAATGAAAGCTGCATATATGCCAAGGTAATTATTAGTTTACTGCTATCATGAATGTTTTTGTCCAAAGGTCCACTTTCATTGTGTAATGGCAGCCTTTGTTGCAGCAAAGATTACAGATTGTGTTGTTTATCTATGAGTTTTCAGCCTCTGTATTCTGTGCTTCTAAGAATGGAATAATCTGAGAGATTCAGAGATTATTCTAAAATTTGCTTTACTTTCTGAGAACATTTTCTTCCTAAATCATTATTTTTATCAATTGATAAATTCCCCTGAATTAAAAAAAAAAATTATCTTGGGAGTTTATTCCTACTTTCCTCTGTATTTTATTGTTCTGTTTTCCTTGCTTACTTAGTAACTAAATTTCTGCTCTTCAAAAGGAATTCTCGAGCATTTCCCGGGAATATCTTGTCTATGATGTACTCTACTTTGTCAAACTAATGCAAAGAATAAACACAACTAAATATTTTGCTACTAGAAGCTATCCTTCAAACTTAGCTCATCACAAGTACTTCTCTATACATGCAGTGCTTTCAAGTGAGCAATATGCTTTGATGTGTGCTATGTTCATAAGGCTGGAAGAGCAGCCTTGGTATTTTTCTCTGATTTCTTTAGCCTGTAAGACAAACCTTGCTCAGAAGTCAGGAGTTATTGTACTTATAGAGCGGTGATTGTCTCTGGATCGTGGCATCACAAGAACACTAAGCAATGTAGAAGAGAATAATTGATTCCTTATTGGATTTGAAACTTGATTTAGACGGGACTTGAAGTAAAACTCAACACTTCAAAACTTCTTGTGAAGGAGCATTTGATAAACGTTTGACATGAATTAAATGATTAATATTTATTAAAATTTGGCTTTTTATTTTTATAATGCCACATTGAAAAGTGAAAAAGTTGTATTTCAACAACAGCAATAAATACTGCTGTAAATGTTATATTTAAGGCTTAAATGTGCTTGGTTTCTACATACTACTATAACTTCATAGCAAAATAGAACTTTTTTTCCTAACTTGAACTAATTTGATAAGTTTTTAAAACGTGTACTTAAGATAAAAGCTTTCTTAATTGAAATGATATTATGAAAAACTTACAACCCATCCCAGAAATCTCTTATTAGACGACAAGTAACTTATGCAGTAACTTACTGCAGTTTGACAGGAAATTAATAAACACTGGTATTGTGGCATAATGTTATTTTAACAACCTCAGTTAATAAAAGGCAGATATTGTCTTTCAATTACGTTTATATTACACCTGGCTCTTACGTCATGCATTTTAGTGTCACATTTTGAAAAATAAATTGCCACCCCAAAAAAATGGCACTCCATCCAGACTTCCATGCACTTTCAAACCAGTCATTTTGAAACAAAATTGGATGACAACCAAAGAAGCTGAGCGGTAACCATTTATGTTCCATCTGCACAGACACTCTTTTCTGATGTCTGCAAAACTTGTGGAAAGTAATGTAGCCTCCCAGCTTTTTCTGCCGATGCTTTTGCTCTGAAAAACTGGCCAACCTCATATGGAAACACAGAAAACAAACAAATTTTTCTCCTATTGGAATCTGTCTGTTCTGTATCTCCCATATGGGTCTGATCAAGAATCTGTGTTCTGCATACATGGGTAACATGTTCTTCATGTGCAAGGATTGATCTTCAAAGGACAGAGAGAGGCTTTTCTTTGGGAAAGAATCTGATAACCATCTCACCACTAGAATGGCAGAAGTAGTTCCATGAGGTTTTATGTAACTGTGTAATGCCTCATTCACTGTGTTGTCTACAAAGAAAAGTTCTCTACATCTTCAGTCATCTCTCTCTTGCTAGGAAAGGGCTGGTGTCCATAAGGGCTTGTGTCCTGCTGATTGTCCTGTGCTGCTTGAGTTGAGCAGCAAAAACCCAAGCACTGCATCTGCATGGCAATTAGTGAATGAAAGTGAACTGTAATGCTAGAAAGTACAATCTTATTTCAAATGAAATATTCCTTTATACTTTCTGAAGAACCATTAATAACAGAAATAGAAATATTTTATTTAAAAATAAGGCATCAAATCAGCACTCTGGTTAAAGAAAATGGCATTTCCTATTTGCTTTCTATTCCTGAAACAGAGCCTGTCTGTGTTTCCTTTCTGGTTTTGTTGTTGAGAGAATTTGAGTTATTTCTGTGTCTTCCTCAAACGCAACCAAAGAGCTGTTATACAAGGGAGGTTATTCTTGTTTCATTTCAGGGAAACACGCTATTACTCTGGAATAAGAGTTCTGATATTATTCTGTTCTTTGGAACAACTCATTGTAATAAGTATGCTAGCATTAAGTTTATTAAGAAAAGTGAATTTTACCTCCCCAAGCCTGCTTATATCATGGGACCTGCCTCATCTGTATGAAAGACTTGGCTCATGTTTCTTCTTATTAAAATTGCTGTCAGGGTTTCTTTCATTAAACATTCCTTTCTTACATTTCCCAAATTTCCCTTTAGAGGAGTACTTCAGAGAAAACAAAGTAATGCAGGAAAATCATGTACTTCAAATGCTTTTTCTGTGGTTTCTTGCCAGGCTGGCAGACAAAATACAAAAGCTGCGTTTTTCCTTCTTGCTCCTGCCCATTTCTTTCGTCCCTTCCCTCTTTTTTCCATGTCGGTTTAAAAATACTCCATTACTGTAATGATTATAATTTAAGGGAAAAGAATGTAATATCTGAGTTGCAATCTGTATTGCTGAATGCCCAAGCTGTCATTCTTGCCCACTTGATCTCTTTGATTAGCAGAGGTGATCAGTATGGTGCATGGTGGCTCTTGGGCTGGTTCTGTTCCCAGCACACCTTGCACTGGAGCTCACTGGTAGGGTGTAGATTCAAAGTGGATATGAAGTGTGTAAAGTCATAGTGATAGTATCAGTCAGGTGTGCTGACTGACCAGCATCCTAATTCTGAATGTGGTGCTGAATGATTGTAGCCCAAACACTTTATCTCAAGACAGAGCTAAAAGGAGAGCAAGTTACGTATTTTCTAGCACATGATCCTGCACACCCATTATTTTTTAGAAAGAGGGAAATAATGAGAAATTTTCTGTAAGGTTTAGGAGAATATATCTAAAAACTATTCACCATGCTTCTTCTTTCTCTTCAGTTTCTCTTCCTAGGATATGCCTTGTTACAAGTTAGTTTGCATTATCTTGTAACATTTTGTGCTTTTTTTCTTACTTTTTCCTTTCTCCAAAATGTGAATTTGAAGACTGTACTTTCCTTCCTAATGCTCAGCAGCATCTTATCCACCTTTCATAAGAAGGAATGTAGGTCCGCTATTCCTGGATAATTTACATTGCTGTCAATTGGCAACCTGACATTGTTTTAAAGAGCATTGATCTTAATTTCAGCTTCCTAAATACCATTTCTTATTATGGTTGGAATATAAGAAGCTCTGGATTTTTGCAGTACAAATCCTAATGTATGCATGAGAGAGATTCCTAGGGTGATCCACAGGCTTGCAAAAACTAATTATTCCTTATTTTCTACTGGTAATCTTTGGACCTTACAGCAGAATACATATTCTGCCCCAAAGAGCTTATAAGAGTGAGGTAAAGGATAAATCATAGAATCGGGGGATCAGAAGTAGAGCATTTATGAAGGGAAATTAAATACATGATTTAGATTTATATTTCAGAGTTGGTTACTTAGAATTTATCGCATGTTTCTTGGAGTTGAGGGGCACTAGCCTTTTAGCAAGGAGAATTTGCTGAGATGTCTGTATGTAAAGGAATTTTATTGCTGCCTGCAGATAAATTGCGGAATAGCTTGGGAGAAGTAGAGAATGAAATTAAGAGACATTAACTAAGTAATATACATAGGAAGAACAGTGAAATATCTGAAGTAAATTAGGATTGTGAAAGCCTTAAAATAGAAAATGAATGGAAGCCTGACCTAGAATCTGAGGGTAAATTCTGGAGGAATTTTTAGCCTGTCTGGTGACAGAGAATCTCCTACTTACTGTGTGGAGATGCTTGAAGTTATCACTAGGAAAACAGCTCAACTTATAGGCAAAAATAGGATGGGACAACTTTGATATAAGAAGCATGCAAGCAGGACTTCTTACTGGAATGCTTGGCTTTTAATTTCTGCCATCAGTTATGTACTCTGGGTTTTTTTGGTGCAGAACTGAAGGTGGCAATGTTGTTTGTTACTGATGTATTTATTTTCTGTTCAGGTTACACATTTGTTTGATAATGGAGGGACTGTCTTCTTTGCTATTTTCATGGCAATCTGGGGTAAGTAAATATTAATATTGTTTTTTAATTGACCTGACTCTTCTTGAGGATTACTGGATTAAGAGTTTATAGTTAATAATAAAAATTAAAGAAGGATTAAGTTTTTATTGCATAAACACTTCTTTTTTCCTGTTTTCATCCAGTTCAATTACTGTGCTAGCAGTGGTGGAAAATAATACCTTTTATTGCTAATATAATGACTATCTTTAGTGTCTTAACTGTCCTTAAGCCTGAGTTTTATATCATGCAGGCAAACATATGGGATAATTTCATAGAGTCACAGAATCCTTAGAGTTGGAAGAGACCTTTAGAGGTCATCTAGTCCAACTGCCCTGCAATGAACAGAGCTACAGCTAGACCAGGTGCTCAGAGCCTGTGTAGAGAATTCTTATAGAGTGAATGAGAATAATTTGCAGAGCTAATTAGAGGATAGTAAAGATTTGATGATAGATGTTTACAGCAATTTAACTGTTTATATTCAAATTCACAGTTGAAATAACACCTTCATTCCAACATCATGTCACGGGGAGTAAAGCAGGGTGGTAACCACAGGGTCTGTGTTGAACAGGAATTACCAGTAACAGTTTTCTCTTTTAGAAGATGAATATAATGCTGCCACACAAGACAGATGTGATGTTTCCAGCATGAAACATTTAATGGAATTAGTTTTCACTGAAGCTAATAGTATTTTGCTGCTGAAAAGTAGAAAAGACTGGTATTAGGAACAGAAGATAATTAATTTCACCAATATGAACATGTGTCTATGTAAACCCTGAGATAATAACATCAGATCACAAACATACATATGTCTGAAATGAAGCCAGCTATTACAATTCTAAATATTCAAATGGACAACATATCTTTATTTACATAAAATGTAAGAATAAGCAATAATCATTCTATTTACAATGAAGGGTGGACATGTTACAAATTTTAGAAGCTGGCCTGGTAAAAGCTAAAAAACAATATACAAACCTAAAAGACATACCAGGATAGCATAAGCCATATGCACATGCACACAGAAGTCATAACTAGGTTGTTAAAAATTAACACAACTGATGGGCATCCTTGGGGTCCCTTCCAACCCAAGACATACTTTATATTTCTTCATTGGCTCCTACTCTTCCTTGCAATTACTAATAATTAGTTGCATAAACTCCTAAAATACACAATTGGTACTATGGTTCTATACTGATGGAGAGAACAGTGGTTCAGACAGGGCCAGGGTAAGTGTGGGGAGGAAGGGTGACATAAAATGTGCTGGTGAAGCTAAAAGCTGAGCTGTACAATTTTTTTGTATTTTCAAGCAAGTGAACGTGTCTTCATTTTTTCAGTCTGGAAGCACTCTGGAAACTTTGTCAGGTTCTATTTTAAATGGGAGTCATGCAGGTTTCATTATTGATCCCTATATGAATGGCATCACTGTACGTTAGCCATTCAATTCTATACTCTTTCAACTACTTTGAAATAGACAGTGTGATTGCAGTCTCCACAATAAATTAGGCATTCTAACATCATAGTATCAAGCACGTATTCTATGTGAGTAGCTATTTTCTGTGCACTTCATTCTATTTGTTTTGTCTTTTGTTACATCTATACCTCTACAGCTACGTCTTTTTCATTTTCTGTCTTTCTACATAGACCTTTCTGGAGATTGCAAACAGATAAACTGCAGTTATTTGCATTTTATTGACATATTTTTACTCATTAGCTGGACACAGCACATGCTTTTTAGGATATCTGTATGCATGGCAGTGCTAATTCCTTTCATATTGAGACAGTTATTTCTTCTGTCTAGCCTTTACAAAATGTGTTGCATAATTTCTACAGATCTCACCTGTAATGCAAATAACTAATCAGTTTGACAGATGGATAGAGGCTTGTCCTTTGTTTTTCTCTTTGATAATGTTTTTAACTATTATCACAGTCAAAGGTTCAGTTTAGTTCACGCTACTCAGTAGTACCATTCTCCCCAGCAAACTTCAACCTCTGGGTAATCCTAGTGAAACTAATTCTTTTTGTGTTATTTTCTGTGGAAGATACAAATGTAGAGTGGGAAAAATAATGTCCCGAGTCATTAATCAGATAGAAATGATATTTGGATGGAATAGTTTCACCTGAAGATCATGAAAGTGTGAGGCAAGAAGTTGTACTGATGCTAACATAATATTGCAATCCTAGTCAGAGATTGTGCTGTTACAATGTCTGCATTCTTGCCCAAAGTTAAACAAGGAGGAATTTTACCTGTGTGTTATTTCTCTATATTATGCCTAAGAAAGCAAGTCTAAAACTCTCCCATGAAAACTGTAAATGGATCATCTAATTTCAAAGCAGAAGAGTGCTGCTCTGGTCCTGGGCCCTGCCCCTCATGTGTCAGTGCATCTTGTGACAACAAATGGGAACATAATCCAAAGCAAACTTTACAGTTCAGGGTGGGATGGTGTCATGTCATCCATAGGGATGCTATCATGTGCCGTGCTGCATTTGCCATCAGGAGCAGTCCCAAAACTTGTTTCATATGGTCCAAGCGAGTTATCTAAGTGGAGAACTGTAAGGGTCATATGATTATGGTTTATGTATTGCTTGAAAATTCTTATCTCCGTCACAGCTTAGTTCAACAGTGTGTCACAGCTAAATTTTTTTTATATATGGGGGCCTTGGGGAATAAAAGGCAAAAGCCACAATTCAACATACCAGGATAATGCATCCTCCCAGTAGCATCCATTCAGCACTTTTATGGACGGTCCATTTCCAAAGCTACTTCCTAATCTGGCTTTCTGGCAGCTTTCAACTGTTGCATTTTTAAGCCAGAAAGGACATATTGCTAGAGTTTTGTTTTGATTTGATTGTGCATTAGAAAAAACTGTGTTTAGATTCTTGATGTTTAAACATTTGAAAATAGGTCCAGGAATGTAGCAGGAATGTTTGGAGACTGCATGATTACACTTGAGTACAAATATTCATAGAAAAGACAAAAGATACCAGATAATGATATTCCTTGATATTTTGATATTTAAAAACAGTTTGTGAGGAATGATGGGAAAGGAGGACAGAGGCGTGGAGTTGAGGGGAGAATTGGTGAAGTTATAATGAAAAATAAGGGAAAGTACTGTCAGATAAAAATTAGTTTGACTGGACTCGATGATGTAATTCCTAATAATTCAGTAAGACCAGGTGATTTAAATGACTCCATATGGAAATAAAAGATGACCTTATGCAAAACACTTGTGCTGTTTCTTACCTGGACCATTTCTTGTATCATCATAAAGCCTTCTGTGGGAAAATGATTCAGACCTTTTCTTATCACATAGAAAACATCCCATCAGACCAATAAATATAGATCCCAAAACTCCTACAGTGATACCAACTCCTGCTTTGTTGGTTTTGCCTAGAAGAAAAAAAAAAAAGGAAGAAAGATTTAAATGGCAATAATCTGTATAATCAGGTACTTCACCTTCACTTTGTAGCAGTCAAGGTTCTTGCTGAGTATGACCACTAAGCATCTGAAACACTTTGCAGACCATGACAAAACCAACCTCTCTGCAGAAATTACCAGCCTTTGTAAAGCAAAACACATATCTCTGCCCTTGATTTTCAAGGGAGTGGAAAGAAAAGGGGAAGGAAAAAAAAAGGCCAAGTGAGTTTTCAGCCTAATTTAATCTAATTTAATTACAGAATCAGTTTAAGGAAATAAGCAAGCAACAGTCGCTCTCTGTGTGCATTTATTTGCAAGTATTTTAAACCAGCAGTTAAAATTGCAGCCTCTTAATTTCAAGTGGCTAGCTTTTAAAATACTAGTTTAAAAGGTTAGAAGTCCAGAAATGCTTTCTGCACCTCTAGTTAGCAGAAAAACTGCATTTCTCCTTAGGTTTCGTGAAAATTTTCTTTAAGGTATTTTCTTTCTGTTGGAATTGAACTAACTCTCCCACCCCCTTACTTTTCAGTCACGTTGTTTAAAAATAGGGTATGTTGTAATTACTAGAACTGTGATAGAAAATGTAAAAGCCTGATGCTCCTTCAGCTCTTAGTACATACTGTATTGCACTGGATATGATGGATAAGCTGATTTGCAGAATCAAACTCTATAACCCAGAGTCAGGTTATAAAGCAGGTACGTTTATTCAGCGAAACGTGTATTGTTGGGTGCGCGAGGGATAATTCCTCCTAACACACACACCGTAGGGCAAAAGCTTGGTACAGATATAGGCAGAACTAATACATAATCAATGATTTTCCCAGAATTCGTATATATAGTCATTACATTTCCGAGAACCCATCAGCATATGGTCCCTCCCTCTTGCACGCGCGCCGTGAGCAGTGGGAGTCTCCTTCTGGTGGTCATAGGATGAAGGCTCATTGTCTTCAACAGAAGTAATCTGATCCCGACCCATTCCTTGTGTAATGTTTCTTCAAGTTTACAATAGAGTTTCGAGGTGTTCTTTTCTTACCTGGCCTCACATCCTGCTTACCTGCATTCCTATACAATGGTTAACCCTTATCTTGTCCTCTCCTTACTCACATTCCTATACAAAGGTTAACCCTCAGTTTGTCCTCCCCTAACTCAAAGCCTTTCAGTCCTCTGTGAAGAGCTTGAAAGCTAATTAATGGCAAAAAATTACTGTAACTAGTAATCTTTTCTTTTCCTAAAGGCCCAATTTGGAACAGTAGGATAGAGAAGTGCTGTTAAAGTTTTATGCTCCATTGTTCTCCCACGCATACTCAACTTGATAATTAACACAAAATGAGTAATTCCTTTTGAAGTATTTAGAAGAAACCACCTTTAGTCATAAGTTTCTGAACTTGGATAAGTTGATGTGCTACATGTTTAAAATGCTATTTCTGTACTTATGCTTTGTTGATCCACACTACCATCCTTTGTATTGTATTATTATTTGTTTTTCCTTCTTTTGCTAGTTCTCCACATTGAGCAGTGCTAGAAATGAGGAAACTGGATGCTGCTGGATTGTGTATGACTCTTAAAATAATAAAAGTGCAATAAGAGTCAGCCAGTCTATAGATGAAGTGTGAGATAACTGATAAGAGTTATGCCAGCATTTTGCTTTAGGTGAGTTTTAGTCTATACTAGGTCACCTATTAATTCATCCATCATATGTAGCATCCTGTTCAGTGTTTGTTTTTTAGAAAAAGGTTTGATTTCAGCATTAGAAGTTTATTATAGAATCATAGAATGACTTGGGTTGGAAGGAACCTCAAAGTTCATCTATTTCCAACCCCCCTAATTAATCCACTTTAGTTAGACTTCAGCTAAGTATTTACCTTTGTTGGTATCTTCTTCCTTAGACAGTACAGGAGAAGTGTTGGTAAAACTATGCTTTAGGTTTGCTGTCTGCTGAATGATGTTGAGGTTTGGTGTAGGACCATCCTGCATCGTTGTGGGGGATGTCAGAGCAGTGCCCGCGGGGAGCGAGGTGGGGATGGTGGAAGGCCTATCACTGGGGAGTTCTGCCGCCAGATGGGTGCTCCCTGTGAGAGCAGAGCTGCTCGGCGTCGCTGTGAATGGCACACCAGCAGAAACAGAAGCAGCATCTTTGGTCGCTGTAGAGAAGTCACCTGGTGTTGTAAGTGTTGTTGAGGATATCGAGATTCTTTTCAGGTTTGGGGCAGAGCTATTTGTTCCATCTTTTGATGCCGTAGTGAACGTTGAAGGTAATGCGGTGCCATCAGTGGATCTCAGAGGTGTGCTGACTGGCTGTCTGCTCATCTCTCTTCTCTCTGTTACGTTCTTATTAGCATTGGCAGTTGCTGCAGCTTGACTTACAGCAGAGGGAATTAAAGCAAGTAGAAAAAGGAACATGATTCCGCAGGAGGGTTGAATGGTATTGACTTCAAAAATTGTTTTGCTATATGGAGAATGTACAAGAAATGATTTTATTCTGCAAAACAAAACTAATCAGTTAAGATCCAAATAAGCATCTTTAAAAAAAAAAGTGTTGGACTGTAGAACTCTTGATGCTGAAAGCCTTACATCAAGTGTTAATGACTTTAATAGTGACTCAAAAGAGTACTGATGGTCAACAACTGCAAAAAAAAAAAAAGCTTTTATGTTTCTATAAACAAGCTTCATACTAAGAGGGGAATAATCCCAAACCACTTTGTGTAGAAAGCTGTTATGATGCATGTGGATGGTGCATTTGAGGCCATGTTTACTGGGAAGGGTGGCAGTACTAAGAGCATGCTAAACAGTTACGCTCCATTGTGAAGAATTGTTATTGTTACAATTAGCCCTAAAAACTGGTGCATAAGGTTTTGTGACTCTGAACATGGTGTGTCATATGAATGCTGCCAGGAGCAAATTGAAATCTCCTTCAGTCCAGGGATTATGGATGGTGCTGAATTGGTGAAATGGAAACTTCTTTTCTAATACAGAACTAGAAGCTTCATATTAAGCATTAATTTTTCAAACATTGTATTGAGAACAATGAAGAACAATCATTTTGAAATCGCTTGGTCATAGCAGATACACTGTTCAGTATATCAGAGCAATGGGAGTGTTGCTGGTTTTTGGGCAGAGGCTTTAAATGTGAGACAGGTTGACATCACGCTGTTTTTAACTCCCATACATAACCTCTTATGTGACAGCACAGTAGAAACTAGGTAAGTTGAATCTACATAATCATTAATTAAATAGGTGTTCTTCTATGTGGGTACTTTACTCTGTGAAGAAAGGAGATGTACACCTGCCAAAAGTAACTTTTCCCTCGTTTGCAGCCTCCCCTCCTACTGCTTCGGGCTTTTTGCCGTCTTGTTATTTATTTAAATGTGTGTTTTCTCCAAGTTAACTTCTTTGTACATTGCACAGTCAGAGCGATGGAAAGTGCACATATCATAAGAATAGATAGGAATGAGCTACAGATAATGTTATAGATGATAATAACGAATATGCACATATCATGTCAATGTATCTCACTTTGGATTGAATCTGTTCTTATTTCTTTTGTACTTTATTAAAAGTTTTCTGAGTTTTGTGCTTAGAAAGTGGTACCATTACTTGAAATGCGCGTGCATTTATAAAATGCTATTTAATCTGCTTGCTAACATCTGTTTCATTTCTGGAGACTCCTTGTTTCCTGAGTTAACACCAGTTATATGGCACGGAGGACCTATGCTCAGAAAACATTAGTAACTTATTTAGCAAAAAAAATAAGAGAAAATGAAACTCCTCTTTCAGTTTCAGTCAAACTCAAGATAACCAGTCTGACCCCAAGCCAGCTAAAAGAAGCTACTCCAGACTTCAGTTATCTGCCCCAATTACGGTTACAATTTGAGTGATAGGCCATCAGTTGATTACGAAATGCTCTGAAATCTGAATGCTAGATTTTCATTTGTTAGTGTTAATAACAGCTGCAAAATAATGAAGAAAACAAGTCTATTTTTAGAAGCTTTCAAACTTCCTTTATTTTAACACACTAATTAAGTGACATATTAGAGAGCAAAGTGGATTTTATTGTATTATCCCTTTGCTGTAACCTAACAACGTATGGAAATTTCACTCACCTGATTTTAACTGCAGTTTTCATCGGAGAGCAGTGTAAAAAGGAGTCAGTATCCTTGCCAAACAAATTCTTTGATGCTTTTAGTGATTGGCTTCTACTATTGTAATCTTCACTGGGGACTAAAGAGTAGTATCCTCCTTACTTTGAAGGTTGTATGCCATGGTCCTGAGGTTGTGATCAGCTCTGCTTCCCAGAAACTCTTTTGTCTGTGGTAATTAACTCTTCTTCTAGTGCAGCGTTAATATTCATGCAGGTTCCTCGAAGGTGCTCATGATCCTTACAGCTTCATATGCAAATAGTGCTATTCCAATGAAACACCAGTGATATAGAAGAACCCAAAGCTCAAGTCACCTCATCAAGTGTTTAAGGAAGATATCAACAGATAGTGGGGAAAAAGAAAAAAAAAAGTCCTTCTGTTTATTCACTGGTGTTCATATTAATCAGTGCCAATTCAGTAGAAATTGATGTATTGAGTGGAAGTGACCATGAAATGGAATTAAGCTCCACTTTAGTTATCCAGTTTACCTAGACTGACTTTAGCACGAGGAATGAGACATAAGATGGTTGCCGTCATGTTTCTTTAGTGGATTTTGCACTCTGCACTTGTTTCTGTGCTGCCAGACTCAATTATTAGCTACTGGTGTACAAGCACATACATCTACGCACCTGCGCTCTGGGAGCAGTCCTGGTCCCATTCAAATCACGTCTCCTTGTGACTCCCTTGGGGTTGTGAGCTTCACCACAAGGGTTGCACTGATTATACATGGCTTTTTCTCCTTAAATTGCTCAGATTTATACTGAGAATTTCTTCAACACATTGAAAAAATATGTCCTAATTCTTATATGGTTTTATTTCCAGGTTATATTCACTGGTATTTTAAGTATTTAAACACGTATTTTTACATAATTGGGAGGGAAAAAAAAAAAAAAAAGATTGTGATGTACATTTTATGAATATTACTGAGCACCTGCCAGTGGTAGGTGTAGTGTCTGCAAAACTTCTGCATCTAATGAGAAAAACATTTGAATTTCTTATGGGAAAATAATAAAATCTTCAGAACTATAAATTTAAAGGATCTTTCTTTGCATGTCATTAAACTGAACTTTGCACTTTTTACTTCCCTTATTATTGTGGTTAGAAAATTTTTTAATTTATCTAATAAATTACATAGCTTACACAATTGACACAATAAGCAAATTTATTTGTTTCTAGATGTCTGGAGTAACATGTTCAGATCTGCAGAGGTTGCATATGTGTACTAGGCTTTTTAAGCTTTATCAAACCTTTATATTTAAAAATAGATGGAACGAGTATAAAGCAAAGCCTAGAGTTTATCATCACCTAATATTCAGAAAGAAGCAGTAGCAAATGATGGTCCCAGAAATGTACTGGATGTTTGCACCAGTGGCTGTTTGCTCTGAAGTTCAGATTGCCTTCCAAGGATTAGACACTCCTAAATTTAATGAGCAATGAATATTGCATTTTCAAAATTAAATTAATTTATGTATTGAACTGAGAAAATAGTTTATAAGCTTTTAGTAAATTATGAAAAGCAATATTAATATTGCATAGTATAAATGCACTAGCATTGCTTTCTGAACATGCATTGTCGGTACAATTAACAGCGCAAACTGCAACAATACCTTTCATTTCAGAAATTTGGTTTAAGTTGGCATACACTGAGTTTTTCACACCCAGCATTTAAACGGGATTCTGAACTGACTCAGAGGTACGCTCCATGTAGATTTTGGCTGCAGTAATACCTAGTAGCTTCCCAAACGCTATAGAAAAGAATGGAGCAGTTATTAATCAGATTCACTATTAATAATCAGACTTACCTTGGAGCTCTACAAAATATTCAAGTGTTGGAATGGTGCTGTGACACAGAGTGTAGTCTGCCTGCTGGGAGCACCAAAGTGCACGAGCCATGCATGTGACAGTGTCACACTTGCAAGGAATGCATAGCGGGGGTGAAGTGAGGTGGGGCGTTGCTGTGCTAAACAGGGGAGTGTCTGAGAACTGGCCTGAGCAACTTCCCTGTTGTTGTGACTAAGCTCTGTCATTACAGGATTCCAGAAATTGCAGTGTTTATGATAAAATGGGTAGGCAGTCCTTATTGCTTCATCCTTTGAAAGTCTTTGAACCCTTTGTGAAGGGTGGCTGGTTTTGTAAACCCACCAGCCCTCTCATCTTCTTAGTGGCCCTCCTCTGTACCTGCTCCAAGAGCTCCACGTCCTTTCTGTACTGGGGGCCCCCAGCCTGTACACAGATGGGACCCCACAAGTCACCTCCCTCTCCCTGCTGGCCTCCCCTTTTTTAATGCAGCCCAGAACGTAGTTGACCTTCCGGGCTGCAAGCGCATGCTGCTGGCTCATGTCCAGCTTCTCATCCACCAGGACCCCCAAGTCCTTCTCTGCAGGGCTGCTCTCAAGGAGATCCTCCCCCAGTTTGTATAGATACCTGGGATTGCCCCGACCCGAGTGCAGCACCCTGCACTTGGCCTTATTAAACCTCATTAGGTTTTCATGGCACACTTCTCCAGCCTGTCCAGGTCCCTCTGGATGGCTTCCCTTCCTTCCAATGTATCGACTGCACCACTCAGCTTGGTGTCATCTGCAAACTTGCTCAGGGTGCACTCGATGCCATCATCTGTGTCACTGATGAAGATGCTGAAGAGCACTGGTCCCAAGACCGACCCCTGAGGGACACTGGTTGTGACCAGCTTCCACCCTGCCACAGAACCATTGATCACAACCCTTTGGCTGCGTCCAGCCAGCCAATTCCTAATCCACTGAACAGTCCATCCTTCAAATCCACACCTCTCCAATTTAGAGAGAAGGATGTGGTGAGGGACCATGTCAAAGGCCTTGCAGAAGTCCAGGTAGATGACATCCACTGCCCTTCCCCCATCCACTGAAGCCGTCACTCCATCATAGAAGGCCACCAGATTGGTCAGGCAAGATCTGCCCTTGGTGAAGCCGTGCTGGCTGTCTCAAATCACCTCTTTGTCTCATATGTGCCTTAACATAGCTTCTAGGAGGATCTGCTCCATGATCTTCCCAAGCACAGAGGTGGGGCTCACAGGCCTGTAATTCCCTGGGTCTTCCTTTCTCCCTTTCTTAAAAGTGGGAGTAATGTTTCCCTTTTTCCAGTCACTGGGGACTTCACCAGACAGCCATGATTTTTCAAATATGATAGACAGCAGCTCAGCAACCACATCAGCCATCTCTTTCAGAACCCTAGGATGGATATCATCTGGCCCCATGGACTTATACACATTCAATTTCATGAGGAGGACTTGTTCCACTGTTACAGTGGGACAGTGGGACAGAAACCACTCCCCTCGCCCTCACCTAGAGGCTCATGGTCCTGGCAGACACAGGAAGCCTGACCAGCTGTGAAGACTGAGGCAAAGCACTCACTGAGTACCCCAGCTTTTTCTATGTCTGAGGAAGCCAGCTCCCCATTACCTTTTATCAGAGGGGGAACACTTTCCTTGGCCTGTCTCCTCCTGCCTATGTACCTGTAGAACCCCTTCTTGTTATCTTTCACATCCCTTGCCAAGTTCAGCTCCATCTGCGCCTTGCCTTTCCTAATCCTATCTCTACACACATGGACAGCAGCCCTGTATTCCTCCCAGGCTACACAACCCTGCTTCCACTTTCTGTACATTTCCCTCTTCTCTCTCAATTTAAGCTGCAGGTCCTTGCACAGACATGACGGTCACCTGCCTCCCCTGCTCGACTTCTTCTGCTGGGGGATGGAGAGCCGTTGCACTCTCAGAAGGGTGTCCTTAAAGAGCTCCCAGCTTTGTTCTGTGCCCATGCCGTTAAGGACAGTTTCCCAGGGGATCCCACTCAGCAGTTCCTTGAGCAGCCGGAAGTTTGCTCTCCTGAAGCACAGGGTCCTAGCTCTGCTTTTTGCCAAGCCCGCGTTCTTCAAGATCACAAACTCCACCAAGGCATGGTCTCTACATCCCAGTTTTTGGGGGTTTTTTTGGCCCCTCCAGTCATCCCCCAAGAGCGCTGAAGGCAGCTTCTGATAAAGGAGGCAGAGGAGGTCCCATGGCCCTGCCCAGCAGGCCACACCACTGCTGCCTACAGCTTAGTTGTGCCAGCACCCTGCACCCCTTCTTGTTGCATGCTCACAATGCCATCCTGAAAGCACAGAGCTTGAATGCTTGGACAAAGAATGCCTTTGGGTGCTGTGGGAGGTACATACCTGATAAGCCAAGCAGATCAGGTGCCAGGAGTGCAGATAGATGTGCTCCAGCCTACAGATGTTTGTGTGCTGTGCTTTGGCAGCTCAATCTGCCTGATAGTTATTTTGTTCTTCTTCAGTAGCCCGACACTTGGGCACATGAGCATCTACATGACACACCTTTACAACCATATTCTTTGTTCAGGCAGCAATGTCTTTCCACAGTTCAGCAGCCCTTAGGTTTACCCCTTCTTTGCCAGTTGTTTTGTTCCCACTGCTGTAACCACCCCCATAAGGCATTTGCCACCATCCATGAGTCAGTATAAAGATAAAGCATTGGCCACCTCTCCCATTCAGCAACATCTAAGGCCCCCTGGACAGCCTTCACCTCTGCAAATTGGCTTGATTCTCCTTTTCCTTCAGTGGCCTCTGCAACTTGTCATGTAGGGCTCCACACAGCAGGTTTCCATCTGCGATGCTTCCCCACAATATGACATGATCCATCAGTGAACAGGGCATATTTCTTTTCATTTTCTGGTAGTTCATTGTATGGCAGGACTTCTTTAGCACTGTAGTGGAATTCCAAGGTCACAGCCTGAACCAATGGGTGAGCTATGTGAGATTGTGAGTGCCTGGAGCAGGCGGGGGGGGGGGGGGGTAGAGCCCCCCTTCTGACTCCGCGATACTTCCCGTGCAATCTGTGTCTGCGCAGGTCCCCCTTTTCCCCTGCCCTTCTCCTCCTGTGGCAGGATGGTACGAACGGGGGAGGGTCACATTCCTTAGCTCGTCCTTTTCTCCAGACTGTTGCCGGGAAGGGTGAGTTAATTCCTCTTTTCTATCTTCCCCTATAACACCTATTTCTCAAATAAAGGCTTTTGCCTTCATTTGTGCTACAGGCATGCAATACTTCTTCTGCTGGTGATGTTCCAAACTTTTTACCTTCAGGCCAGTCCACGATCACCTCTAGGATTCCTGGACAACTGAGGGTTCCCCATTTGAGCTCGTTGCATAATCAACTCAATCTACTTACTCAGTTTTTATCTTTTGCTCTGAACAGAAAATGGAAACGCAAATTATGCAAAGTCCTCTGGGGTATGTAGCATGTAGTTCTTCGTCTCTTCTGGGACAGGTAGCCGGAACTGGAGCATTAACTCTTTAACTCCCAGTGCACTACATGATGTTATGATGTGGAATATTGATAACCAAAAATCAAAAAACCATGACACAAACATATCAGCTTTGGCACAAGCTAGAGAATGAGAATGCTTTCTAGAATAGGCTGGCATAGAGGTACATCCAATGCTATTTTAAAGAATGTGTTGTATATCTTCTACCTGTTTGAGAACGTAGAAAATTGTTTATTTTCTGTATAGCACCTGAGTCCTCAGAGTGTGCATGTTGGGAAAGTATTTTTCTTGCAAAGCTGTAAGTGTTGTAACATTTGTAAGTCTCATACTGCATTGGTTTTAACAGCCCTTCCACTGACAATGAGAAAAGGTTATTTTTCCTTTAGATTATTCAAGTGCAAACTATACTCCTATTTAAATAGGAGAGTTGCAAACTTTTGTTGTTACGAGCACCCAAAACTTAAATGAAATTGGTGGAGAAGACAAGAACCATGCTTGGAGGGACGTAAGAGCACACTATCCAGAAATAATATTCAGGAACAAGTTTCTTCTATTCAGACACATCTCATTGCTAGGTAGCAGTATGGGGTAAACTTCTAACTGCTAGTCATTGCAGTTTTAAATAACATATGGATAAATCATATCTGCAAGTATATGTACATATATGTTGCTACATTTAGAGGGATAGTAAAAAAGAAGGAATGTAAGACCATCCAATCCTTATTCTGAGCAGTAGGCTGCCTAAAATGAAGCAAATTTTCTTAGTCCATGTTTGAGATCACTGTTTTCTGGGGAAAAGTTGGGCAAACCCACATTTTGTGAGGCTCTCATCCAAACAAGGTGTTTGCCCTTTATAATTCTTGTTCTGTACTATGGAAAAGAATGGGCAACCTCTATGGCAAACTACAGTGTTTGGAAAACTTAGTTATTCATTGGTTGTAATTATTTTGGTAGGACCTACCACGAACATAAAATTATGTGAAGGCTATGATTATGATCTTGCATGCAGATAAAAATAATTATTTAAAGAACTATTTTAGTAGTGAAGATACTCCAGTAGGAACTGGTGCAACTGAGTGAAGCATCGTTGCTTTTGTTAAAACTGAATAAAATGAGATCAGAATCTTGCTCTGCATTTATAGATACCATTGTATATATATGCTTTTTTCTTCAGAGAAAGATTTTAAACCATATAATATAACAGGTACCTGTTTGTACAGATATAGCAGAAAGCATAATAATAAGTTTTAGATGAACGTCATGAAATAGTGTTCCAGTTTTAACTGTGTTTATCATGAAGCTATTTACAGTTTTTGCATTCCATGGACTATCAGTCAGAAAATGTCTAAGGAAAGTTATCATGTTACAATATGTTGATTTTCTTGAGTTATGTATGGAGTTCTTTCTTTCTTTTTCCGTAACTAAATGTAGTTGATGATTTCCACAGCTACAGTCTTTCTAGAATTTTGGAAAAGACGGAGGGCTGTATTAACCTATGACTGGGACCTCATAGATTGGGAAGATGAAGAGGTAAGATAAAGCAGAAGTAAATCTGTAAATTTTGCAGTTGGCACTATTCAAGTGTAGATAGGAAAACATAATGCCAGCCATCTGAACTTTCCATTCACATTATATTTGCAGTTCTTACACTAGTTGTAGAATAAATCCCAATATATTTCTACATTTATTGAAAGCATCCTTTGAAAAATTGAGTGGATTTTTTTTTTTTTAAAGCTTACAAAGAGTTCTTTAACAGAAATAAAATGCATGAGCTGTAATAGCCTTAGTAACGAGATGGATCCTTCCAAAGAGAGTGCAAGTTGAAGGTTTGGCCCACTCCTGGCAAGCCCAGCCAGTTCAGGGCTTCAAGTTTTGAGGAGTGATTGTTGTCTATAATGGACATCAATATATACTGGGAAAGAAGGGAAGTATATTGATGTTTTTCCTTTCTACAAAACATGTTTGAAAAGAGTGTCATAATGGGGCTCTGGATGAACAGACAGCTTGATTTACCCAGCTAGGCAAAGATGCTATTACTAGCAGTGAACAAAAACTAAAACTCCAGAGAGTGAAATAATGTACATACAGAGGGACAAGAGCTACCACCAATGTCAGCACAAATCCCTACAAAGATTTTAATTCTGCAGTCTTGTAAAGTTCTAATCCTTGAAAGTTCTTAATCCTGTCTAGAAACAGAATGAGTGAAAGCAAAGGGTCAGAGAGTGGATTTTAAATCCTTCTGAGAGGCATAACTCACTCTTTACATTCTGCTATCAGCTTCAGCAGTGATCAAATGATTTTATTATTTCATAAATCATAGAGAGTATAACTGTAATGTAACCTGACTATACTGTCAATTCACATGCAGTATAATTCAATAGAGACTTTATCATAATGTGCTTTATAGGTTTCCATAGACTTGTAGATACAAACTAGTAGTTTTTAATAAATGCTTTCATTTCACAAAAAGCACCATCATAACTGGCATTAATTTATAGTGTTCTTATCAATTTCTGCAGGGAAACTGGTGTTTAAACAGTATTGTGAACCATGGTCCTTTCCATACCCTCACAGGCTGGGGAAGACTCATAACTTCTCTCTTCTTCATTGATCTCTGGCACCTTTTCAAAGGATTTTCGAAAGAGAAAATTACTTGAAGTGGAACATTATTTAAAAAAATAATTTGTATCAGGAAATTTTTTTATATCACATTCTGCCTGATTTTTTGATAGTTCAGTGAAATAATACAACAAATGGGATCTCTCTTCTTATTCCAGGAAGAACTGCGTCCCCAGTTTGAAGCTAAATATTCCCAAGTTGAAAGAGTAAATCCCATCACAGGAAAACCTGAACCTTTTCAGCCTTTCCCTGACAAGCTCAGTCGACTGATGGTGTCTGTCTCAGGAATATTCTTCATGGTGAGGTTTAATAATACTGAAATTAGAGCCTTTAATCTTATCCTGATGTAGATACTGAACTAGGTCATTAATGTGTTCATTTAGAACAATGGATTTACATAATGTAGGTAAAACAATCAGTTCAAACTCATTGCTTGTTTAGGGATCTCTTTATTTTAAAAGATGTGATATTGTTACCTTGTAAAAGTACAAGAAAGAAATACTTTAATTCAGCCATTTAATATTTTGATTCTCCCAAGATTTGCTCCCAAAACAGATGGGCCTCTTTAAAACTCTTGTTAATTTATTGATGCAGTGGAAAATATTCCCAATATGGTTTTCCTTGTTCTGATTTCTCTACTCATAAACACTTACCTGTAGATTTCACTAGTCCTCACTGCAGTTTTTGCAGTCGTGGTGTATCGTCTGGTAGCCATGGAACAATTTGCTTCTTTCAAGTGGTATTTCATCAAGAAGTATTGGCAGTTTGCAACATCTGGCACTGGAGTCTGCATCAATTTTATGATCATCATGTCGCTCAATGTTGTAAGTCTTCAATTCATTTAATGGAGAGATTTATTTAAAAGTGCAATTTATACAAGTTTACTCAGTTTACTGGGTATCAGAATATAAGTATGCTAGTATTTCAGGGATTTTTTTCCTCTTCTGATATTGTGTTTATCAATGTTTACTGCCTATTTTATTTGTCACTAGATATCTTTGACTTGTCACCAGTCACTGTAGTACAGAGTACTGCTTTTGACATTTGCCTTCTAATTTTTCATGTACCTTTTACAAAAAGCCAGTTCTCCAAATAAAACTACAATTTTTTCTTGAAACAGAATTTCATTTTCCTTTTCTGTTTTGTGGTTGTTGCTTTTTTTTGTTTGTTTGTTTTGGAATTGATGACTTCAATCAATGAATTGATTCTTAATTAAAAATGCAACTTTGATACCATTGTTGTTCAGACCTGGAAGGACTGTGATATGCAGTTCTTCTTTAAGCTTTCCCTTTCAAATAACTGCACAGGTTTCATCATTTGCTGTGGTAGCATGGTGTACATTGACATAAACTCTATTCCTTTATAGCTGCAGTAGCATACATCATTTTTCTTTTCCTCTTCAGACACAAATAGGTAAGAAGGAACAATTAGTCAGCAAACAATATGTCTTTTATTTCTGTTAAGGACATTGTGGACTTATTGCAATAAGAATGCAGTCTCTAAAATAGAGCTGTCATGTATTTATTTCTGTTACTACATATGCAATTCTATGTTATAAAGAGTCAGTTCAAGTTAAAAAGCACACCAAAATTATGGACAAAGCTAAGACATTGTCCTCTGTTCTCTGCCCATATCACTTGCTGCTGCAGCACGACAAAACACCTATGCCTTTGTTGTTTTCTTCGTTCAGCATTAGACATCACAACAGACAAGATATACTGTACCTACATCATCTCTTCTTTCTATTTTAGGTGTATGAAAAGGTTGCCTATCTCCTGACAGACTTAGGTATGTAGGTCTTTACTACTGATATGGTCCTTGCTACTGATGACATATATGTTCATATTTCCATAAAACAGATGTATGCACAGTAAGATGCTGGCATTTCCATAAGTGAAGTAGCATTATCAGCAAAAGAAATGTTATAATGATTTCATTAAAGAAATAATACAAAAGAAAGAAACTTATCATAGAATGGCTTGGGTTGGAAGGGACCATAAGGATCACCAAGTTCCAACACCCCTGCCACCAACCTCCAGATTATACTTCTACTTTTCTATGTTTTTATAGTATAAAATGAAAAAATTGTTGTGTTTGTTAGAACAAAAATCAAAACATACTCTTTCTTAAAATGCTAAAACAGATATTTTTTTCAGTTCCTCCCAAATGCTGTTATTTGCATGTTTGTTTTTTTATTTAATTGGAACTTTGTTATGGAAAAATTGGTTAAGATTACATTTTCTGAAATAAAAATGTTATGTCAAATTTGAAAGCAGCTCTAATTCCAATACATTACAAATTTATGCTAAAGCTCCTCTTCATTATTCAGTCATATAGGTGAAGCTTTTTAATTCATAGAAAGCAAATTGTAGACAACAGTTAAGATCTCCTTCTATGTGAACATGTTACCGTTCAGTATTTCTTGTTTCATCCTGCCTTTTCAGCCCCTGTGAAATTACACATTTGATCTTAACAGCTAGCTCACTGCTTAAATTTAACAGCTCCCCCTTTTGGTTAAAATATTGAAGAGCATCAATTAAATAACAAGCTCATAACTTCATCAGGTTCCTTGTAACAGGCAAGTTAGAAAGATGCAAAATGCATAGTCAACTTATTCAAGTTAACAAAACACTTTAAAGTATTGTTGGTTTTTTTTTCAGACCATGCTTTTTTCTCTACTTAGCTAAACTTTTTAAATCTATTAAATTATTAAAAGACAAAGGGAATGGGAAAGAAAATAATAATTTTGTTTATATATATGACCTGATTTTTTTTCAGAGTATCTTAAAAAATTAATTTAATTTAATTTAAAGAAAGCTTTCTTTAATTAAGTATGATGGAGCATCAGGTGCATGAGAGAGGTAGCTCTTCCTAAAATTTTCTGCTTCTAAGAGCAAGAGGTCATCCTAACTTTTGAGAATCAACAGCATCCACACGCAAAGCTAGTACACTCTAAATTTATATACTGATTTATTTCAAATATTTATAGGTAACCAACCATATAGTACAGATTATAACTTAAAAATCAATGCAGTTTAGATTTCTGAATCTTAATGTACTTTGAAATTTTAGTGAACACACTATACTACAAATTTAATACATTTGATCAAAGAAAAAAAAATTTATAAAGAAAGATAATTTTCATCATTTTCACCTATTTCTAAATTCAGAAGTCAATCATTCTGCAAATGATAAGGAAAAAATCCAAGTCTATGTAGATCCACATAGACCACTTGTAATCCTAGTATACACTTCTGCATTTCTTTCCAAAGAAAACACAGAAGGAACTACCTTGTTTTCTCATTGCATTATAAATTGTTTGACACTTCAGAAGCATTATAATGAAGGAAGTCTGAAGGATGAAATAGTGGTCTTACAGAAGTATTTAGAGAGTGAGGTGTTTGAGTGAGAAACCAACTGACTGTTAGTTGTCTCTTCTCCCCCTGCTTTCCTTGGGAGCACTATGGCTTGAAACCATCTCTAGTTTTTCAGCTGATCTCTGGGGAGTTGACAAAACTCACTTTCATTTTAGTTTATATAATGTGCACTGTGTCTTTCCATAGAGCACCCAAGGACAGAGTCTGAATGGGAAAACAGCTTTGCTTTGAAAATGTTCCTCTTCCAGTTTGTCAACTTGAACAGTTCTATCTTTTACATTGCCTTTTTTCTTGGCAGGTAAGCTATCTTTCCTAACTCACATAGCACCCATAATCCTTGATAACTGTACAGCTTTCAAAAAAATACATTGACAGTTGGAACCGTAAATGCAACAGTTTGAGGATAACTAATAGCACAGAATTTGTGTTTGCAACTGTGTGCAAGGGTTGGACTCCTGAAATCTCAGAAACTAGACAGTAATAAGTCTACTTTTTAAGCAGGTCTATGTACCTACCAAAATAAGAATTCACAACTTTTGAAAATACGGACACTTTCTCAATGTACATCTGTATTTGGCTTTGCACTGATACACTTTATTTTTTTTTCCTCACTTATTCCCCTTGTGTTATATTTCCCAGGACACATTTCTATAAATTTATAATGCAATTTAAGTTCAAGATTGTTTGAAAGAAAAAAAAAAGTGAAGATTGTTGGTAATGTCTGAATGTTATGTCCAGCAATGCCTTTGTGATACAGTTTCTTAACTTCTTTGGGTCTTGCTATGTCTTGTGTCTGGTAGAGCCAGGAATGGTTTTTTCCCTTCTCATCTGTAATTTTCATTGAGGTCATTAAGAATTTTGATTTATTTCATTATACAAGAATCTGTTAGATCTCTTTGAAGAGTTTTGTTGTGATGTGTCTGAAAGCTCTTTTATGCTTTTTTGTCTGTGGGTGCAATCCAGTGCACATTGCACTCAGGCAAGCAAATCTCTGTGCTGCGGTAAATTCCTACATATTGCAACAGCTTATCTTCTTAAACATAGATTAGAGAGTTTGAGTATCTAACATCTAAAACCTCTGCAGCTAGGATTTTTGTCCTGGGCATAATAAAAGCTTAGGATTTCTTGCAAAATGATGGTCTTTTTCCTTGTTTGCATTCCGAAACTCTCGTATCCTACAGATACCAGGTTTAAGCCTGTGCGATTTAATCTGTTTATATTTCATGAGTTTGCTCAGTGGATGTTGTGAAATAATTACTGATACAGCATGGTCTTGGAATGTCCACTAAGCAGAAATCTTGTTTTCCAGATTTGCAGGCCGCCCAGGAAAGTACAACAAGCTTTTTAACAGATGGAGACTGGAAGAGGTAAGCAATCCTGTTTTACGTTCCTGAGATATTTCCATGAGTAAAAGGGAAACAACTGTGGGACATGAATTACATCCAGTTTGAAAGATTTACTATTCCATCTAAGTGCAGTGAAGAATAAACTCTTATTTATAGCGAAGGATAGGAAAGAGGAAATAGTAGTATCAGAGATTCCACTACTTAGTCTCTGTTAAGACCTAGGTTATAACAAATAAAATGTTACTCTGTTATTTTGAAATGAATGCAAATGTATTGGTCTAAATGAAATTAACTATATCATTTAACATATACATAGCCCACATTCCCTTATCCCAGATAACGCACTCCAGTTCTCCAAAAAATAAAATGTCTTAAGGTTGTTCCATTAAACTATGTATTAATGTTTCTGTTATTATACTTTCTTAATGTTCTGGAGGTTAGTGTTTTTTACCTTATGTTTTTCAGTATTTTCCATTCACCTTGTGAACAAACAATTCTCTGACTTCAGCTACTAATCTTTTTCTATTTCATTTCAGTGTCATCCAAGTGGCTGCTTGATAGATCTGTGTTTGCAGATGGGAGTTATTATGGTTTTGAAACAAATGTGGAACAACTTTATGGAGCTAGGCTATCCGTAAGTACTGCTGTTAGTATTTGTTTTACAGATAGTGATTGCAAATTAGTGTTAATTCAGCAACAGGGGAAAATATTTTTCATACAAGCAGAGGGTAATATACCACCTTTAACTGAATTTTTTTTTATCATCATCACTAATTGATGCAGATCGTGGCCAGCTGCATTGCTGATCTCTAAAAGTATATTTTCAGAAGAAGGTAAACTGAGATTCTTCAGCAAGTTCACATTTGCATGTTTTGCATTACCCCTCAAAAACATAATGTTAGTATTAATTTTTAGCCCTCCCTGAAGAGTGACAGGGAATTATTACTAGTGTTTACATAGTTTTGTGATCATATTTTGCAAAAATATCTATTTCAAGAACATGACATGCTTGGAGAATGTTTTTTCCATCTCACCATCGTGCACTGCAAATTCACTCCCAAGGGAAGCAGTAACTTCAGCATGCCCTGAAGTTTCTCAGGGTCCATTAACCAGCTAAATTGTTTATTTTGAGTTTATTTTCCATAGTACAAACAGAGCTATTCAACTATTGGAGAGTATGATGAGTCTTACAGTTCTTCTGAAGCTGGAAGAATTTGTTTTCAGTAAAAGGTTGCTCATCAGAGATTAATTTAATCTCTAATACTGTCAGAAAAGTTAAAGTTCACAGCATGCAGTCATTCTGCAATTTGTGCACTGCATTGTTGGGAGAAGCAAATATCTGAAAAGAAGCAGCCTTGAAATATCAGGCTTCCTGCCTTCACAAGCCAGCACTGCTTTAACTCTGCCTAGAATTTCTTTTAGAACATGCATGTTCCTTTATGGAAAGCAATATTTTGTTTTGACAAAGCTGTGGTTTGCAATTGTGGCCTTCCAGTTGGAAGAGCTAAGCACTAAGTTAGTTGGAGAGAAAAATAGCATCATGTTGATAAAAATACTTAAAGAAGTTATTTCCCATCTTTGGTTCTTTCTTTCAGTAATATCTAGAAATAAATAATAGCCTTTAATTGCCACTTTTGTCAGTACTAGGTAATATTTTTTCCTTTATATAGCACTTTTATGTGTGAGGCTATTACTTATTTAAGATTTATAACTACTTTGTGAAAGGACCTTTGCAAACCTTCATAAAAAATAGTCTTAAATATTTACAGATTAAGGAGCATCTTTTTAGACAACGTGTCCTGCTTAAAGAGGAAAATATTCCGTAGAGCATCTGAATTTTTAAGTTTGTTCAAAAAAATAGTAGGCATTTTCTGGTATTCAATATATCCTAACGCTCCTAGTAAGCTCTACTTACTGGATTTGTCTCTTAGAGGATTAAAAATGCACCATTCTTTGTTTAATGCTTTCAGTATGCATGATTTTTTTTTTTCCTGTTATTTTTGACTAAGCGATGCAGGTAAATCCTTAAAATAAAATAAAAAACTAAAAAGTCAATGCAAGCCAATTCCATTTTCTGTAAGGCTTATTACAATACCTGACATGCTATGTTGAATACATAATTAAAACTATAATGCTAAACTTCTGAAATTTCTTTGAAATCTCTTACATAATATTGTAAATATTTCCATGTAATACTTCATTAAACACTCAGATGCCATTCAAAACAACAGCAGCTAGAATTGCAAATTACTGAGCAAGTACAGTCAATAATACTTCATTTGTCTAATGTAGGTTATTACAGAATTGGTGGTCACGACGCAAAATGAAAAGAAGAGGACAATCAATGGAGCATAAAATTTCTCTACCTCAGTGGGAAAAAGATTGGAATCTGCAGCCTATGAATCTCCATGGTTTAATGGATGAATACTTGGAGATGGGTAAGCAAACTTATAGAGATGTCAGTTTATTTTTTAAAAATAAATTACTTTAAAATATGTTTTTGCACGTCTAATTTCTAATCACAGAAATGCTTATCTAGTGTTACAGTTTGGCTTTACCACCATCTTTGTTGCTGCCTTCCCACTGGCACCTCTCCTGGCATTGCTGAACAATATCATAGAAATAAGGTTAGATGCATATAAGTTTGTGACTCAGTGGCGAAGACCTATGCCTGCAAGAGCAACAGATATAGGTGAGATAACCTAATATCTATCATTGTAAGGTACAATCCCTCTGTGTCATCTTCTTTGATGTAACTTGCCCTTTGCAATATTTCAAGTGTCAAAAGTGAAATTGATGTGTAGCCTGCAGTTATCAGGGATGTCTTCTCAGCAGCGTGGGCTGTACTGTAACAATTTATTCAGGTGGAGCCTGTAGTGGTGTGAGCGTGAGGACATGACTTTATCTAGACTAGCTTTTCTGAGTCAGTAAATCTTTCTCAAGAGGAAAGAAAAAGGTTGTGACTAGTAATGACTTTAATATCATTAGTATGTCTTTTTATGACTTAATGTGACCGTTAAAAACTGCTGGTTTTGTCATTTCTTTTGTTTCTAGGTATCTGGTATGGGATTCTTGAAGGAATTGGAGTACTGGCTGTCATCACCAATGCCTTTGTTATTGCCATCACTTCTGATTACATTCCACGTTTTGTCTATGCATATAAATATGGTCCTTGTACAGATCAAGGATACAGACAAGAAAAGTAATGAAGATTTTTTAAAATATATTTATACATGCTTATTTCAGTGGAAGTAAACTTTTCCTACTGTCTGTCTGTGTCAATGTATTTGAGCGGTAACATTTTATCTTTTACATCTGTACAAACCTGGTCAGGTGTTTCACACGAAACAGCTATTCCATCATTACTTCTCTTCTAAATGCATACAAGAAAATGCAAAAAAATGTGAAAGTTGTAGGCTCCTCCTAGTTGAGTTGTTCTTCTTTTCTGCAATGGTTTTGGTCTGTTTTGTCCCACTAGGGGAGGAAACCAGGCTAGCTTCCTGCTTATCTCCCCAGACGCTTACCAACGTTTCTGTATTATGGGTTCCATATTCTTTGTTTCCCACTGTCTTTCATGACCTTCTAGGTGAGCAAAAAAGATGTGTATATTTACGATACTCATGGGCATCTTCTCTTTCATTTGGAGATCAGTTCTGTAATGCTATAATCTGATGGAAAGTATAGCAATAATAGCAGAGTGGCACAATACAAGGCTGCAGCAAATGAGAACAAGCCCAAATGCAGCAGCCATGGATGTAGAAACAAAGGAAGAAAAACTGCTTACCTTTGGAAGGCCTCCAGTAGGTAGGGGTCTCCAGCAAAATACCCTTACCTCCACTGCCAGCCCTTGAATGAGATCTAGGAAGAGATGGATCTCGGCTGCACCCCTTCTGTAACTCAGCTGCATTGCATGCTCCTGAGCTCCCCTGGGTTGGCCATGCCTTCCACCAGGTGCTCAATCACTGATTCAGGCCCTGACTTTCTACTACAAGTGCCCTGCAAGTATTTTCTTGTTTTATTTTTTGTTGTTATTGTTTTTAATGTGGGAATCGGGGTTACCTTGAGAAGAGGACAGAGCGCTTGGCTAGTACTGCAGCTGTGATGGTGCATCTCACAAGCTAAACTTAACTTCTTCATTTCCCAAGAGGAAGTATCACAGAGAAAGCATCAAGACAAAAAAAAAAACAGCAGGGCAGTTCCATGGTGTTAACAAACTGTGCCTCAGCCCACACCACAGGGATCTGTCATTCCTTCCCTCATTGCTTCATTTTCAATGGTTCAAAATAGAGACTTACTCTTCTTATGGGGTCCCAGGAAGAGAGAATTTAGGGGTAGAAAGAATAGGACAGGATCAAATGGAAAAGTACTTTAGTGGAAAAATTTTTAATGCTTAATGAGAACTGCTAGTTTAATAGAGAACTGTAGAATCCTAATTATTTTTCCTGTAGCAATTTTAAGTGCCACCTCAAACTTGAAGATTCAGCAAATACAAAAGATACCTTATCAGTTTAAATGTTCTTTGCTTCTCAGAATGCCCTTTGTGACTTTATAGGACACATTTTCGGGAGAACAGGATGGCTTAGGTGTCTGTAGTTTTTGACAGACATAGAAAAGTTTCACTCCTTTAATCATAATTCAGTGTATGATTTCTGTCATTAATACCAATAATTGTTACCTTTAAGATGGCTGTTTGGTATATGTGCTCTCTCACTTTTGGTCAAAACTCATCTTTGGTTCCATTCATAAACCATTTTTTTTGGTGTAAGTCCTATGATTGGTAGCAGTAGCAGATTTGACAAGGAATCCTTTTTGTCTCTCTAGCCATCTTTCTTAGTTCAGTGGGTTTGAAAGGTGACAGTGAAGTAGGAAAATGGTTTGCTTTGCAACTGCTGGTAGATGATCCAGGAGGAAACAAAACAAAACAAAACAAAACAAAAAAAAAAGAGCAATTTTCTCAAAATAGATTTATAAATCATGTTTATTATCTTTGAAACATAAGTTACTTGATTCTTTCCAATAACACTTTGCCTCTCTGCTTAGTATTTTACAATTGCTTTTGTCCCAATAAACAAACAAAACAGTATCCTCACAATATGTGATAGCATACAGCTTTATGCTTTATATCCACTTTATGAAGAGTTCTGACCCCGTGTCTTTGCTTTCCAGATGTCTAAAAGGATATGTCAATAGCAGCTTATCAGTGTTTGATCTGAGTGAACTTGGAATGGGATATTCAGGATACTGTCGGTATGTTTTGATGTTCCCTCTGCTTGTAATATATAGACATCAAATAGACGTTAAAAGGAAAGTCAGTGATTAAGCTAATGGCAGAGTAGTTTCATTTTTGCTTTTGTAAAAGTATTTGAGTTCAAGTTTGTTCAACATGGAAATCTCAGATGTGAAAAGTGTGTTGTAGGATGCAATACTAAGACAATGGAAACCCATGTTACATTCTTAGTTTCTTCAGGATTACTGTAAACCATGTGTTACTGGCCTCTGTGAATTATTTCTTGTGGGAGTTTCTCCCACAAGAGAAATACGGCAGAAAATTCTCATTTCATTTTTGCTCAGCATTCTGAGGTCTATTAATTAAAATATGAAATTAAAATGTTTGTTGTGGCTCTAATCCAGCCCAGGTTTCCAAATGTTATACAAGATAAATATGAGAAATTGAGCACAAAACTTAAACACAAATTTGCATTAAGTGCACCGTTTCTTGTTTTGGATTTAGTTTTATGGTGAAAATTACCTTAGACCGACTAAGTTATACAATCATGTTACCTTTATGCAGGCCTTGTCATCAGAATCTCAACTTCTTATAAGCAAGGATGAGAACCAATTTAGAGTCAGCACACTTGAATGTAATACTGCAAGATGCTAGCTGTGTAACAACAAAAGAAAATGTTTGTTCTGTTTTTTTGGAAGCAAAACATTACCATCTTAAAAGCAGCTATATTTAGTGTTTATATTGTGTACTATGATTTTTCACTGAATTCCTCTTGAAATATGCTTTCAGGTCAAGTTCTCTCCTTTTAATCAGCTCTGGGATAAGCTTGAGAGCTTTTCACCATGTCCAGGTTTTTGAGCATGGACTAATTTACAGAGTTTATTTTTGCTTTACAGCTACAGAGATTATAGAGCCCCTCCCTGGAGTTCAACTCCCTATGAATTCACTTTGCAGTTCTGGCATGTTCTGGCAGCACGACTGGCCTTCATTATCGTTTTTGAGGTTAGTCATGGAATGCAACAATTGTCTTCTACCTTTTTACAGTTGGAGTTGATTTTTTTTTATAATAGCCTCATAAAGAGAGTGTCACTGTCATTAGGTGTTTGTTTAATATAGTATTTGAGAGAAAAAAAAACACTCCCCTCAAAATGTTGTCAATCAGCTACTTCCAACTGAATTGATAGAACACACACAGCTTCTGGAATCACCCCCAAATCATATTTTTTTAGCAGTCATCTTATAAATCATGATGGTTCACAACTAAACATTATTAGAAGTTGTCAGAAGTTCAAATGTGTGTAAGGAAAATTATACGTCATGGCACCCTGATACAACACTGGGAATGTGTACTAACTTTGACTAAGGTACTGTCTGGGGAACTGGTTGCTTACTTTGATAATCCGCTCTTAACAAAGACTAGTGGCAGATCCTGCAGCTGCGTATGAATTTTGATCACTAGCTGTATCTTTAGTTTTATTTTTCATAAGACTTCAGGGTCTTGATCACTACAAAAGCAATGCCTCCTATTTATTTCCATGGAAATGACAACAGATGCAATAAGCACAATAACACTAATTGATAGAGCAAATTCATAGCTACAAAATACTCTTTTTCAATATGGTCACCACCATTAGAGATGCATTTTCACCAGCGATGAACAAGAGCCTTCATGCCATGCTCATAAAACGTGCACCAGTGGAGGTGACCACTGTTGCTGTCGCCACTGCTGAAACACACCGCACACCACCTCACTGTGCTTACCCCCACTGTTTGGTCTCCATAAACATTCAGCAAGCATCAGTGAATGTCAGTGGTTGCCATTTTTTCCAAATGGAGGAACTCAGTTACACAACTTTGCTTCATACTCACTTCCATGTTAGACACCATTCTGTCAGACTGCCCCTCTGCTGCTATCTGCCACACGGCAGCAAAACGTAACCGAATATTGGTGGGAAGGTTCAACCTCCACTGCCATGCCAATGACATCCACCTCTGATGTTCTGGGCCAGCATAACTACATAGAAGGCATTACTTTCAAAGCAGCCCTTGTATTTCTAAATAGAGATTAACAAAGAATAATCATTTTTCAGTCACAAGTCACATCGCAGTTCCAAATTTGCCATTCACTTTTAGGCCCCAGTGTTTGATCCTAGGAATGAGTATTTATGCTTGTGTGAAGCCATTGTTTTTGTTCTTCTTTTCAGCACCTCGTTTTCGGAATAAAGTCTTTCATTGCTTACCTGATTCCAGACATGCCCAAAGATTTGTGTGACAGAATGAGGAGAGAGAAGTACTTAGTCCAGGAAATGATGTATGAGGCTGAACTAGAGCATTTGCAGAGAGAAAGAAAAAAGAATGGGAAACAGTATCACCACGAATGGCCTTAGTCAATAACATACTGCAACAAAAATGCAGTTTGGAAACTGAAGAGTGCGATTTTGAAATGAAGTCAGTCTTGCATCAGTGTGTGTGATTCAAAGTGTATATAAGTTCTTGTTAGGCTGTGCACTTGCAAGCTTTGGTGGGAAGTGGAAAACAGGTGCTTCCGATGAAGAAAATGAAGAGCCTTATTTGTAACTGGTCTGTGAGGTGAGTGCCCAGGAGAACTGGCACTCAGGAATGTGCAGCAGATTAAAAATTTGGACACTGATTTTAAAATGGCAATGAGTTTTTATGCTGTTCATGAAGATGCTAACAGCATAATGAAAATAAAAAAATACCTATAAACTTACACAGTAAGGGCATGACTAAAAAGAAATTAAATGATATCCACTACAGCTTCTGATTGCTCAGCTGCATCTGTAATGCCTCTGAAGAAAAAAACAATTGTTGCCTTTGTGGCCATAACTTGATATAAATGATCTTTCAGGCTTATTGTTTTGTCAGGTTTGTCCTAGTCTCTTGTTGAGATTGTGGATGTGGTCCTGCTCTAAAAAATGGGTATATGGCTGCTTAATATATACTATGCAGTTTAAGATTTGCACATCATTGTCATTAATCTATCCTTCTAGTTGAAAACCAAAAATTCTAAATTCAAAGAGAAAACAACAGCACTAGAACACATTGCATTGCCCACATTTCAGCTGTAGTTGAAAATGACATGGCTATGAGTTGTCTTTCCACTTTTTTTGTGCAGAAAGGCCACCTTCACACACATTGGGAATGAAAGAATTGTCATTTCCATGCTCTACTATAGCATGCAGATGTCTAACTGTGTTACTGTTCTCTTTGACCTGTCTGAGCAGTGATTCCGTGACTTCACAGAATGCTAACTTGGAATATTCTAATACAGTGCAAATTACTTCATTCTGAATATACAATTAACTATTTATAGTATGCAAGCTTATGCAGATATGTATCAGACATAAAATATAGCATTTTTGACTTGCTTGTTCAGGGAAGGAGAAGCTGAGCACCTTATAACAATGCTCTTCTTATTGTAACAATAAATGTTCCAGTTATGGGGCTAAATAAGTCAAAGTACAGGAATTAGATACAGGCTGATGTGTATACAGATTGTCTATAAAAGCACACACACACAGTGGTTACTTTTAGATTTTTTATTATTAATTGTATGCCTTCTTACAGTCTGGGGGAGCTCATTGTATAAAATCAATATAAAAAGTAGACACTCATGTAAAGAACCAAATTTCAGGTTTTTTTGTGAATACAGTGTAAGGTAGTGTTGCTTATGGTTGTTGTCACATTTTGTTGATGAAATTGTCTATTAACATTTCATAATGTGTGAAAAGATAAGCGCTTAATTTGAAAAATCTAAACAAGTGAGCAGAGTTCACTTGCAGCATAGAGTGGAGAAACAGAGTTGCAATCATGCCGTGTATCTTGTACAATTTTAAGCAATGCTCCTTTATACTGAATGAGAAGGAAAAAACAACAAAAAACAAAAACAACAGAACCACCAAATCATACTGACATTATACATTTACATGATTTTAGAGATAAAGCTGCAGTGAAATCACTGCTGACAGATACAAAAAGACCTGAAATTTTACTTGATAAATGCCATATTGAGCCAATAAGTGTCATTCCAGTATTTACTTACATACATTAGAACAATCTTTTTATTATTATTATTATTATGCCATATAAAATGAATTTTAAGAGCCCATCAAATAGATGAGTAGAATCCATTGTATCCAGTGGACTTTAGCATCAAAGTTTAAGTTCTTTACTCATTTCACTATATTCATGAAATGTCTTGGTTAATTCCAGCTTAATGTGACCTGACAAGGCAATTATAGAAGTATCTACAGTATTGCGCAAAGGAGGAAGGAAATGGAAAGGTATAGGTATGGCTTAATCAGATGTATAGCAGTTAGGTCTTTGATAATAGGCTGTAGGAACTCAGCTTTCCGTATTTTGGAAAGGCTGGTTATTTTTCTTTATATTTTGGATAGTTCCTCAGGAGTCCTTATCAGAAATATCAGCACTCTCCTCAGTGCTTATAGATTTACACTATTTAATTTATTCTCTTCCTATTTCATACTGTGGAATATCAAGCACCATTTGACAGCATTAACCATGTGTCACAGGTTCTGTTTCTGTGCCACGTAGTGATAATACTTCAGTTCTTCAGGAGGTCACAGTTCAGCTCTCTTTTTAAAGTTTTCTCTAACAGCAAAATGCCTTGGCTGGCCCAAGGTAAGAAGATTTCGAAGAAAAATCAGCAACAGTCAGAACTGGTGATTATTTTGTGCTTTTTCATTTCTGCTGTGGTTATTGGCACAAGTCAAAACAGGCAAATTCCAACTGAACTTTAAAGTGCATTTGAAAGAAAACCTTTTTTGTATTTGAGTATGATTTTGGATTTAAATATTTATATTCTTAATAATTTTCAGCACTGGTGTATAAAAGTAGATTGAAGGCAAGTATGTAGATCTGACATTGCAGTTTATGCACTGGAAAAAGCACAAGAAATTTTGGAGAAACACTGTGTGTTCCTTTATATCTGAAGGACATGAACCAAGTTTAAAGGTTTTGCCACTAATAGCCATTTGCTTAAGCTGAGAACTTTTTGCTAGACTTTGTTTAGTATGCTGTTTGCATTGACTGCACGTTATTTTACTGAAGTACAAGGCACACTGTCCTCAGGAATACTGTGTTTTATGAATGGCGAATGATCTTTTCATATTCTAGGTATTGTCTTTCCAAACGAATGACCAGTATGAATAGACCGTGCATGCAAGCTGCGTTTGTGAAACCTGACAAAGCTTTAGAACTTAAATTTGTGCAAAAACGCTTTAGGTCATTGCTGATCTAATCTATGACAATTTTGCTCTATGCATGCGCCCTTACAGAGACTGCATGAGCAATTAGGTATTCTTAAATACAAACGATTAGTCCAAAATATATTAATTATTCCTAACCAAATTCAGTGTCTTGATGCAGATGAAAGAAATTTCCATTTCAGAAACTGAAAAATTGACACACATTATATATATTTCTAGTTACTTTTCATTCCAAATTTGTGCCTACTGTGTGAGATCTGAATTCTGGTGAGCGAAAAAGGGGAAAAAAAAGCATGGAAATGAAATGGATCCAAAGAATTCTGTTTCATTAGCCCTCCTAATGGGAAGTTCCTTCTTGGAGCTCAGCATCTCTGTCTATGGAGGGGGATGCATCGAGTGCTCAGTATTTACAACTGAGTGCCAACAGGGTTGCCTGCAGATTGAGGAAAGGCTCTCTATTTGTTATGCTGTAATTTAATTTTCTTAAAATAGAGTGATTGGGCATCCTGATGGAGTACCAGTATTTTGAAACAAGGCAGACCACGTGATGGCAAATTTTCTTCCCAACCTCCTTTGTATTGAAGCATGAGAAAATTTAGATGAATGTTTAAGTTAATATTGATGATCACAAGGCTTAAATTTCCACAGTAATGTTGGATGACAAATGGTTTGTGTTTCTTTTCACGTTTCTTTAGAAGGACATATCTTCATTCCTACAAAGCAAATGCATCACCCCTTACTATGCCCTTTTCTGATAGCAATTTGACTTAAATAATGTTTTTAGGATTGCTTAGGCTCTATTGTATTCTGAAGAAAACTCAAAAGAAAAATGTTTGGATGGTCTAGTGAAGATAGGTGAATAGATACATACCTTAATGCGTAAATTCATTAATTTCCTGAGGTTTTCTTCATGAAGGAAAGTATCTTGAGAAGCAAAGCTTTGGAGTGAGTGTTAATACAGGGAAAGGCATGGACTCATGATATATTTTTTCTTACTGTGTCATTAAGATGATCTGTGCACATCTGTGGTTTCCTTATTTTGGCTTCTTCTGCAAACTCCAAATGCGAGTGCTTCCGGAGAGAATGGTTGGAGCCATGCAGTTCAGTGAATTCACTGCATGGTATCTTGTGGGATTTATTCATCTTGGAGTTATGTCACCAATTTTCAGGGGGAAATTCGTATACCTGTGTTTAGAAGCATCAAATCACTTTGATTAACTGAAAATGACCCTTGATTAACTGAAAATGACCCTTGTCAATAAAAAGAAAAAAAAATAGCTTTGCTTAAATAGATAGCGTACGTGTAACACCAATTTTCATTAGGACTGTTATAAACTAGATTTTTTTTAAGTACACCGAGTAATGTACTCTTATAAACAGCTGTATATGAAGGCAGTGATGTTAATGAAAATCAATCACATTTTCCATTTAGCATTACGTAGAAGAAAAGGGACAGATACAAAAACAATGATCACTGTTATCTGTGATCACTTAAAATTGCTTTAGTATTTCCAGATGCATTTTATTTTTCGCAATTCTTGTAAACTACTAATGTTGATTTTGGGGGGTTAAACCTTGAAGCAAATCTATAACCAACCATTCATAACAATGTGTATTTCATGTTACAGCTGACACTAGAATTCAGAGATCCACATTTAGGCAGATTTCTGAGAAAAATAGTTATTTTGTTAATTCTAATGCATAGTTTGACTGAAGCATAACCAGTAACCATTTTTCCAAGCGTTTAAGTGAGTTGCAAACCTGAATTCCTGTGGCAGAAAAGGTAGCGGCTTTCAAACATCTCTTTAACTTTTTGTGCTCCAGCTCATGCTAGTTAAAGCCCGCCTCCTGCTGCAGTAAAATGGAATAAACCAGCATTATGAGGATGGATATTGGAGATGAGCAGAGAAAACGAAGGTCTTGTGTTCATTTTAGCAAGTTTTGCTGCAAAGTCCCTTATCAATTCTCCAAAATGAGAGGTTGAAACTGGAGCATGGTGAGAACCCCCGTGATCCTTTTCCTTTTCTCCTCTGGTTCATTATTTACTTATCCATAGTGTTTTATTAAATGATGCCTTCTTGCTGACGGTCAGAGCAGCTGCCTGACCTAAATTACTAAAAGTGCTAACAGAAGCCAAACAGAAGTGTTCCCAAACCAGTCTGTCCAGTGCTTGTCGCCAGCTGGTATGCTTGGGATGGACTGGTGCGAGAAAGCACATGGTATGTCTGTGTCTGCTGCTAGGCTACATCTGTCGCTGTCCCAAGCACTACCTTTTGCACTCCTTTTGTCCCTCCCTACACACACACACACACACATCCTGAAGGCCCTACCCAATCTTGGCATTTTGAAATTTATATGAATAGGCTCATATTGACAATTTTTCTCCAATTCTGACATTACAACCGCATTCACTATAAATTTACATTGACATAATTTTGACATAGTCGTGATAGCACAACATTACCACAATAGCACAAATTTATAACAGCACAACAAAGAACTATAGAGAAATCCCTTTGCTTTTCCATGTTATGCAGGAACTTTCTTAGTCCAGGACTGGGATTTTGTCTTGAAATGTTAATGGAATACCCTTTCCTCACTGCACTGGAAATTACCTTTTGTTAGTTCTGTTGGCTCATTCTAACTTCTTGCCATAAACTCTGTAACACTAGATGTTCCCTGTAGTATGCTCTTTAATTGCTGTGAACTAGTTGTTGGGATGCTACTAGATGAGAAATGAGGATTAAACCCAATGCAGTCTAAAGCTAATGAGATTTTAAGCACTGAGAAGTTGAGAATTTTTCTGTTAAAATTTTCAAAAAATTCAAATCACCTTTTTATTTAATGTTCTATTTAGAAGACTCAAAATTTTGTATTGAAAAAAAATCTACAAAACTGTTCTAATTCTAATTTTTACCTAGAATAGTATCACTGAAATTTCAGTTGTTTGAAATAATCTCATGTAAAATCTACATAATATAGTTCAGCCATTTTTACTTCGATAGTCCAGGCTAACCTGCAATATCATGATCATAAGAGATTTCTTAAAATGTGTATATACTTGAAATTTATGTAATGTAATATTTAAATACAACTTGGTTTCTAAGTAAAATGAGAGTACAGTTTGAACTATTTTTTCTATTCATAATTCCAAACTTTGTAAGTAACATTTAAAATAAGATTACCACCAAGTGTTTCAGATAAATTAACTTTTATGCACTAAGCTAGAAGTTCCTCTGGCCTGTCAGCTTTCACTTTCTTTTGGGTTTAAGGTTACTCTTACAAGCTGGTGTGTACCCCAGAACTAAAAGAATTCACTGAGGAAAAGTTGTTGATATGATTAACTATTGTAAGACACTTTTGGCATAAATTTGTCTTTGAGATGCTGTTTACTTTATCAAGGTTTACATGTACAAATGCAATGACTTACTGTATCATACACATTTGAATATTGCATTTTTCAGTAATAAACTTGGATATCTTTGAAGGAATCTCTCGGTGTCATAATTCCAGATATTCAAAGTTATGAAAAATACACTGGTGAGCGTTCATGTGCCTTCAAACCATAGTACGTAAGGAAGTAATTGATGGGTTAAACTTGTCTCAGGCAGTTGAACATTTAATACTTACTGTGGTCTCAGGGCACGTGTAGACTCAGTCACTCTGATCTACTGCTTTCACTAATTATTAATAATTTCTTAGATTTACTTTAAACTCCTTATTACTCCTGTTTTAAATTGACATTTTTCTAGTTTCTTAATCTCACTTTTTTTTTCCACTCAAGTGCACAGGCTAGCTCTTCTACAGAAAGATCAGTGGCTTGGGACTTAAAGGGAACAAGAAGATAAGACAGCTTTAATCAACACTGAATATTTAATCAGAATGGTAATTTTTTTCTGATTTCCAATTTAGCCTTAAGTCTTGGTAGAATACTGATTAATGAACTACTGATTAACAGTTTTAACCATCTTATGTAAGGCCAAGTGTTGGGCTTGGTAAAACTCTTTGGAATGCCTGACACAAAATACACATGGGCTCAATGGACAGTTGTAGTTGAAACAAACCTGGTGCAGAAATATACTTTAGAAGATAGTACGTCTGTAGCAAATACAATGCTAAACTGTTCTTAAGGGTGTGAAGAAGTATAGAAAAACACAAACTGCACAGCCTCTGGCATGTAGAATGTAAGAATACTGCAGTGAGTAGATACCTCAGGAAATATTGAATAGTTTTCACAGTCAGATGTCTCTTATTCAGATATCATCCCACTACCCTTAGAGAAGTTTGGGGTTTTTTTCATCCACCATCTATCTATGTAGTTTGATGCTGGTGTTTTGGTCCACTTTCGCTCCTGAATTGTTGATAGGTTATGTTGAGAGCCAAAATGAGATACAAATGCTTGCGTTTTCTAAGTTTCTATTTCTGCCTTGCTAACCATATCAAGGTTGGATGCACAAACAAGAAAGCTCATCACATTAGACAACAGGCTGACAGCTAGATTTAGCTGTAAGCATTTATGAGATCATAAAAGTGGTGTAAAAGGGATTAACAGAAATATTGACTTAACTCTCAGTTTGTTGACAAAGTGTCTCCCACAGGCAAGACCGTGTCACTTACAGACTGTTATTTTGTCTTCTAATTGAGTAATCAGGGGCTGTTCTCAGAGGTTGGGCATGAACACAGATGGAGGAAGTAACTTGGAGGTCCACTTTGACCTAAATCTACGTCGTAAAGGCAGGGTCACTGATTAGCAAAAGCAAGATATGGGACAAAGTGCTGGCTGGATCCATAAATCTGAGTCTTCTGATATTTTCAATCGGTCTGTTTCATTTAATTATGGATTTAAAAAAAAAAAAAAAGTTCACCCAAAAACTACATCCAGGAGTTTATCGGGGAAAGAGGTGATCTGTTGAGTCTGACTAACAGGCAGGAAATGCATTTCACTGAAACAGAGCCCTTAGCACACTTAGGTACATTCTTCCAAAACATTCTAGCACGGAAATTATTTCACCTCATGATGTGCTTTATTCTCATGGATTCTCAATTAGGAGGCATTATAAAATGACACTTTATTTATTGCTTACAGCTAGTAAATGGATTTTGCAGCTTAAAAACAAAAAACAAAAAAACAGATATACAAACATTCAACCAAACAAAAAGGCTGAAGATAATCTTTTCAAGCTAAAAGGATGCCTTTCAAAGACTAATATGGATAAAGAACTATCCTGAATTTGTGGTAAAATTTGTTACCCTCTCCTATTGCTTGGAATAAGACATTATAAGGACATCTTAGTTCCACAGAGGAAGCAAGCATGACAAACTCAGTCAATAGAAGACCAGTCTGGTCTATACAGCGTTTCTGTGCGGAGGCTTTTTGTGATGCCTAAGAATAGACACAGACCTCCTTCTCTCCCCTGGGCTCCCTCTGTCTCCAGTGGAGAGAACATGACCTCCATCAGAGGGCAGTTCACAATCTCACCTTAGTGAGAGACCCCAGAAGCTTATCTGAAGTCTTGTTTGTCTCAAGTACACCTTTGCATGTTATCCTTCAATGACTAATTACTGAACAGATAATGTGGTATAAACGTATTGCAGCTACTTCCTAGTAGTTTCCATGACAAGATTCATGAAACATTTCTTCTGAAATAGCAGAGCTTCCAGAAAGAACATTGTGTTACAATTTCCCAGTTCTGTCATGAAATTCATAAATAAAAATCTGGCCTTTATTGCTATAGAGAGCAGTTCTTTCTTGGTCATCTAGAAGGTGGTAAATGTGATACAAAGAGCTCTTCATTTCTGAAGATGGAGTAAAGTTTGATTAAACGTCCCATTCCTCAGCTTCTAGAGACGAGATTCTTTGCTCATATTTGTATAGGATTTTTCCTCAGGATTGTAACCAGGCAACTGGCTTGTGTTTTCTTTGTTGACATTATTCTTGAAGGTGTCTTCTGTTCCAGTTGTATCTGCGATAACTGCAGGCAGATTTTTTTCAAAATCTTCCTGAAAAATAGAAAGAAAATACCCCAGTAGTTTCAGAAGGCACGCACTGCTTTTGTGATTGCTTAAAAAGTGAAATTTTGACACACTTTCCTACAAATCTGAGGAGTTACTTCACTACGTAAATGACTGCCAGACTTACAAAAATGCACTGTGTGTCCCCCCCACCACTCTATAGACAGTCATCGATTTTCTCATTCCTGCATGGAAAGTCTTTAATAAAAGCAGCAAAAACAACTTCTCACAACTCATCTGTTGACGTACAAGTCTTGAATTATGTTCTTAGTGAGTCTCTAATCACAAAAATTTAGTTTTTGACTAGCATATTTATTTACATTTTAGTGGATTGTCTTTTTTGTCCAGCCTACACTTGCCTCAGTGGTTTCATGCTGCAACTACTTAATTAATCTCATTGTTCTGTATTTTTAGCATATACAAGGGGCAGTTGTTTCTTTTCACTGTAGGCTGAAGTTTATTTTAAAGACGTAAAGGTGCTTGCAGATGACTTCAAAGCAGCTGAAAACATGCAGTTAGCTTTATCTCACACCTCTCAGTCTAGCAGACTTTGCTAAGAAGGTGCAGTGCCTCTGCAAACGATTAAGAAAATGGGACTCTCATGTTTAACAAAAGGTGAGGCCTTGGGACACCTGTGGAGGAGTCTTTGCTGCAGCTGCGAGGAATTACAGCTCAGCACAGAAAATCTGCCATCTTTGGAGGCTGGGAGGGCAACAGGAGGGCCCCATAGACACAAGAGCCTAAGTGTTTCTTCCTGCGGTCAGCAGGAGGAGGCAGCAGCTGAGCAAACTGAACACTGGGTGTAAAGTGCGGCTCTGCCCCAATTGGTTGCCTAGAGGGGGGTCTGTCACAGGCTGCTAGGGAAAATGGGTAACCTATTGCTGAATGGAGCTGGTTGGGGCACCCTTGCATGGCCATGATAGCAGGCTGTGGCCTGCCCCTTGGCTCTGTGCACTACTCACATCCTGGCTGTTGTGCCGCACGCCACACCACAGCAACGTCTTGAGCCTTTCTGACCAGAAGCAAAAGAAATTGCAGACTGGCTTAATTAGCACTGGGCGGATGTCCTCTCCTTTGGTAGGCCCTGGAAAGAGGGAAGAGCAGTCAGCGGTGGGTATGGCTGTGGAAAGCTGGCTGCAAGCTGTTAGGCCCCAACCCATAAGGCAGGGCCACAGCCTCCATGCTCCCCTCAGCCTGGGCCTTGTGAGCAGCTCTTCAGCAGCCAAGCTGGGTTCTTATGCACAAGTGTGTTGTTCTTACTGAACACCAACCTGTTGCAAAGCTGATGAGCAGCCCTGAGATGATGCAGCCCAGGCAGCCGATGGTACTGAAGTAGAGGTAGGACAGGGAGTACCAGGTGTCTGCCAGCAGAGGCCTGAAGAGAAGTGACAGGAGAGGGAGAGAAGCAGCTCATAATGGCTGCTGCTAAGGGGGATGCCCACACTAGGCTGAAGTCACAGCAGTAGGGAAATACCTGTCGGCAGCTGTGATGGGAGCTGCTGTGGTTGGCAGGGCCGTGCTGTTTGCCAGCGTGCAGTTGAGAGTCGACAGCTCCAGGGGAATGGTCTTTATGGGCTGTGCAGGATAGATGAAGGAGCCAATGCCAACCCAGAAAGCCAGGGTGATCCCAGTGAGGAAGCCTCCAATTGCACCCTGGTCAGGGAGAGCGAGATACGGTCAGAGGTAGCATGTGGGAAATGCATTTCTGCTAACATTATGGTCAGCTCGGTTCTTCTTGGCTGAGGTGAAGCACTGTTCTCTACTAACAAGGGCTGCAGCTAAATGCTGACATTTGAAACTGAAGTCACAGAATTAAAAGTTGTACTGCTGAAAAAAGGTGATGGGGCAGAGTGAGGTGAGCTTCAGTTATGTTTTACCCAAGTCAGCAAAGATGGAGCAATTGAGCTTGTTCTGTGCTTCCCAAGGTGAGTATGAATTGAGGGGATGGCAAGAGAAGCATGTTATGTTAATATTTTATCCTTTTATGAAAGACAAGAAACTGAAATCTAAAAGAGAAGCAAATAAAAACTTCCAGTATGGATCGAATCACTCATTATTCCACAGCTGGGTAGAGATAAATTCAGACAGAGAAAAAGGCTTTCTAAACAGTTTTTGGGCTCTAAATCTGACAGCCAGTTTGGACTCTAAATCCATAAAACAATTTTGGAGGTGGGGTTTTGACTGAACGACTCCAAGAGATTGTCTCTTTTATAAGAAGGATTTTTTGTTTCTTACCTTCCAGTTAACACAAGGAAAGATTATTCCCAGAGTAAATAATCCCAGCATGGGCCCTCCACACATTCCGTGAATGGAGAGAGCAGCCTGTGGATGCAGAGAAGAGATGTGAGCCAACACAGCAACTGGGGGAGCCTGAGCATTTCTGATTCCCGTCTGACTTTCAGTGGTGGAGAAAGGATAAACAGAAATTTCAGTGCACAATTAAAGAGCGAAAGGACTGCGATCAGTGTCACTTCCCAGCAATAAATAGTGAAAGTAATTTCTTTTTTATATTTTTTTTTCCGACTTAGTTCTCTTAGCACATGAGGAATTAATATGAGATGGTCCACAGGAGTTGTTCAGATTGGCTAACAGTCACCCAGCGTTATCGTTTCAGTTCATTGCATTTCAGTTTGTCTGTGTTCAGATCATTGCCTTTTTGAAGCTCTAGATACCTGCACAACTCCCCCCATCAGTGATGCTGCTCCAGCCATGGACGTGCACAAAACACCATATAGTATACCTGGAAAAAATCAGACAACAAGATTGTCAGTGCCAGGTAATAAATAAGACAAACAATTTCTAATTGAGCTAGTGTCAGAAAGGACCAGCAGGAAGGAATTTGCAGTTTGGGTTTTGATGTAGACCATGAAGCACTCAGTACTGTCTTTTGTGAAGTCTTTGGGTTTTTGTTCTTACAAAGCTGAATTTAGCATTGATATTAACTTAAAAGTCTCATCTAGAAGTGTTTCAGTTCCTGTTGTCTTTGAATAATATTTTTTAAGTGATCTCATGAGTGAAATGAATGATGCGAACAATGGCTTTCTTCATTTAATGCTAGTTTTAACCTTGTGGCAGGCAACTCTGTCATAGCAGTCATCAACAAAACTTATCTTATGAGCTAGCACACCTTGGTTACTGGATGTAAAAATGGTCTGTCTAGGGCCTGAGTAGAAAGGCTAGGTAGTAAGTGGCAAAGCTGGAACGGAAAACATTGGAGGTGATTACAGAGACAGAGGAAGGTCTGGTTTTGATCTTAATAAATGTCAATGAAGGGCTATGACATTATTAAAATACTTGTAGAAGAGTTAAGACAATAATGCAGTACTTGTAAAACGTATCATGCAAATGCAAACTGCTTTGGACTTGGTTTTGACAAGTTCTCCTGTTTTGTTTGCTGTATCTTTATTGTCTGCTGAAGAACTGAACAACCTTCTTTCATGATTCTCTAAGTTTAAACAGAAATGTTGTATTGTGATACTGTAAAGCAATAGTATTTAGTAATACTACTGTAAACCAAAGTAGCAGTAACTACATTGATATATTTCAGCATTATTAAGCAGTTTCCAGAGTATTCCCAGTACTTTCAGAACAGAAGAATGTGTGCAACTTCTCAAAAAGATTTTGGGTGGTGGTTGTTGCTGCTAGTCTCAATTTTTTTTTTCTGTGCCATATAGTGAGTGCACTTAATTGTACTGAAGCATGAGGCTGGTGGTAGTCCTTTAAAAACAGTTACGCTCCTGTGGGGGTTTTGGAAGCAGAAGTGCATATTTGAAGCAGTGCCTGAAGCAGCCGCTGGCCTTCACTCGCACAACTGCTCTCAGACTGAATTTGGAATACAGTTTCATTGTCCTGTGTGAAATAATATGCAGATTTCTGCAAGCATTATAGCAATTTTACTTGGAGGACAAGAGCACAATTCTATAGATACTGTATGTGCTTAATAGTGAAATTCCTGAGTTCACATTACCAAGGCAATATCACAACTCAGTGATGTGATTGTTTGAATGTTAGTAGACCACACTGGCGCAGTTAAAATGGTTACTAGAAGTGAGCTAATTCAACTTAATTCTGGTTACTTAGCTGAGGCACTTAAGTTAAAAGCTTTGTCTCTGTTGGCTTATTCTAAGGTTAACAGAGGAGTCAGGAGGAGGTAATCTTTTCTGGGGATAGAGCAGTTCCGTAGAGAGCACTCAGACAGCCTCTGAAGTCTTCCTTCCTCTATAGAGCAAGTATTGCCTAAGGAAACGAAGTTCCTTTCCAGAGTGTATAAAATCCTGCCCTATTCTTTCTTGTACTAATAGCAGTTGAGAGGGACAGACAACTTTACCTTTAAACAAATGGATTCTACTTGGGCTACTTACACAAGCCTTTGCTGGTCCATGTGTTCATCTTCTCAGACAAGTTTGGGAAACATTTCCTGACCAAGTCTTCAAAGGTAACAGTTGCTAAAGCATTGATGCTAGCTGCCACTGTGCTGTAGAAGAGAAAAAGAAAATTGAATAAATACAAAGCAAACTAAGCTGAAAGTAAGCTGTTTTTATAGACAAATGCTGCCTATTTTTCAGTGTTAAATACTGTTCAAGAACTGCAAATTTCATAATACATTATGAATGCAAAGAGTGTCACTGTGGATATGGGAATTTGAGGGGTGAGGGGGATTATTTTCTTCGGAAAGCAAGGGTTAAATAATAACATTTTGGGTTTGGTGCAGGTTTCCGCAAAGACTAATTCTCTCCTAAACTGTAAGCAGTTCTCTTGAATCTGACTATGTACACTGCAGATGCTGGTGAGGTGTCTGTCCTTCCTGTGATTGCTTGGGACCCTGCTTCGTGCAACAAGATAGTTGGGATGAGTTTCTAACTATTCTGTTTACTCAACTGCGAGGATCTTAAAATTTAGTGAAAATGTTATACCCTAAATAATAGTTGTTCTCATCTATTGGAGGAGAAAATCCATAGATTTACAGTCTAATGTTGTATGTTCCCTCGTAAGTGAAAAACATGAAATAGAAATGGTTTTTGACTCTTTTGACTAAAAGGGTTTGTCTCTGTGGCCTTGTTGTGACATTATGCAAGAAATGTAGCTTCAATACCCATACTGCATTATTTGGCATTCAGTGCCCTTTGTTCTGTAAGTCTCTTCCTAGGAGCAGACAGTTGGTTTTATGCATGTTTTTTTCCTGTTTTGGTAGCTCTCTTCCTGTAATTTTTTCTACACATGAAGTATTTTGAAGCAGAATATCAGAGACAGACACTATGGCATCTGATGCATGTCACTGTGAATTTGAATCTTCTCTCTAATGTCCCATGAAGTATTGATGTTTGGCCCATAGAGGGTACAAACTACAATAATATGCAAATCCCTGAGTTACTCAAACTTTTCCAGGTACACATCTCTCTTCCTATGCTAACTGTACAGACAGGCTTGCTAGAAAAACTCTCCATTCCTATCTATGATATGATATGGCAATCAGGTAAAATAAATGCGACTTCAATATGAAGAACTACGAAGTTATTTCAGTTAGCTGAGCTCTGGTGTTTCTTCAAAGATAAGGACAAAATATTACCAATACTTTATTTTTATTCTATAACATACTTAAGATGAAAAGATACTGGAGACATGGAACTCGATTTTGGTATAACAACTTGGCAAAGTACTATTGCTTTTTCTAGAATGTACTAAGAAAAGCTGTGTATTCATTAGGGTTTCTTGTTTTAGCCCCATTCTGGGCCCTCGAGAAATCAGTGACATACAGTTAAAATGTCATTTCAGATTCACAGACCTTAACGTTCCGCTGAATGCACAGGCGACGAATAGTCCCGGGACTCCTGGCATCGAAGAAAAAATGTCCATAACGAAATATGGCATGAGCTGGGGTAGAAGACAAAGAAGGAAAAACACAAGAAATGAGTTAGGATTTTCCTGGGTAACAGAGAAGTGTCTGCTTTTGGTCACGCTGCTGAATTTTTATTTTCCAGCCAACAAGGCATATTAGATTTTGAGAAAAGCAGATTTCATTTGGCAAAACATAATCAGATTTGTACTGCAGGAGTGTAAGAATAGATGTGTGCTAGCCCTGATTCAGCAGTCACCTCAGTGCCTGCAGAGCTGAAAGGATAAAGCATCCCACAGGACTTAAATGGTCTTTATTCATGCAATGTCTGGGCCCAGTGCAGCTCCAAGTTGTAATAATCTGCATCTGTACCTGATCCGGAGCTGAAATGAAATCAGCAGTCCAAGGATCACAATTCTTGTAATGAGCGTACATCACCAAACCGGAAAATACTGCACACACCAGAACTATCCAAAGTCCCAGTAAATTCAGGTAAAGTGCCCTACAGCAAAAGAGGGAATTCTGATTAATACAAGATAATTTATAACACTTTTTCTATATTTAATTATTCCTGATTTCTTTTTGAGAGATTCTTTGATCAAACCTAGCTGTATAATCTCTTAAACATCTCCCCATCCTCAGAATGTGTAACACATTCATTTCATATATTCAAATAATAATAATAGTAATAACAGTGAAAAATACAGCCTTCTTATGCTATAGGGCAAGGATAAAGGTTACACTTTGTACAGCTGAAGGGGACTGATGTAAAACCAGTAACTGCTATATGCAGAACAGACTGCAAGAAGCGCTGGTGGGGTCCTTCCTCTTGCCTACAAGAGCAGGTTTTTGTTCATCAGGAGTTATTGCTGTTCTCCCTTCAAGGAGATATAATACTTTGCCTAAGTATTAGTTTGCATGGATTCTGTCATGGTTGCATTGCTGCCATGCAGAGTTGTGTTTCCATGTCAGTGAAATGGGTGTGGGTGTCAGCACCCACTGGGGAGGTTGCGTTTGATTCAGTAATCCTGCTGTCCCAGTGAGCTGCCAGATTTTATACAGCCTACATCACCTCCCACAAGGTCTCTGACTAAGGCCATTTCCATTTCAAAGCTATGTTGCTGGCACTCAGAGGTCTTTCTAGACATTTTACTAGTGATATTCCTGCTGTCATGACTTCCAAACACTTGCAGAAACTGAATTTGAATAAAGGAAATTCCTATAATTTATCATAGCCTTAAGAAAAATGAGTGTGATTGCAGCCAGCAAAAAAAAAAAAAAGGTTTGAAGAAGGGAAGAAAATTCTTTTTTTTTTTTTTTTTTTTTTTACTAACTGTGCAAGCAGTTAGTATTAGAAGAAGTTGGGTTGTTTAGTAGAGTGTGTATCTAGTTATGCACATACTCATGCTGAACTTTAGGAAGCTAGCAGTCTGGAGATCTGTATGTCTATATTGTGAAGTTTTGTAGTTGATTCTACAATTGTCCTATTTTTAAATGTTTTATAATTTTAATAAATATTTGTGATCACATATTATTTAGATGATGCCTTGCACTATAGTATACTCCATTAACGGAATAACCACTTTCAATGAAATACCACATAGATAAAATTCCTGAAATAACGTTTTTTGTAGAAAGCTGGAGATAGTGCTGCTTCTGTGTGGGCATCTTATCCAGACTCTGCTTCTGAAGATTGATTTGGCAGCCTGATTGCAGATTAACAAGCTGTGCAGGAGTTAGCCAGCCTGTTTTTCTTTCTTCAAATACTTAGGTCACTTAGGGCCAGAGGGAATAAGACTATCAGGACAAAATTGGCTAACAGCCACCCAACAGCATCCCAGTATTTATTTAATGTGACTGACAAACTGTTGGCATAATTCCATGTCAGTATATTTAATTGCTAGAATAGGCTGAGGACAGGTAACTTACATCTTTGCATGCTTCTCTGATTTGCAAGAAATGCATCTCTGTATTGTGGACTGATTAACTCCATAGAGTCCTAGCCACGTAAATGTTCCCCCAATAACAATTGTCCAAAAGGTATGTCGTCTTAAAGGATCTACATCAAAGCTACAAAAGAGAAAGATAAGCAGTTCAGTTCCCTTATTTAAACACAGTTTCATTTAACAATAGGTAGGTGAATTTTCAGGAATATATTCAGTTCTATCCTCTGAATCGAAGTACTGCACTGATGTGTTTTGGCTTAGGTTTGGGTTATTTGTTTTTAACTTTATATTGGAACGCTTCTGTCAAGTCAGGATAAACATATGACATGTAGAAAAATAAATTGAAATAAATCACATGGTTTTTGCTCAAATTTCAGATCTGTCATGTTATACCGACTGACCCACAAGCCATCTTGCTTAGGACCCAATTCTTAGCAAGGAACAAACCCCTACAGTAAATGTTAGAAATTCTCAAAGCTCTTAGTTACATCATTTTTCTTTTGCAAGGTATTGCTTCAGCGCTTTTTTTTTTTTTTTTGTAGCAGTGAAATGTCATTACTCAGCAATTCTAACCACTGCAAGTGCATCTTTCCATCTTACATCTGCCTTTTCTGCAGTTCTGCTAGTCTTAATATGGATGGCAGATAACATTTGACCTTGCTGTTAATTACTGCCAGTGAGTTGACTTGATCAGTGAATTCTAGTCAATGCCACAAATAGCTAAAGAAGATCAGTTTGCTATCCTGGTGCCTTGTTTCCTCATTGCTAACTGCTGTGGTGAGTGTACTTAAAATAAAGTGCTTGTACTATGAACTGAAAATGAAAGATATGTGCAATTTGAAGGAAAAATTGCAGCAACACAAAGAAAAAATGGCAAAGCATATAAGGACTTTGATTTCTTCAAAGCAGGAAATGGAAAGCAGAGTTCTTCTCTCCTTGGAGGTCAACTGCATTCCCAAGAACCAAAGAAATAAGGACTAGGCTTCTCTAAGGTAGTTCACTGGCAGTATCTCCTTGTAGTACGGTAGCGTATTTTGGGCTTAGTCTGAGTATGGTTTCTAAATGCTAAGTGTACAAGAAGAAAAGGTTGGTGTCATTAGTTTCTTACTCAAATATGTTTAGTCGCGATCCTTCATAGGCATCTTCCCAGATCCTGGTTGACCCACCATTCAGAATAGTTCCTCGAATCAAAACAGTCACGAAGCCAAGCACCATGATCACCATTTGAAATGCATCTGCCCAGACAACAGCTTTTAATCCTCCCTAAAACAAATGAATTGTGAACTTTCATTGTCTTTCTTGTCATTCAAAGACAACAAGAAGTGGAAGTACCACTTGTGTTAAGATCCTATTTTATGGCTGTATGTATAGCATCCATTGTCTTGAATTTCCTTTATATCCTCACTTTCAAAGGTTGTGATCTTGCAGACAAGCCTAATGGCTTGCCCACAGTCATATGAGAACATCTAACCTCAAGTTACATGCTTTTTTTCCTACCTTCTTAATATTCATCTAAGAATATCTCATGTTGTTGAACAATTTTAGAGATTACAACATGGCCTATGTTTGTACTTCCCATAGCACACTGTATATTTCTCAAAGTGATCCCCAATTATACTAACATCGCTAACAATACAGAATAGCCCCCAGAAAGTTTGCAATTGAGCTTTCTTCCATACCTACTTTCATATTTCATCAAATCAGTGCTAGAGCAGCGTAAGTAGTGTTACCAGCAGGGGCTGAAACACTGAAAAAATAAGTGATAGTTATGTAATGATAATGAAAACTAGATGTGTCCCAAGCTGAAGTGCTCTCCACTTCCACTGCAGTGTTCATCTTTGTTATTATCTGAAGTCTCACGTTGCTTCCACCCAGAAGCAAAGCTCTCTCTATGATCTGTGAGCCTGCTTTCCTGGATTTTCTCACTCAGCATTGATCTGCAGTTATGTCAGAGGTGCATTTTTCATTACAGTGTTTTTCTGTCTATGACTTGTAAAAGATAAGGGGAATCTTCTCAAAAGACTGAGTATGGCAATGAAAGGTTATCATCCCCTTATCTGGTCTCTGCCTCAGGCTGACTTAAACCTTTAAACAGGGTATTTGAGACTTGAGATTTTTTTCCCTCTGAATAGGCTTATTCACACTAAAGATTCTGAAAGAAATTTATCTATGTTCTACTACTTTAAAAACTCAGGCTCTGTTTAGAAATTTCATTTCTGTTACAGGTTGTGTAAAAGGGTGGATGAATTAAAAAAATCTGTATTTAAGCTGCTCAGTCAATGTCTGTTACGTACCGTAGTGCAATAGAAAGTGCAGACAACTCCTGTTGCAATTACAGAGCCCCAGAGATCAAATCCAGTGACTGTGGAACCAAAGAAAACCATATGGTTAGTAAAGTGGGGGTAGGTTTTCTGGATGGTAAGAGAAAAGCTGTGATCCTTTAGCCCTGGGAGGAAGGACATAATTATTGATCTTAACATTTTCTGTCTGCTAGGAGCTCTACTGGATTGTTCAGGTTTCTTAATACTACTTCAGTGGTTTTTTTTGCAATTTGGGTTTCACTGATTTTCAGGTGTACAGAAGTAATAGTTAAAAATAATTACACATAGGAAACACTTCATTTTATAAGCAAAGCTTCCTTCTCTTCTTAGTCTAGAATTTTCTCTTGAGGCATGGAGTTACTGAGAGACTTCCAAAGAATTATAAGGAAAAAAAATAATTCAATTTCCTGCAACTGAGAACAGTTTAACCACTTAACCATGCTGATGATAAATACAGTGCATTGAAATAATTTTGCTTGTTTGTTTTAGTTATAAAGTTTCTACATACAACTTATGTAAATTTCAATTTGGCTTGTTTTAAAATCTCTCCCACCATGCATTGTTTGTGAGGGCAAATCTATTTGTGAAGGTTTTCATAGTAGCACGGTTAGTATGGCCTGCTAATGAACATTAACTTCTGCTCATAGCTGTCACTTTATAGAGCTGAGCTCCAGAGGAGGGAAGGAAATTCAGAGTGTGTAAAGTGGTATCAGAGAAACCAGATGCAGCTTGACTGATGAACAGTGCAAGGAGCTTCCCAATCTCTTAGCATTCAGCCTTAATTAAGTCAGATCTGCCAAGGATTAGGCCCTAGTGATTCTCTCTGCTCCGTGATAGTACATTTACTAATCCCATCCATCATGATGGATGTTGTATGTCTGTTAAGATCAGTTAAGGCAGTGTGTGAAAGTGTTAAGTGTGTGTAGCACTGCATCCAGCTAGAAGGAATGGGCTTATCTCTGTTGGAACCTGAATGGGCGTTCAGGTTTTGACATGGTGTCAAAAATGAAGTATGACCTTGAAACTTAACCCTTAACATCACGAGCTTGACTTTCATCTTGCCTGAAAAATGGCACCCTTGCCAGAAAAAAAATCCCTCAGCACCTATACAGACATTAACTTGGTGTCATCCCTAAATAAATCTGTTCTTAGCTGTTTTAATGATTGGAAAGATGCATTACTATTCTGCATTTCTTTGGACAGCTGTGCCACTGCAAATACTTTGGGAAAGAAGAATATCAGCTTTGTGCTTAAGATACTAACAGTGATGGTGCTCAGGAGGCAGGGAAGGGAGGAATCAAAGTACGGAATACGGTCTTGGATCATCAACTTGTACTGTGGACTTTGTCAGGATGTTGAGAAATTGCTCATCACTAACTTCTTTGGGTTGTTACTGAGTGCAAAAGAACAGAACAGCAAATGCTGAACTGCTAATTTACTGGTGTGAGAGGGACCTGGGGAGGGAGAAACAGAGAGCCTTCTAGGTGCACACAAAAACCTTGCTACAGAACTTGTAAGAATTTTCTTTTCAGAGGGCTTGTTTAACTGCTTGCTTTGCTTGAGTTATTCTTGTCTTGTGGTGTGGTTATTTGGAGTAGCCATATAGGCAGGGAAACTCACCTTGGTTGAGAGCCAGTGATGGAGCATAAACCACTATTCCTGTGTAAAGAATCTGGAAGAGATAATGTTCATGGAAAAAAAAAAAACCATGTACATGACTTCTCAGTAATAATGCTTCTATTTAGAATGGAGTTTGGGGTAGAATATCAGAACTAGAAGTTTCTTTAGATCAACTTGTACTGCCTTCTGCTTCAGTCTACAAAATGAAAAGGCTTTTTTTTTTTTTTTTGATGGTCCTTCCATCAGGAAGGAATTATCTTTCTAGATATTTTGTATTTCATTCATTGCTAAGATGACTGGATGTCAAAAATATCCTCATCAAGTAGAAAGAGGAGGTCCCAGTAAAACACAGTGATGCAGAAATGACTTGTATTGGATCTTGGAAATTACACTTCCCTTTGTCCATTCAATTGCTTTTCAAGCTAACATGATGCCCTTCACGAGGATGTTCTGACAGATTGAGGGAGAAACAAAACCTGAAAGCAAATGAACACTTCTATCTATTGTTATAAGTTCTAGAATTAACAAAAATGGATTCGAAGTAGAAATAAATGTCTTCCAATATCCCAAAAGCTTTCATCAAATACTGAATTAGTGTTCTGAGGAAGTTGGTGCCCTTTTAAATCAAAGGGCAAAAAAGAAACGTGATGTCTACCTACAGCAGTGTTTTGGAAAACTTCTGAAGTGTAACTAAAGCTAGTTTCTGCTCAGTCTCTCTGTTCAAGATCCAGGAACGCTGTTTGATTTATCTATACATGCAGGGCTGTGGACTGACTAGGCTGTGTTTTGTGGTAATGCAGAGCAGACTATAGATGAGGTGTCTCTAAACTCTAAGCAGTGATTTCTGCCCTGTTGCTGGAAGCAGCCCTTCTGGGGCTGAGGCTTGGCTGGCCTTGCCACTACTGCTGCCTGAGGACCAACTGGGAGGGCATTGCTAGGGAGAAATTGGGAAGAAACTTCACCTCAGGTCATCCCCACTGGTGCCATCATGAGACTAGAACAATCTAGGCATCCCCCAGGATGTGATGTATGCAGCAGCTTATCAGTGGGATAGCCTTACCCAAGCGTCATAAGCGGGTAAACCAGAGCAATAAATGTACCCAGCACTACTCATCTAGTTTCTCAAGAAAGATGTAATTTGTTCTCTTCAAAAGAATCATAGAATTGTTAAGGTTGGAAAAGACCACTAAGATCGTCTAGTCCAACCACCTACCTCTCCACACCATGCTCACTAAACCATGCGTCTCAGTACCACATCTCCACAGTTCTTGAACAACTCCAGGGACAGTGACTCCACCACCTCCTGGGCAACCTGTCCCAATTCTCACCACTCTTTCTGAGAAAGTCTTTCCTCATATCCAACCTGAACCTCCCCTTGTGCAATTTGAGGCCATTCCCTCTTCTCTTATTGCTATTACCTGGGAGAAGAGGCCGACACCCAACTTGCTACAACCTCCCTTCAAGCAGTTGTAGAGAGTGATGAAGTCACCCCTGAGCCTCCACTTTTCCAGACGGAACAGTCCCAGTTCCCTCAGCCACTCCCAGTAAGACTTGTGTTCCAGACCCTTCACAAATCCATTACCCCTCTCTGGACATTATCCAGGGCCTCAATGGCTTTCTTACAGTTAGGGACCCAAGACTGAACATGGTATTCAAGGCACAAATTTAACACAACATCCAAGTGCCAAAGGGAACAAGAATGCATTTTTTTATCATAAATAGGAAGAAACTAGAAAGTAGGAATGCAACTGTTCTATCTTTGTAGCATTCACGTTCCTGATTTAGTGGTCAGCCTAATTAAAGAATTTTGTTGTAAGGAAAAAAAAGTTCAGTCTGACACTTTACTCGAAATAAATATGTTGACTGAGATTATCACAAAGAGGGAGTATCTTCTTACCGTCTGCAGGATGTAGATCAGTGTTGCAGCAAGACGGACAGTCTTGTTAAATCTTAACTCCAAATACTAGGAAAGAGGAATTTCAGTAAATTGCACACGTAGCATCTGTGACACCGCTATTAACCTTCTGTTCTCCCAGAGTAACAGCTTGCTGTGCAAGTAAAACTACTGGCAACTGACGCTACTGTTGTGAGTAATGAACAGGAGAGCATAATTACTGCTACACATAGAGATAATTACATTTAAGAAATCTTCTCCTCAGCAGAATGTAGTTGAAATTATACGTTGGGTCACAGCATGCAATATTTGTTTTGTGTTGGGAAGATAACCAGAAGAGCCCGCAGGCTACAAAGAAAAGAAACAAGGTCATCTCCTGTTGAAATAGGACAAAAGCAATGGAGGAGCAGATAGAGAAGCAGCAATTTAAAGGCTTTCACAGCCCCTCAGTTAAGCTGCCTTTCTCATTTGCCTCGTTTGAAGCTGGATCTGAACATGATCAGTGGGTAGAGGCAAGTCAGGTTAGAATCATAGAATTGATGGAGTTGGAAGGAGCCCTTAAAGGACACCTAGTCCAACTCCTCTGCCATGAGCAGGAACACCTGCAGCTCCATCAGGGTTGCTCAGAGCCCTGTCCAGCCTGACCTTGGATGTCTCCAGGGATGGGGCATCTACCACCTCTCTGGGCAACCTGTTCCCTCAAGTTACTAACAGACCCTCAGTCCATCCATTACCTCTACCCAGATTCCATGAATTACGACAGATCTGCTTTGCCCATTCAGTACCCCTACCCAAGTTCTTACAGTCTTCCCCTAAAACTCAGGTCTTAAGCCCAAATCTCTACCTAAAATCTCTCTGCAGATTTGAGAAAAAAATGAAATCTTCATTGCTAATCCCAGAGTAGCTGGGGGAGGGCTGGGTCTCCCCTGGGCCACTGGCCATGTGTGCTCGCCAGCAGACATCAGGCTCCATACGGCTCTGTTGTCTTTACCAGTCTCTAGGCAGTTTTTCAGAAGCAAACTCTTACTAATTTTGTTAACATTAACTTCTTGCCCTTGCATAATAAGCCCCACAGATTGCTGTGCAAATAAGTAGCTAACTGATATTATTTGACTTGTTTCTAAAAATAATTCATGAAGTCAGCAGAGTCATCTTTCCAGCATGCTTGGAAGGGCTGTGTCTATGATGACACCTCCAGTGGTTCAGATAAGAAATTCCTTCTCTGATCTTGCATTAAAACCAGCTAGAATATGTAGTTAGTCTTGGTGATGGGAATAGATGGTCACTGTTATTGTTTTCCTGCTTTTGACTGAAATGTTTCCAAACATCCAGGCAAAGCTGTCTGACTGAAGCCTCTCCTTGGGTTTCAGCGTAGAGAACATGAGCAGCCTTTCCATTATCAGAAACCTCCTAGGGAAGTAGCACGGCTTTGCTCACCCAATCTTTGCTCAGCCAAAACTTTCCACAAGTTGGTGCAACAAAATCTGCAGCAGTTGATTAAATACTAGATGGCTACCCCAAATGATGGAAAGCACACCATCAGTTCAAAAGCATTTAGGATACTCTTCAAATACTTTCTAGCTGTGATGGTTTTGTGCTGGTGTGTAAACTCTTTATGCTGTCTGTGCTATTTATCCTTAACAAGATCTCTGGCGTTTAATTTGTGCCTTCAACTTATGCAATATACATAAGTGACTACCTTGCATAACAGAACCTGGTTTTAAAAATAATTCCTGTATCAATACATTTGTTCTGTAAAATATTATAGAAAGTCTTCTGTATGCAGGCATTTCTCCAGAAATATCCATATACATCATGCTGTCTTTTATAATGAAATAATGATCTGTTTAAAAAATATTTACTTACCTCGTAAGTGCTTGTAATGTCAGATCTGTAAAATACAGGTAGAAAAATCTCAGAAGTTAAAATGATGACAAATGTGTATGAAAGAAAGAAAAGAACAAAAGATGCTCCATAGCGATAAACTTCGGAGGGTGTCCCCAGAACTGTCACTGCTGACATGAAGCTGGACGTGAGAGAGAAGGCTATTGGTCCGCATGACATCTGCTTACCACCCACCAAAAACTCCTTTGAAGTTTTCTTTTTTCTCTCCTTAATTGCAAAAAAGACTCCAATGCTAGCACATACTAAAAATAGTCCTGCAAAAACAACATAGTCCCAAACGACAAATTTTTTAATTTCTGGAGCTACGAAGTTTGACATAGCACCAGCTGGGTAATTCTCTGATAGAGGATTCTGATTTACTACAGTTGTTGCTCTGAACAGATCTACTCTGTTAGCAGCAAAGGTGTAGCTTATCTATAGCTTATCAATGAGAAATTAACAAGAAGACTGTTCGGTTGAGATGGCTCTTTTTATCCAGTCCACCTCTGATGAGGAAAGAAAAAAAAACAGAGCAACCAACTAGCTCACGATAAGGAAGGAGGGTGTTGCATGCTCTTAGACCCTAGTGATACTGATGTTTCTGCCAGGCAGACTGGACGGGGGCCGTAGCTGTGAAGCCTGCCCTACACTCCCTTTTTATCTGGGAGGTTTTAATTTGAGGTTAAATATTAGCCGGACAGATTGACTTGATCTGACTCTTTTCTAACCTATCAGCATTTTTAAATAATAAAATGAGAGCAATAAAAAAATAAATAAAGGAGAGGGAAATGAAGGAAAGCATGATGTATGGACCTATGACCCTACCGGTGAGTTTGTTTTCAAAGCAACCATTCCTTCATATGGTTAAAATCTAAACTTTAATATCAATGATAGGGTTCACAATTGTCCTCTGACGTTTTAAGTGTGCTCCTTGATAGACGCTCTGCTGTAAAGAGTTGAAAGCTTTAATGATTAAAAGTAATTGTAATGCTTTACCCTGAACTCATAGCCTACTCTTACTCAGTACCCTCATGTTGGAAAAGAAATATAGTTAGTGTTTTGTGATGTTTTAGGATGAATTTCAGATAGCACTGATGTTCGCTGTCAATTACTAACTGCAGTTTTAATTATAGCTTCTATGAGTTTCTGTGAGAGATGGTTTAGTGGGCACGGCAGTGATGGGCTGACAGTTGGAATACATGATCTTAGTGGTCTTTTCCAACTTTAATGGTTCTGTGATTCTATGGTTTATTGCATTTTTCAATGTACAACTTGGTCAGACATGCAAGGCCAAAGAAAAGGAGATAACAGCATCAGTTTTCTAAACTATAAAAACTTATATATAAACTTATGGCATAATTTATGGAATTCACTTAATTATGTTTTCCTTGTGGTTTTTTGTTGGTTGGTTTTAAACAAGAAAATATTCATTCAACCTCAGTCTACAGTATGACAATACCTTTTGTAAAGCAAACAAGGACTTATCATACTAAAGAATAAACTTTTACGCAGAGGTGGTGTGCAGGCACAGCCCTAGGGGAAGGGCAGAGAGTTCTTTTTGGAGGTCATCACAAGAGATGCAGTAACGTGGGGTAGGTTATAACGGCAAAAGTCCTTCTCTTAAGCCTCGCCTTGGTTAGGGATGGATGCACTTCAACTATAGCTGAAAAACAGTTAGTCCCCATAAAGTTTACAAAATGTCAAGGACATATTTGTGAGGTCTCATCCAGCTGGGTTATCAATTAATGCCCCTTTTGTTGCCACCACAATCATTTTTGTACTGGAAGCTGCACTTAGTGCAGTGGAGGGACTAGATGGGAGAGCAATAAACCGATCACAGTGAGCCGGTGGAGGTACTGCTCTGCAAACTCAACCCACAACCTTACAGTAATTTCTTTATCTAAGTGTACCCTCATCATTAGTTAATATTTCCCTTTTGTACAGAACATGTCTTAAGGTGTGTCCACTTTCAAAAAAGCAGTAACTTTCACTTGCCATGCATTCCTTTCCTTTTTTTTTTTTTCTTTTTTTTCCTTCCTCTGCTTATGACTGTAACAACACGAACAGTTTCTGCAGGTTTGAGGCTTTGATTCATACCTAAAGTCTGTCTCGGGCCATGCCATGGTAGTGGCAAGGTTCTGGGATCAAACATCAACCCGGTCTGGCAGGAGCCTGCTGTAATGGGTGCAGGCATGCAAGGCTACGTGGGCAGAGTACATGCATGCCTCCTTCTGGAACCACAGCTCAGCGCTGGTCAGTGATGACAACAACTAATGAGTTCACAAAAAGTTGCAAAGAAGTGAATTTGTGGGCAGTCCCTCTTGCACTTGAGCCACTAAAGTGCATCCCATATAGTAAGACTGCAGGGGCCTGATGGTGCTGACACGGTGAGTAATTGTTTTGGGGCCTGGGATTGAAAATAAACAATGAAATTTAGAAAAGTTCTCTGGGTCAGATTTGTATGCAAGTCAAGTTACCAGAGTAAATGTAAGTGGAAGATCACTGTAACATTCATTCTAGGAAAATAATACTATTACTGGTTTGAACATGTTTTTAAGATGGTCTGTTTGCCATCAACAAATGCTGCTAATTAGCAGTTGGGTCAGCTGTGGTGTAACCCACTGACAAATAAAGACGCCTGTTGGACAGTATGGTCTCAATGCACAGTAATGTGAGTTTCACTGCAGGAAGCTTTTCCAATTAGCAGTATTCCTATTGATGTAAATACATAAATATAAGCCTACAGAGATCTTTTCTGTTTGGTAATTTTTAATGATCTTTCTAGAAGAAAAGTATTTTGGAGTGATAGAGTTTTACATGAAGCAGAAAAAAGTCAATGGACGATAAACTGGAATTCAAGTCAGAAATTTCCATGTCGATATTTATGGTTCTGTAGCCCTCCGATACATTGTCATTATGCCTTTATGATATTGTACAGAATAGCCATGTTAGCTAATCCCACATTAAAAACTAAGAGCTTAGAAATACTGCTTCTAAAGGAGAGATCATTTTAAAGCAGCACAAAAATGCCCATTATTCTTTTGATGATATTCTTTACGTGGGAATAATTGAAAGTATTTCCTGAAAAAATAATAATACATAAAAAATAATAAATAAATAAACACTCCAGTCTTGTATTTTAACAATGGAAATCCTTGTGAAATCAAAGATTTATTTAGTCAGGACAGCCCAAGAAAGAAATTTGATGTCTTGAATCTTCAGTAGCCTTTCCATTTTCCAACTGTGGATCAAGGACTGAACACGAAATCCAACTCAAGTGTTTGGATTTTGCTCTCAAGGCTGTTTGCAGCTGAATAATCACCCGGGGCTGAATTACAGGTGCTGTGAGAGGGAAGATCGTAGTTTAGCAGCGCAGCTGTCACAGGTGTCAAAACCTGCTACTGTACAGGTTAACGGAGTGAGGCCACAAGGCCATGAATCGCTTGTGTGTTTGGGGCAGTGCCTGTCTTCGTAGCCAATGCTATCTTGGCACCCTTTCTGTGAGTAAAGGTATGAGGAGAGTTAGACTGATAACATCTAAGCATCTGCTTGATTATTTTGTCTGGATTAGTAATTTTTAAGCGTTCGTTAGATTCTAGTATCGCATTTAAACTAAATGAGCCTCAGTTATTTATTCCCAATTATTTTGATTAAAAGCTTTGCTTTTGAGACCTTACTAAAGCTTGATGAAAGTTCTCCTGTTATCAATTCAATGACTGTAGTGTCTCACGATAACTTATATTTGGATAATCATAATAATTTTATTTCCTTATTTTCTAGTAAATTAACTTTCAGAGCCTTAATTTGCTAAGTCTTTTACTTTCAATCCATATTAGCCTATGATGCCAGTTAGGTATTTATGTAATAAGAACAAGTTGGAACTGAGACATCTGCCAAGTTTTGGCACCCACATACCATCCACGTGGGGCGGCATCACCTTGCATAACCACTGTGAATGTTTGTTGAATGTAAACCACTCATTTCAAGGCCATATTTGGCCACACCCAATGATTAACTAGCTTTTCATATGTGGTTAGCACTTAAACTTTCTCACTGTGGATTCTTTAGAACAGACTCTTAGATAGCTGGTGGAGATTACTTGCAATAATTGCTTTTTTATGGTCTTCAATGTTGCTTGCTAATTAAATTTGCTGGTGACAGGACTTCAAAGCTTTAGAAAAAAGGCATCCAAAGGAGAAAATGTATAATACATGAAATCGTTGGAAGTGTATAAAGTGAAGAATTATCAAAGAATACTATTTCACAATTATATTTTAAGCTGGTAGCATCCTTTCCCCTAGGTTGTGATGTTTCACAGGCAATAGCATATGGGAGAACATTTTCTGTCAGTTATTTGATTGGAATTGAATCCTATCTCAAGATATGTACCTTATCTGCTTTTGCTTATTTCAGTGGGATCCTTCATGTACTTTAGATGCATATTTTGACATCTCATTTGTACTGGAATGAATAGTTGATTTTATCTGTCTTCTTTATTCAGTAAATGTTACATAGGACTGTGATTTATGAGTTTTTTTGTAGTGGACTTTCTGTTTCCCAAGTTCCAGTTCTATTCCTTTTCAGTCTGAAAGGGGGAGATAATGACTTCATTGTAAACAGATTTTAGTGTAATTGAGAAATTATCACATTAGTGCTTACATAAATTCTTCAAATAACTGTTAAGTCCTATTTCAGTTTGCAGGAGATTTTTCTAGTGAATAGTTCCACTTAGTGGAATGAATTGCAGGGGAGGAGGAAGCTTTGCTTAGTGAAATTGCATATATGCAACCATATTTGGCATTTATTCTGAGTGAAATAAAATCCTGAATCTAAACCTTGCATGATATTCTTATGCATCAATCTTCAATTTCCCTCTAGATCACATTTCCTAAACTAGTTTAACTCATTTATAACTAGTAGGATATATCAGATATTGTCTTTATTTACATTAAAGAATTGAGGGTTTGACTTAGAGAGGACGGTTCTTTTCACAAAAGGCAGGTCACAGTATTTCTTTTAAGATGAGCCTTACTCTCTGGTGAAGTAAAGTCTCCTTTTCAACAAATGGAAGAAAAGTAACAACTATCACTAAAGAAAAAAAAAAACACAGAAGTATACGAAATAATAATAATTTTTAAAAAAATGGAATAGCCTTTCTGCAAAGCAGCATCTACAAAAATGGATGCAAGAATGAATGGAGGGACTTACCAGCCCATTGCAAAATCTCTATCATATAATGCCATTTAATCCCAAAATTTTCTTTCGTTTTGCCCAAAGACTTTTCTAACAAAATATCCCTTTTTGCTCTGTGGAAACATGCTTGCTGGAGATGTCAGTTGGACAGCCTTCACAAGTGCAAAGAAATGCTCTGTATAAAGAGTTTCCATGACACTTTCCTCTTCCCACCTTTAGGGCTGAGAAAGTTTAAGTCTTCTTGCCTGCTTGATCCTTTGTGCATCGAAATTTAAAAAGTAAAAATGAAATAAGATCCTCGAAATCCCAAGCAGGGGTCATAATATTTCTTAACGAAGTGCCTGTCATGTCTCATGAAATGTAGTAGTGAAAATGATCTCATGCAGGCAGATTGAGAAACAGAAGGACCAGAAGAGGTCTCAGAAAAATTGACTGCATCTACAATCCAAAACACAAAATATGTTGTAAAAGGTGCATTCAGATAACTTTTAATATAATAAATGCCAATGAGGTGTGTTTGGATGGTGAGATGGTCTCCTTGAGACATCTGATAGGGCGTGAATTACTGGGACCAGAATCTGGTAGAGGAAGCAGATTTGTGGCTTGAAGCTAGCAGGATGGTGCCCTCTTAGATCATCCTCTCCCACTTATCTGCTATCACTAGAGAGAGTGATGGTAGATCTCTAGCAGATACCTAGGACCAAACACAAAAGACAAAATGCAAATTAGCCCAAGATATTGGTGTACTGAATTGACTTTCTCTTTGTAATAGAGAATTTGCTTATATCACAAAGATCAAAGATAGTAAAAATTAAGAAACTGAAATATAAGCTGAAAAATGCAGCCAAGTATCTGAAGAGAATACACAGTGAGGTTTTTAAGATTCTCTTTCTCAAGTGAATACATTAAATATTGAGTCCGACAAACTGATGTTTACCAGTTTTGTATCTTTTTATCCTGAATGAAGAGCACAGTGCACTTCATAATCAAGCCTAATAGTATCTAGAAGATGTCATCCACCATGTACACAAGCAGATGCATGCACACAGGGTACTGCACCAGAATTTTGAGTATATGTCTGTTCTTAGGAATCTTCTAGTATGATTTTTCTCTCAAGGGCAGCTACAGGTTTCTGCTTTTCAGACAAAAAAGAATACTGGCAGCTATACTTGCATATCACACTGTTCTGAAAGTAACAACTGTTGCATCTAAAGAAGTACCTTTTTCTTGATATGAGAGCTTACCTGTTGAAGTAGATACCAGTTTCAGATGACAGTCACCCCTTTCTGAGTCCAGACTAGCACTGTATCATCTGATGCTTGGTCATCAGACCATGAATATCCTTAGAGCCTTCAGCTGAGTTGCTCAGTTGTAACAGGTCCAAATGCTGAACCCTGATCACCAACTGATCATTGGTACTGACAAGAGGTGAAAGTGAGGTTTACAGTTCCTAAATGACTTAAGAAATTTGCAGTTTCTGCACTTAATATGGGTCTTGAGTCTGGAATTTGTTAATTATTGTAAATGAGTTATTCTGGAAGATAACACAAACTCAGACTTAACAGTGGACATTCACTTGCTGATGCTACTCCGAATGTCTAGCTCTATACACACATAGTACATCTAATTTAAATTCCAAAACTAAGATATTCTCATGGATGAAGAGGCAACAGCCTCTCTTAATTATTATTGTAAAAATTAATATTGAATCTTTTTTCTCTAAGCACTACTTTTCCAACTCTTAGGTCAGAAATTTCCTCTATTTTTGTCTATGCTGATTCCACTAAAAAGCCTTTAAAATACGTCTGCCGAGCATCAACTGTTCATTCCTGAAGTATTTGAAAATATTTCTACATCCTGATAGTGTAGATAATGAAATCAAGTGTGTGAATAAACCGATTGTTTTGCTATACAGTAGGCAAGTGTTTTTACTGAATCCTGACCAAATTATTTTTTTGGCTTCCTTCTTAATATGTTTCAGTATTGAGCTGTGGAAAAATCACAAGTAGTCATTGGAGAATTTAAATCAGATATTGAAGAGGATGGCTGAAAAAAAATGAGTAAGTAGTTTGCTGAGGGAACACGAATTTCTGGAGCACAAAATGTGTTCAAAATCAAAGGTGTATCACTCAGAAGTCACTGTTAAGCTTGCAGATTGCTATCTTTCCTTTATGGTGGACTTAATCTTTTCTTAAGAGGCTCCTCTTTGACAATTACTTTTTCCTCTGAATGCCAACCTTATTTATCTATACAAAGATCATTATAACCCAGCAATGTGGGGAACTGGAGGCACTGCATATCGTTGCAAAATAGGTTATTCCTTGGGGACGTGACATCCTCCCCTTGGGATCACTCTTCCCCAATGGTGCTGGGTTGTATGAGTCTTTGAACAATGGGTCACTCTGCAACACAGCCACATCTTGTCACTGCCTTGTCTGTCTATCTGTTGTGACCCCAGCTGTTCCTCTGGTTGTAAGGTTGACTTTAAGTCTACAATGCACTCTGATCTGTGGTATCTGTATAGGCAGTGCTGAGCTGCGATTAGAACAACAGGTGTTTTCATTGTGTGGAAGTAGGCTCATGATGCAAACGGGGTTGTGTGATAGATGAAATCCTAGGTATTTTTCAGCTCCTTCCCTGCCCCCAAATCTACCTAGTTTCTTTTTTTATAGAGGGAGAAATAGTGCATACGAAAGTAGTTTGCTGTAGTTACACATTTTCCAGGAATCATAGGATCGTTACGGTTGAAAAAGATCTCTAAGATCCCCAAGTCCAACCCATCCCCACCATGACCACTAACCATGTCCTTCAGTGCTGCATCTACTTTTTTCTTGAACACTTCAGGGATGATGACTCCACCTCTGTCAGGGAATAACAAATACAGCGTAGAAGACTGTTTTTATCTAAATATCTGTCCAAATTAAATTACCAGGTATTGCAGCCACACCCATGGGTTGCAGTAGCTCCAGCAGCAGGTCCAAGCTGGATGTAGCTGCTGAGAGGGTCAGTGATGTCCTGTCTGCAAGCCCAACATGTCAGGAAGACCACGGGTCTCCTGGTGGCTGGCAGGCACTAACGCCAAGAAGAGAAGGCGTCCTTCAAATAATCTCTGTGTTGTACCTAGATGCTGCGGTAAATAGCCCTCAAAAGGTGGGACTGGGGGATGTCCCTTCATGGTTTTGAGCACTCCCTAGCTATCACATTGGGATGTTTTACCCGTGACACATTCTATTCTTGCTCTGTTTTGGTGTCCAGCCACTGCTGCAAGCCCTGACATTTCAGAACAAGTTTCTAATCAGGTTTAGAGGTGGTTTATTCCCAATTTTGCCAATAAAATTGTACATGTGAGAGAGAGGGGAAAGAGGCACATGGAGGTGAGCATGGCAGGGAGAAGGAAGGGGAGGAGATGGACCAAGGGAAGGTGCAGCAAGAGTGAGCAGGGGAAATTCACACTGCATTGACTATTTCTGTTTCTTTCAGTGCTTGTCAACAAAGAGCAGAATATTAACAAGATGAGGAACATTATTTCTGTTTGGCTTGCAAATAGAACTGACTTGTACAATGAAGCCTGGAAGCTGTTTTTCTGTTACATTCACTGTTCGAATTTTACTGCCTAGTAGCAGCAGGATGAGCCAGCTTGAACCCAGCATATCTCATCAAATGAAGACTGAAATAAATAGCAGTGTTATGTTGTAGCTTATTTTTAAAATGAAGATAACATGCAGCAAAAGTAAAACAATCTATGTACTGAATTACCTACCTGGTCAAAAAGCACCTAGGAAGTATGCAGCCACTGGGAAGGAAGGAGGGAGCAGAGATCTTGCTGCAGGTGATTTGAGGATAAGGAGGCGCAGAATGCACTACAAAAAGATAAAAAAAAAAAAAAAAGTGTGCTTCACTGTCTCAGTGCTTTTAAAAGCCTCAGAAACCCAAATAATCTACTTTGCTCTTCAGTTGTTAATAAGCAGTAAAAATACTGCTTAAGCTCTTCAAGAAGCATTTAGAAAAAGTTTCACAGCAAAATTAATCATAAAAAATAGTGTGTATTTGAGGGTCAGCATTAACGGTCCATACAGGAAGCCTGCACTCTGAATGGGTCTACTTAGCATACAGCTGAGGATCACAACCCCTCACTTACCCCAGGTTATCATACTAAAGGAGAAAGGGAAAATCAGTCCTTGGGGAGTGAAATGGCTTAGCACTAAATGGGCCTGGCATCTTTCATTGGATTAGAGGCTTTGTGCACTCCAAAGAAATCATGCTGTGAAAAATCTTTTTCCCTGCATCTCTCATTGAAAACTGAAACCAAAGAGCTTTTCAGGAAGACTAGATCAATCACTCATCTTTTACACATTTTTACTTATTTACTTCCTCTATTGTGTTCACTTTTCTTTCTAAATATACTTCTAAGGAATCTCTTCATCATGTGTTGCCCGCATAATTTCACTCATTATCTACTCACATCCTTATCTTGATATAGGTTACTTGCAGAGCAACATTACCACATTGCAAAAAGCTTATGTGCTTTTTTTTGTTTGTTTGTTTTGTTGTTGTTGTTATTTTTCAAAGATAATAGCTTCCACTGATATGCAGGATTATGCTTGGATATTGTGTTATTGATATGCTTGGATATTGTGTGTTCTTTTCCATTCTTTCATTTTTTTCCCATCCTAAAATAGAGATATAAAAAGTTATGGTCAAAATAGTCCAGTAAAAATGGATAAAAGAAAATAGGCCTGCCTACAACTGAGAAGTTGGATTCTCTTGAAAGGAGTGGGTGGAAGAGCTGGACTGACCTGGTGTTTCCTGTAACACACGTGGGGCTGGGACATGTTTCTGCAGGTCACTGCCCAGTGGACATTCTCTTCTGTCCTTCATCTGAGGCCCTAATGTCCTAATTACTTTGCTAAAACTTCTGAAGTAATTTCAATTGAGCTATATGAGCTTTTGTATGCCTCTTTATTTGGGCTATCCTGAAGGCTGTAGGAAACTTCTCCTTCCATTCTCCATTGTAAGGCCAAAAGGCAAAGAGAGAAAAATACTTCTGGAAAGTATGAAAACTAATATGACATGAAGTGAGCACTAGGAATCAAAGAAAATATGGCTTAATGGAAAGCAGACTTGTCCCCTGGGCAACAGCAGGTAGTGCCTGGTTTCATGTCATGCCTGTTTGCCTGCCTTTGTGCGAGCTGAGCATGTTCTTGGTTCTTCAAGCCAGGCTGCCGCGGTCATCACTTTGAAATCAGGAAGAGGGACGTCATAACAGCATGAAGAGCTGTAAAAAGGACTCTGGAATTTGCTTATGTGAACAATTACTCCTACAGCTGTTTGTTCTTCTCAATAAATTGCTTGGCTTTTTATGTGCTATTGACTGCAGGACAGAAGAAGCACTTTAACTTATTTTGGAGAATAGAAAATGTGACTTAGGAATAACTTTGGAGAGGCCGAGACATTCAAGGTCAGGCTGAATGGGGCTCTGAGCTATGTGATGGATCTGTAGGGCATCTCTGTTCATTGAAGGGGAGTTGGACTAGATGACCTTTAGGGATCCCTTCCAATTCCAACAATTCCATGACTCTAAGAAGATTCAGTGTGTGCTTCTTCAATTGATTTTGTTTCTTTGGGATTTTTTATTTTTTTTCTTATATATCAAAATGCTATGTGGCAGTTCTCAGTGTAAGCTGCAAGGTTTGAACACAATTCTCATTCTGTCTGGGTCATTTTTTCATCTGAAAATTTGATTCTGAGTGCACATGTTGAATGATTTTGGAAATCTAACCCTTGAAGCTAACTTGAGAATGGAAAAAATTACAGTGGTAGCATGTGGCCCAGGAACAGCACTAGGTCAGGCACTCAGGTTAAGACCACTGGAAGCAGACTTAGGTTCAGGGACGAATTCTGGATCTGTTTGCTGTATTTGAAGACCTACAGTGCAAAAAGCTGAAGTTTCCAATGCAAAACGTTGTGTCAGGAGTGATGAGGTTTTATTCCTCGTGTGAGACATGGTGGTTTTTAAACACATCCTTCTAGAAGAAAAATGTTTCCTTTAACTTATTTTATGTAAATGGAATCAAGACATCTATGTCTCTGTGTAAAAAATGTGCTCTGGTCTGCCTTGATAGACAAAGAGCTGCAGAATTAGAAATCAAATAAATCTTGCCTGTCTTCTGCAGGCTTGAGAATGGATCAATTGCCTTGTTTCTATTTTGTATTTCTTTTGTACTTGTGGCAAACTAACCAAAAAAATTCAGGGTAAGACATTTACTGTCAGGAGTCTGCAGACTTCACTGCAGAAGAATTTTAGATGTGAGGTTGACAGGAGTGGGTTTCCAGGCTTCTGTTTGGTTTTTTAAACTTGCAGCTGGTCTTGCTGCTCCTTCCTCCTGTACGTGCTGCTCCCAGCAGTATGCAGAACTTCTGGATAATCCATTTACTAGTATTGTTTGGGTTTTTCCCTGCTCACTTCAAAGTCTGTTGGTCTCAGTGTGGTGTTTATGTTTTACTGATTGTTTTATTTTGGATGTTGCACAGTAACATCTGTGAAACAGCCACTCTGTATTGCTTCCCATTTGGAGGAACATAGGAAAAAAGTAAAACAGAGATTGCTCTCTCTGGTTTTATTTTTCAAGTTGTGTTTGTCTGTAAGTGTAGACCTGGAAACAGGATTTGTGATCTGATGCTCGCTCCCACTGACAGGCTGCACAGCTCTGGGTTAAGAATTCAGTCTTTTATGTCCCTTTTCCACATGGTGGGAGGCGGGGGGAGGGAGGGAAGACCGGATACTTAACTTCAGATGTCTGAATGGAGATGTAGGAACAGTCAACCTACTCTATGGAACCCGCTTAACAAGGGGTCCCTTCCAACCCTGATGATTCTGATTCTGTGAATTGGCCTTTTGACAGCCAAAGTTTGTTGCTCATCTATTGGTTCTGCATGGGGAAACACTTTTCAGACGAATGCAGATCACAGTAATAATGCAGAATTGTCTACGTTGCTCTACCCTTGCTCCTTTCCTCAGCTCTATCTGTAGATTTTGACAGACGTTTGGGGTTAGGACCTAAGTACTCTTTACAGATCATTTATCTTTGATTTATAACTGTGGAACAAGCTGTAGAACACTTTGTTCTCAAAACACTATCTAATCGGGCAATTGAATTATACTAATATAGATGAGAACTCAGGGTAGTGCAGTTCCTCTCAACTACCGCTGTGTGCATTAAACATTTCTGAAGTCTTTTGCAGTGTGACTGATTCATTCTATCACTTTTCTCCAGGCATGGTGACAAGGCACAGCTCCATAACACAGAAAGAGCTGATAAGTGACGTCTCCAGAGGAGAAACCAGACAGGAATAATCAGGGAAAGATACTATAGAAATTGGGATATAGCTATTTAGAAAGCTTGGGCCAACATAGGTTTATAGCAAGTGGCAATGAGTTGTTCTTTTCCCACTGGGACTATGAGTGAATTTTGCAATGCTTTGCTCTGCTTTGTTGTTCCAAAAGAGTTGTAGGCGTCTTACTTACACTGAGTAGCAAGAGTCGCAGGAAGATTTGAACTTCACTTTTATGTTTGCATCATAGCCTTGGATAATTTAGAACAAAGGGCATAAGGACTGTGCGTAGTATCTCAAGTACGATTGAAGTAAAACAAATTTATCAAAACCATTTAGCTGTTAGTATTCCAGTCACAATTGCTTCTGAGCTTTGTGTGGGTATGGCTCAAAAATAACGTGTGAAAAGACACTGTGCTGCTAAGCAGCATCTTTGAAAGGCACACTGTTCTTTGTGTGTTGATCCATATTTTTAATATATGAGCATGGTCTGATTTTGAAGGTGAACATCCCATGTTAGCAGTGATTTGCTGGTATGAGAAAAGCCCGTTTTAATGTCTTGATGTGATGAATGAGTCTTGACATGTACAAGCGCATGGTTAGGCTTCCTTCCTCATTTGTGCTTAATTTACATCAATGTTGACAGAATTTAGACGTTTAACTATTGGAAAATGAATTCCACATGCTTAACCTTTTGCAATTTGCAATGTTTTTTTCCACAGTCACATTTCTTCTGAGCACTGTTTGATTTTTGTTTTGTTTTACCCAAAGATTGTATCAACTTTCAACTGCAGTTAAACCCTAGGGAAAAATACGCATATCTGTCTGTCATCTTTAATGCCTATGGGCTATTTACTGTTGTCCATCAGTACAAGATAAAGTTCAAAATGAATATCAGAGACACTGGAAGGGCTCCTGTGTGTGTATGTGTGGATGCTAAGTGAGCAGTTGGTACCCGTGAGGGCTGTTCCAAAAGTAATGCCTTCTATTTTGTTAAGTTGGCCCATAACATCAGAGATGAGTGTTGGTGGTATGGCAGTAGGGGATGAGCCTTCCCATCAATATTTCATTACATTCTGTTGTCGTGTGGCAGATGGCGGCAGAGGGACAAAATGGCATCTGACATGGAGGTGTGTGTGAACCAGAGGTGTGTCATTCAATCCCTCCATGTGGAAAAAATTGCACCCTTTGACATCCATCAATGCTTGCTGAGCATCTGTGGAGACCAAACAGTGGATATGAGTGCAGTGAGGTGGTTGGTGGTGCAGTTCAGCAGTGGTGACAGTGGGTCACGTCTGCTAGTGTAGATTTTTACAAGCGTGGCAAACAGCCTCTTGTTTATCGCTGGCAAAAATGCACAGCTAATGGTGGTGACTGTGTTGAGAAACACTGTGTTTTGTAGCTGAGAATTTTCTCTATCAGATAGTGTTATTGAGCTCTTTGTATCAATTATAGTTTCCATAGAAGTAAATAGGAAGTTTATTTTCATAGTGATTTAAGTACGTATCTGGTACATGTTGGTGTAACTGTACCATGTCGATGTATCAAAGATGACCAGGCCAAACACCAGAAGTCTCTTTGTTTGGTGTTCTTTTACACTATAAAGGGAAGCTATGGTAGCTGAATTCCAACAGTATTTCCAGTTGTTAACAGTAGAGAGAATCTCTTCAGCTCATAATTTACTGTTTAATACCTACTGACTCTTTATTTCTCTTGTGTAGCAATACAGAGGGGCTCTCCTTCTAAATCAGGGCCCACGATCTGTCTGGGGACAGACAGAACTTGTCTTTTTAACACTGGAGATGTCTGTTACTTAAGTAGAAAAATTTGAGTTAAGAAAAAATACATATTTTAATTTTATAGATTAAAGTGAACAATAATCTCTTGCACAACTTGTATGTTTTTCTATACAATCAACTGAAGTGAAGCATTTTGGAAGTGCTTTTATGGTGTGAATTTATCGGGAGGATTGAGGAACGGGAGGATGACTCTGTCCCTGATCCTCAAACTGAGCACGTACAGTCCCTGTCATTTTCAGATACTTCAGACAGCCTTGAAAAATGTACAACCAGCTGCAAAAAGTGTTATGTGATAGGACTTTCAGAGTCACAGGGTGAGTGTTATACATAAGGAAGTGGAGATGAAGGATCATTTTATCTCAGTGAAATACAAACCCTTATGGAAGGTGATAAGAATTGTGAAATGGCGGGGTAAAAATCGTTGCTTTAAATTAATGGTGCTTCACTCCCACTTCTTCTATTGATGAAACACGAAGTTCATTCCCATAGCTGCTTGGCACACTCTATTTTAAGTAAAATTACTTTCAAGGTATAATATTTTATAAGCAATGTTTTGACAGGGATGTAACCCCAAAATATCAATTTCTTATCTTATCTAACTACCACATAAACAAGGGGAAAAGGAGAAAAATGACCTCTGTTAGGGAGGAGTTTTCACTTAACTCGATGGAGCTAGCTGAGCTGCTGAGAGGGCTTTACTGGACAGAGTGTCCATTCTGCTGCAGGAGCCCTAAATTGAGGTCAGCTCTCGGCTGCAAGGATTTTTATCATTCTCTGGTGCTGTGTTTATCAAGCTCTGGCTTTTTGTTTCATCATTTAAATTTGTGCAGAACAGAAGAGATGTGAATGACCAGTCATTCAGTTCATGTTCTGGAATGTCAAATTTCAAAACATTTTTTATTCTAAAATTCTAGTGGATCAATAAATTCTTCTTGTGTGGATTTTTTTTTTTAAATAGTAATTAAAAATATCTCAGGTTTATAAAAATATAAATTTTACATACACTTATTAACAATGATTTAGTTACTAAAATGATTGGCTATGTTCACGTTTCATTGTTTTCTGGAAGAATAGAAGCTTGCGAGTCTGGGGTTGAACTCTGAGAGGAGGACATGATTAAATCCAACAGCAATCACCAAAATCAAATGTCTCTGAGGTCACAAATGACATAAAGAGTGTATATCAGTACCTGTGATATTAGGAACATTATGTCCTAAGCAATGATCTATCAGAGATATTCTTGTTGCACTGAGATAAGAGATAGCGTACCAAGCTTCTGATAACATAAAAAGGGCAGAGGTCAGTGGAGCTGTACAGGCACATGCCAGTTTGCTGTCTGCCTCTGTATCAATATCAGATTAGTTCCCTGATAGGTGAGGGGGTGAGTTTGTCCACGTTTTGTTCAGATGGTCTCCAAAATAATAATGAAATAGAAAATGCTAAACCCCAAACTATGTCAAGCTGTGGTATCTGTTTCTCTGTTGTTTGGAATAATTCAAAGTATGGACACGTCACATAAAAAATTCTCAGCAGCTTCCTACACATTACACAGAATCAATCAGTATTAAGGAAAAACCCTTTCCTTATTTTTTTAAGGATTCAGAAGCTACTCAACACTAACTATAATTTTACTTCTGTGTGGCACAACAACCGAATGCAATTTTTGCTGTCTGGCTTCTCAGCTCCCTAACCCAGTTTTCACAGGCGTGGTGAATATTTTGGTAGGAACAGTTCTGTGCAAAGGAAATGATTGAAGGCTTGTCAAGCCACTGACTGGAGTTGTTTGGATTTTAACATTTAGTACATAAAGGCAAAAAAATAATTTAGATTTTCGTAAGCATTAATTAGAATTTTGTCTAAGAACCAATTGTAGGAACATGTCCTAAATATTCATAGAATCATAGAATCATTGAGGTTGGAAATACCACTAAGATCATCCAGTCCAACCACCAACCCATGCCCGTGACCAGTCTAGACCATGACCACTCTAGACCATGACCCTCAGTGCAACATCTACTCTTTTCTTGAACACCTCCAGGAACAGTGACTCCACCATTGCCTTGGGCAGCCCATTCCAATACCTCACCACTCCTTTCTATGAAATTTTACTTAATATCCAACCTGAACCTCCCCTGGTGCAACTTGAGGCCATTCCCTCTCACTTTATTGCTGTCAACTGGGAGAAGAGGCCAGCTCCTACCTCTCCCTAACCTCCTTTCAGGTAATTGTAGAGAGTGATAAGGTCTCCTTTGAGCATTCTCTTTTCAAGACTTAACAATCCCAGTTCTCTGAGCCTCTCCCCATATTATTATGAAATATTCTGAAAACAATGGAATTGCTTTTTAATTCAGCATGCTGGTGTGCGCAGTGCTTTATTCAATGCCACAATAACTGTTAGGTTCCATCGTTTTTATTCATAGACAATGGTCATTTAATTAATTGCATAAGTTTCTATACCTAAGAAAGTAAAAATGGAGGATTGTCTTTCATTTTTACCAAAAAATTGCCAAAAACCCACTGGCAATCCCAATAGAAGCAAGTTGACAGTGGTGTCTACCACACTTTGAAGATGATTTGTGGGTGATACAAATTCATAATAATGCATGTTTCTCATTCTCAAACATATCACACCAGCTATTTGTTAATTCTTTGAATTTTTTGTAAGCTACGTCAGTATGTTTTACTCCAGTGTATTAAATTTGTGATTTCAAATCTCTGTATATTAATTCATGCATCAAAATAGTATGGAAGTATTTGTGACATTGCCTTTATTCTGTTACTCCTTCATTGTGTATTCTGTTTCTCCTACCTCCACCCCTTTTTTATTTTTGGCTCATTATTTCTCATAAAGGCAAAGCTTGCTACCTGATTATAGTTGTGCAGGAACTGAGAGGGGATAAATGCCAAAGGGTTCTCAGAACTAAGTGTAATTCAGGTTTTGTTCTGAATTCTGCAAAGCAGAACTGATGAGTTCAAAATTGCTTATCAAGATAACATTGCTGGAGAAGTTCTGTCAGTCAGTGGCATAGGTACATTAGAGTCCTTTTACACCCACCAGCTCCAGCACCTGCCATAATAAATCTTATTATTTGTTTCTGTTCAGCGTATTTTAAGAAAACCTGTAAATCCCACTGAAATCTGTTGGGATGTAGGGTTTAGATTTTTTTTCCTCTGGAACGTTAATAACTTTTAGGACAACACTGCTATAAAAGTAACAGTTGTGACCTACATTCTATGAAACTACTGCGCAGGGATCATTTTTAAGTGCTGTTATTTCTTTAGAATAATGAAGATAGTCTGGGTCATCATAAATAATCAAAGCTGGAAGGGCTGTGTTAAGACACCATGAGCTGCCCTGTTACCTGGATAGTGGTTGATGGTTTGCAGTAGAAACAAGAAGGCAGGGTGTGTGAGATGGAGGAGCAAAATGGAAGTGCTTCATTATGCAGATGCATATGTATATGCAGAGCATTTATTTGTGGGCATGCACCAAGTTGTTGTTGTTGAAGGTGGTTGATATACTCTGCAGTCTCACTGCCTTTTTAGAACAAGGTGTAGGAAGCAGTCTGAGAGAGATTTTGTTGTGCTGATGGATTTCTTGAGTATACAGGCAGGCTGTTGGTGTGCCAGGTAGATATACAAAGAGACATGGATAGCAGTTATCAGCCAAACAGCAGTGATAGACATATAGAGTCAGGCTAATCAGGACTGTGGGGTTTGCGTTGATTGGTTTGCTCTTTTCAGGGTGGAGAATGGTGTTAATTTGTTCTTGTTAATCTTTTGTCCGGTGCTTTCAGATCTACTCTTTCAAAGAGATTTTTGTTGCATCTTCAGAGTGCTTTTGAAGTGGAAAATAATGAATTCTGAAAATTCAAGTTGACACAATGTCAGAATTTTAGGTATATTTGTCCCACTCTCAGTTGTATAGGAAAGAGCTCTCAGTTTATCAAGTTATTCATTAATTTTAAAAAACACTATTTTTTCCAATACACTGCTATGTTTACCTGGACGAGTCTGGAAAGACCACTCCATTTACCATTAGCAATAGCAAAAGTAATTCCTCATGCAGTGTTCTTACCTTTGATGCATAGAAGGGAAATTTCCAAATATCATATTTTCCTCAGAATATCTTTTATTCTGTAGGCTGTAGGACATCTGTGACTCTGGGATCGTACTGTTTTGAGGTTCTGATAAAAATGAATGCTGAAGTTTGCTATTTGTCATGCCTGTTACAGGTTCATCATTCAGATGTCAAACTTGGAGACTACTTACTGAGATGGTTTCATCATCTTTATCATTGGGTTGTTAGAGTTAGTGTAGTACGGTTAGGTTGTGGTTGGATTTGATGATCTTGAAGGTCTTTTCCAACCTGAGCAATTCTATGGTTCTATAGTTATTACCAACATGTTACTAAAAGAAATAGAAATTCTCTCTTCTTTAGATATAGAGTATACAGTATAGAAAATTTCTTCCTAGTCTATTCTAATTGTTTTGTAATACTTGTCTTTTTCAAGTGTCAACCCTAGTTATAAAAGTTCTGGTTTGTGGACTGCTTGCCTGAAACAAGTCCAAACTTAATCTTTGTTTTTCTATAATTTAATGTGCAAGGTAACGTACTGCAAATGTTAGCTTCAAAATTGTAACGAAGAGTGCATTGTTCTGCAGCTTCCAAACTGCGCACAGAAATCGCTCTATTGTGCAAAATTTTATATCAAGAATTGCTGTTGTCTAATCCAACTCTAAGATGTGTTCACTTACAGGAAATCTGACTGGGTGGTCATAGGTGTTCAGGACGGCCTTGTTGTTTCCGTGTATTTTGTTAATTATAATATTTAAAGTGTGTCAATTATAACTGTAGCAAGAAATGCACAAATCCTGATGAATGTTGTATGTAACTGTTCCTCACTAATTCAAGTTGCTGCACCAGAAGCAAAGTATCTCACAAACACATGGGAAATCTTATGAAACGCAGCAGTGGGCTGATACCTTGTCTTGTGCACCCAGAAATTGTACCACAGAAAATGGGCTCATATTGGGAAGAAAATGCTCAGACCCTTGCAGCATCATGCCATAACATGCAGAAGTTATTCCTTGTGTCCTAGATAGTTCTGACTGCATTTGTATTCTTCAGGTACGGTGACATAAAATTCATTTTCTCTCCTGTGTTCTAAGAGCTCCCTGGGCAGGCAAACTAAGGCAGCAGGAAATAAGACATGATGCTGAAAAATTGTAGGCTTTTTACAGTCCTTTGTCTGGAAAATGAATAAGGTACAAAGAAAACAGTAAATCAAGAACACTTTGGACTTTTAAAAATAAAGTTGATGTTAATTTAAGAAAGGAGATTACACAAATGATCTTTGCTCTGTTATTTTTCACTGCAGCCTATTAAGTGAAATATTTCAACTCCCATTCCACTGCTCCCAGCCTGGGAAATAGAAATCGAAAGAAATGAGAAATAAAGAATGATCACAGAGATGGGAGATCTGAGTGTAGGGATAGTGTAACTTGTTTTTCCAATTTTTTGAAGTGCCTGTGTATGTGTGCTGATGCAGTTATGCCTGTAAGCCTTAGTTTTTGAAGCAGATCGTTTTTTCAGTGCTCTAGCCACTTGTGTTATTGTTCTCAATCTGTCAGAGTCCTGTGGCTAAGAACTAGAAATATCATTTGTTTCTGCACACCAGGGCTTTGATTCTCCTGCTGCAGTAGGCAAGTAAATCCTATTAAAGTTGATGGAGATTTATTGTTGTCTCACTGGGGGGAAATTTGGGCTCCTACTTGCTACGTGTGTCTAAACACTGAAAGTTGGACTTCAGGGATTCTTCTAGTTTCCTTAAGTACAAATGGTAAACTTCATTTTAGTAGTCCAGTAGTCCAAATTCTTGTTTGTTGAACACCTCCCCTCATCTGCTGGCAGTCACATTAAGGCAGCCCAGGTAAAGTCTTCCTTTTCTTTTAAAGGAGAAGGTGGAACAAAGATCATTGTGTCCTCAAGAGGGACTGAAAAACATGCAGACTGCATACTTTGCAATGCAGATTCATTTAATCTAAATAATTATTTTAGAATGGATAGAGTGCTCTCTTGGGAGGGGAAAAAAAAAAAAAAAAGCAGTATATTGTTTATATTGTTGACAGTTGGACTGGATGATCTTAGAGGTCTTTTCCAATCTTGGTGATTCTGTGATTCTATACAGAAGGTTCATAACATAATAATAAAACTGATGTGGTCAGAAAAGATCACCAGGAGATAACTTATACTGTAGATACTTCTTAAAGTTGTATATCTTGGGTCATTTATTTTATCCAAGTTTTACTAAATCTAAAATAATAAATTGAAATATTTTTTTCCCCTCTGAAAAGTAATAATTACTGATCTTATGAGACGAAATAAGAGTTTGTGCTTTTAAAGGCTTCAAAGCCCCTGATTTCATTTTAGGAGATTTTGCTGGTCTTCCTCTGGAGAACACCAATGTGCCTATGGCCACATGCTTCTTGGAAGCTCACTGGGGCCAGCAGAATCTCACATTAATAATTTTCACTGTTTAAGCTGATCTGAAGTCTCCCCAAGAGCAGTGGGCTAAATTCACAGCATGTTAAATGAGTAAGCAAATAACAGTTATGCAATAGTGGTTTTAATTAAAACTGGAGAAACTGGAGGCATTGCATTCTCTGCAAAAACGTACCACTGTGGACATGCTGCTGTTTAGTGATAGCTCCTTTGAGTGTCTGGAGAACAGGATAACCTCAGGAAAAAAAATAAGGAAAGGAATGAATCTTGGATAACCAGCAAATTTATAAGTATGTTCATCATATATTTTTGAAAGGAGAAGGAAAATTTTGGATGTAATGAGAGCCAACAAACTTTCCTAGTTCATACAAGGTTTAGGGACATTGAGATAACTACAAATGTGGTACCAATATCCCAATAATTGCTGGGGAGTGGAGGGCCACTTTGAAACCTCAATTTAACATCTGCGTCTTGTTAAAAAAAAAAAAAAAAAAAAAAAAAAAAAAAAAAAAAAAAAGAGAGAGAGAGAGAGAGAGAGAAAAGCATGTACATAATATAATACTTAGGGCAAAACAAAAGAGTACATATTCTGTAGCAATCCTGCGGGAGAAGACAAATGTTTCTCAAGAAAGAAAATTTTAGTGCTATTTTGTGTGAATTGGTACATGCACTGATATGAAGGTGTTGCAATTAACATTGTATTTCAAATAGTCTAATAAGAGATAAGCATGAGAGACTGCTTCAATAGTGTGAACAGAAACAGAGTGATACAGAATCCTTATTCTCTTGGGACTTCAGCCTGTAGACATTAATGGCAAAATTCTGAAGATATTCAGATTAGAATGCTTATTTTAATTACATTAACTAAATGGGAAACATTTCAACTCTGTTTTTCTAATTTCTTCATGGATAGCAGAGGATGTGAGCTGCTCTCAGTCTTACTGAGCCATCAGCTTTCATAGAATCATAGAATTATAGACTGGCTTGGGTTGGAAGGGACCTCAAGGATCATCAAGCTCCAACCCCTCTGCTGCCACCCTACATATCTAATGCTAGACCGGCTGCCCAGCTTTACCTGAATTCAGCTTTATCAGAATTCTAGCCCAGATTGCTTCAATAGAATTGCCAGTGTCATGCAGCTTAGAAAATAGACAGTTTTGAGATCCACAAACAGCCTTCAAATAAATCCACCACTTGTTTCTGAGATCGACTGTGAAGCACTGCATTCATCAGTCCTTTAGGAGGATTACAGTGTGCAGCAGGGAGTGTTGGACCAACACCATGGGGTTGGCCAAAGGAGTGTCACTAGCACTGATCTGGTGAATGCAGCTGAATGGGTTGCTTCCCAGTCCACCTTCTACTTCTCATATCCATTTCAGTGATATGTGGATATAGGGCTTTCACCATCTTTCTCCGAGGACTCCACTGCTGAGGGCCTTGATCTCCTCAGAAGTCTTCCAGAGTTATTGTCAAACAAAATTTTAATAAATTACTTTTCTTGCCTTAGCACACTTGGAAGAAAAAGCCTCCATGGCACAGCACTATAGACATGTGTTGTGCTTCTACGAGCTTGTTCACAGCCAGTCCTGATTTGGGTTCTATAGATATTGCGTCAGATTTGGAGCAAGGGAATACTGTCAGGGCTCAGGCAACATTTGGTCCTAATTTTAAAATAATTCAAGCTGTGTTTAAATAGTTGCTTGGAATATCTCACTGCTTGGAGATTTTATGCTGGCAATTTCATGAGTTACCTAAATTGTAGAATCATGGAAAAAAGGGTATTTTTATTGAAAACTGTCTCATTTTATTATTAGCTGGCTAAAACCCAGAAAGCACTGGCTAGGAGATGAGTTTGTTCAAAATGGAAAGATATTTCCAATTAACCTTTTATGGGGGTTCATTTTTAATTTCCAAGATTTATTTTGTATTTCTAAATTGGTTCTGTCCTTGAACTCTTATTTTCCTCTGCCTGCATCTTGCTGACCCAAGCTGTTCATGAATATGCCTTCTGCTAGCATTTCTTTGCTGATGATTACTAGACCAACTTCTCTGGTTTTGGTCCAGCTACTTCTTATCAGGCTGATTCAGTTTGTCTTAGATACTTCCCCAAGTGTACAAGTTAGCTTAAATTCACTGTGATAAAATTGGGCTGTACAATCCTTCGCTTCCCAAAGTAGTCTCCACTGCTGTGGGCATCTCTTTCCTTGTCAATACAAGAACTTCAGAAATTCAGTCTGGTCCTCTTTGAAACTTCTACCAAAATATTATCGGGAGGACAGTTTTCCTGACTCATGCTATTCATCACTAATAAGATTAAGAGGACATCACCAGATGTTTATACCAAATACCTGTCTATGCACTGCTTCATGTCTGTGTCTTATCTGTTGTTGACTCTGCTGTTCTTTTGCCAAAAAGATGAAAAGATATTATTTCCTACATGGAGCTGAAATGTCCTATAGAAACATGCAAGGCAACCTTTGGCTTTTGGTCTCCATGTCTAACAATTTATTTCTGTTGAGACAATTAAAATGGTGTGGGAGGAGGGGGGAGGAATCAATTGTGGACAAACGGTATGTTGTAATCGCTGATTGCCTCTTACTATGTTCTGAATTTTCTGACTGTTGCCTTGTGTTCACCTATCTGTTCCTTGCATTAACCTTTTGTCTTATTCTTACGTGGTAGGAAATAGGGCATTAAAGAGTCTTGAGCCTTTCGGACTTGTTAGAATAATGAACTAAAGCTAATACTTCCATACAGGTAAAACATCTATATAGACAGAACAAGATTGATGAGTTGATAGTGAAGATAGATGAGTTGTTCAGCCACTTCTCAGAAGTGAGTAGGAAGAATGATGGAAGGGACAGGACTTTATATATATGTCAAAGAATATAATGAGATATATGATGGAATGAAATCCAGAAAGAGCTCTAAAATGACCATATTGTATATATATACAGAGGGAGATATACATGTAGTATTCTGTTCTGTGCATGTAAGATTATACCCTTGGCACCATAACCAGTTGTCAAATAATAGCACACAAAATGAATTAGCCATTGAAGTTAAGTGAAACTGAGTGCAGCCCATGCATTCCTCAGAGCAGCAGGGAGGAGGCATGAAGTATCCTGGCTAAGTGTTTATTGTAGAAGTTACAGTTGGTCTTCTCTTCTTTAATGCAAACTCGTAAAGCCTTTGACAGTGCTAATTGGAAAATATTTTTCTTGAGTGTTGTGAGATGGAACTCTTTCCTGCATGTCTGAGCACTGATTTCCCCAAGGTAAAGAAAAGGAACCTAATTTGGGGATCTGAAGCATTTTAGATTGATAGCAGTGTTTGCAAATGATGTGGTGGGGTATGGAGGATGTCCCTTGTGCCCTTCCACTTTCCACTTTCCGCAGCAGTGACAGCTTCTTTGGCAAGGACAAATGTTGGGATCTTGTTTCCAGGCAAATGAGATGTTGATTACTAAAGTAGTCTGGAAGTATATGGAGAGTTCGCAACAAGGAATATAGTGAGGAATATGTTCATAACATTTGAAGAAAACATTCTGAATGGTAGAAAATTCACTTCAGTTCGACAGATTTCTGGCTCTTTGCTTGAGTTTCCCAAGTACTTGTAAGAACTCTCTTAAAATGTGTTTGGAAATACGATTACAGCTAGCATGAGCTGGTGACTTTATGTCTGGAGAGTCCCATTCAGTGGGGGTGGTTGGCTCAGTAGCTCTGTGCTGATGATCTACTGGAGAGCTGATTGAAAGGCTGCTGGCTCCAGAGACACTGTCTGAAATTCTTGCCATCATCTCAAGTTAAATCAGAATAATAGAGGGCCATCAGCAACAGAAGCCACGCATGCTGCATGCATTGTGCCAGAGCATGGCGCATCTCTCTATGGTGGCAGGGATTCCAGTGAGCAGATTGTGCAGCCAGAGACACATCCCATCCAAGAGGAACACCCCATGGCAGCTGTGTGGGATGAGGAGCAGGGTGCTTGATGAGAGTGGAGGAGCAAGAAGTGTCTGCACAGGCTCCTCTCCTAGCACTGTAATAGGGAACAACTTTTTGTTTAATTGCTGTACTGTCTCTAGGTTAGGCTTCTGCTCATCTGTTCTGGCAAGTCAAGCCAGTGTGTATGTTTATGACAGAATCACAGGCTGTCTCTCATACCGTAACTTGTTCCACTTTCTTGGAAGAAACTGTAAAAATAAATAAGTGAAAAGAAAAAAATTAAAAGCAAGGAGACAAACTCAGCTGCTTTACATACATAATAGCACTCAATTCAGGTCTGGCATCTTTTGCACGTATGGTTGTTTGCATCAAAAGCAACAGATAATGAGAATATTAAATCCAAACAGAGAGAGGTGCTGGGCAAATTCTCACAGCATCTCTCTCTCGTTATTCAGCTCACAGCAGATACTTCACATGCTCGCTTGCACTGGGCTGTGGGGATTTTTTGTTTTCTTTAATCTCATAAACTTTCAGTCTCATGTCCCTGGCTCAGAGCACCTTGCTCACAAAATCCCCTTGCAGCCTAGAGAACCAGCAGCCAGCCCTGCTATTTGTCATCTGTGAAATAGAATAAACAATTACATCTGCAGAAATTTTCCTTTCTAGTTTCAAAGCCACACGCTTTTTCCCAGCATGGCAAGAAACTTGCGCGTTCAGTACATCATTATGGGTTTGTCAAACGCATCTTCAGGCTCAAAACCTGGCTGCAGTATGACAGAAGGAAGTAAAAACAGCATATTCTGTATCTCTCCGTTTGCTGCACAGAGAATTTTCTCAAATATCTGATTGTATTTCAGCTCCTGCATATAACTCAGTATTGGCAACCAACGACTTGATGGTTGTGTTCAAGACTTATCCTTCTGGCTGTTTTCCTCTGGAGAAGAGAATAGCATTCCTCATGCTTCATTGGAGCTGATCTCAAAGAAGGATTTATTTCTAATGAAATCAAAATATTAAAAAGATTTATGTCAAAAGTTCTAATATATTTTTCAGGCTGATTTTTGTGGCCACTGTTTGCTTTGGTGTTTTTTCATTTTTGCATAATCTCCTGTCTACCAAAATAGTTTTGATTTTCTCTCGCCTTTCAGGAGAAGGCTCAGTTGACCAAATTGTTCTGGGTAGGCTTCAGGAGGGCTCCCTGCCCTCACAGGGCTTCTGAGCAGTCATATAGTAACAAATATATGGGCTTGTTAATAAATATTAAAAAAATAAAAATTCTACATTGAAAAAAAAAAAAAAAAAACTGATACATGGTTTCAAATAATAAAAAATAAAAAAGCTAACCACAACGGACTGGCATTACATTTGTTGGTTTCTAAAGGTAGGTCCCTGTGTGCTGCTCCATCAGACTGATGACAGTCAGTAACTGTCATCTGCTTCTGTCATGTCTGTGTTAATCACTGTGTCACCCTGAGCTACAGCCCTAATTCCCCGTAATTAGGCTTAAGATGAGAAAACATCAAATACTGCCGAGTGTACACTTGCTAGTAGATCATAATCAGACCTTACGAACTCAATATGAAGGTAAAGTTCATCTTTGGTTTTTGTCCAGGTGGTATTAATGTGGTGAACTCGGTGGTTGCTATGGCATGGCATGCTTCTTGCAGAAGTGCATACCTTGCAGAACTGAATCTTGAGTCAAAGCCAAGTCCTGCATATGCACACATGTACAGTTTCCATGGAGCACAAGGCAAGTTAAAAATTTTCCAATGTACCTTTGTAAATGATGAGGTGAGTTTCTGTTTTCAGATTGATCAGGCCACATATTAATGATATTTGGCTGCAAATGAGTGGAATATCAGGTCCTTAGCAGCTGAGTCATTTGAATGAAATGTTGGCAATTGCAGGAACACCTTAAGGTTTAGATGTGATAGGCCCATAAACAGCTCCCAGTAAATGACGGCAGGTTTTTCTTTCGTGGGCATTAGACTTCTGAGATGTTTCAGCATGCATGTAACCACTCAAATGTACTGCATGTAAACGTGCACTCTGAAGTTTCCTGGAACATTAGAAGTGCTTTGATCTTGGTAGTAGGTTTTGTTTCTAATTTCGTGAACAATTTCATTTTCTCCTGATCCATCCAAGAGGTTCTGTTAATCTGCCTTTTTTTGTGGGCTTACCGAACACAACATACACATCATCTCACCAACAGGGCTGCTTGGACACTGGCTCAAAGCAGCTAAGAAGCAGCTGGAGGGGCAAGTGGAAGCATGTGATTTTCTCATGTTTATCTTGGCATTTTTGTACGGTCTGAGCTTTTCCAGACTTGAGTATTCATTAGTACCAAAGAGAGGAAATAAGTTATTCAAGTAAAATAGAGAATTAATGCAGAAATATTTTTGGCTTGCTGTAAATTTGGCATAGCTGGAAGACATGTACGGGTTGAACATGACCATTAACCGAAAATAGATAACATTTTTAGTTTAAGGTTAACATGGATTTTAACATAAAGTAAATCTCTACACATCATACTATCTTTGAAAGGAAAGCGCAGCTGGAATAAAACAGATGAGCATATGCTTCTAAATTCTTGGTCTTTCAGTCTGTTGCTATGATCTTAGTAGAAAAGGTCTCAAAAAATAAGTCTGGATCTGAAAATATTCCTACCTCCCTCCACCACTGGAAAAGCCATTCTCTCTTTCTCATTTGTAATCAATCAGCATGAATGAGCTGTAGGAGTGTGTTCAGAAGGCATACAGCACTGAGTATACCATGGAAAATTTTCTTCTGTCATCATGTCAGCAGGGAGGTGGTTTCAACCAAATGCTGCCCTGACAGCTGTTACTAAATGAACCCTTCTCCCTCCTCTCCTCTTTTCCACATGGGAAGGCTGGGGGGAGTGAGAAACCTCAGCCGGGAGTGGGGAGGCAGCAGATTCTCTGCACTTTGGATTTCTGTATGGGAAGGCCTGTAATCATTGGTCTTCAGATGGAAAATTCGATCCACGTGCAACCACCATGCATGCCTGATTCAGATCTGGGCCCATGTATAGAACAAGGTGTCCTTCTGGGGACTGTCCGCTGCAGCTGCTGTGTCCAATAGCTTTGGTCCAGCCTATTGCTCCATGCAAACTGCAGCAGCTTCTTTTTTCTTAGTTAATTATTAGCAAATGCATTTTTTTTAAGTTTACACTTTGATTCTAGTTTTATCAATAAATAAAATTAGGGGTCTTTGTTCAAGCAAATGCACATTGATAGTTGTAAAAGATGTCTCTAAAAAAGTCAGCCTAAACAAAGACCAAGAAGCAGTTTCTAAGTGCTTGTGATTAGTAGTACTGTCTTTTCTTCTGAATTCCCTGTTACTGCAACAGTTTGATGATTCCTGGAGATTTAAAGTTCACAAGATGATAGCTTAAAAGTCATAAATAGTCTGTTATTAGAACACGCTTAAACAGTAACTCCTAATTTTATGTTTGAAAATCTTGCAATTTCAACGGTCCAAAAATATTTAATTTACTATAATTCAAAAGCAGCTTCAAGTTACTAGTAACTACATCCGTATGTTTTTGCATGCTATGATGGTGATTGTATGGGCTGGCAATAATATCTCAATTGCTGATTACATAGATCCCCAAAAGTTCATCTGGAGATATTTTTTTAATGAACAATCACCTCTATTGTTTCTCCTTCTATGATTCACATTACTAGCATTTTAAATACGTGAGCTGGTGCTCCTAAATAAGAAGGATTTATTTTGAAAATAGATAAAATGAAAATAAATATTTTAATGTTTTAAATGTAAAAAAAAGATAAATCACCTCTCTGTTACCATCGCTACAACAAAGAGGGTGGCACTCAGATGCAGCTAAAAAGCACATAAAAGTGTGCTGAGGCGCCCTAGGGCTGCAATTATAAGGAGTGGAACATACCTAGTTGGAGGTACAGAATGAATTATTTAATTTTTATAACACCAATTTCTTCAAGGTTTATGTCTAATACAGAAACATTTTCTGTTCTGAATAGTGATACGATACCAGGGTGCTACCATAAAACCTAATTCAGACAGATAGATTATAGTGCGGAGTTTTATTACTGTATTAGACTGAAATTATACCTCAGTTGCCAAAATAAAGAAAAACAGAGTACAATAAGATAAAAATCAAACCTTTCAGTAATCTCTGAGTACATTGCGTCTTTATTGTAGCAGAAAGATGTCAGTTCATTTCTTATCATTTCAGGAAACACCAATAGCCCCATTGCTCAACCCATAGCGCTAAATATCATAATGTGTGTGTCAAAGTTCACTTAAATATGATGCTTAATGAAATCAATATACCATAAAATTCTGGATTGCTCCTCTGGTAAGTGCAGGAGACAATATGAGGAAACCTTTTGTATTTTTCTTGTTCAAGCTTTTGTCAGGCTACTTCATCCAAAACAGAGAGAAAGCCATGATCTTGTATCTAGAATGTTCAGTCATTTTTTTTCTAGTTTATGCAAAACTTCTAGAGCCTCCACTAATGGAAAAGAAACCAGCTATTGGTTTTAGGTACTCCAAGCCATTGAGTTTTAACTTACTAATCTTTACAGCAGGACAGTCTAACCCACAGACTGCACTATTTCTGACGTTACAGTCTATCCCATCACATGACACTGTAGTCATAGGCTCCTTGCTTGGGTTTCTCCATGTGGTAATAATTTGTTGTACTGATTTTTCTAATTCTTCCAAAGAGTTTAAGAATCTTTTTTTTCCTCCAGAAGAAAGTCAAAATTAACAAATTGGTGTTCACTTCCTTACCTCTTTCTCCACTGTCCCAGTAATTGTTCCAAGCGCAAATGGTTGTCCTCTTGTCATTTGATGCTAAGTCTGGTGGAATCCTGATCACAGGATAAACTCTCAAGAACAAAGATGAATGTTTGGCATATGCTATTATGCTTTTAAAAATACATTATGAGCATAAATTAAAATGGAAATTGTCAATTTTTTTCTTTCAAAAGGAGGTAACGGCCATTGAAAGTGAAAATTTAAACTTGCCAGACTGTTTAGTATTGAAAAAAATTACAGGTTTTGTTCTCAATTTACGTAACACCTTTATTTCTCTACTTATTCAGCCTCAAACTTTGAATTACTAAGTCTTGAAAGGGCCCCCCAAACAAGTGATTCCTACTCATACTATGATCTGACAGCAACATCAACAGCAAAGTTGGCCAATTAAATGTTTACCAGATGTTCATTGCATTGACACTTGCCAAAATATATCCTGTAACTGAGGCTTTATACTCAGCTTACAGCTTTCCTGCTGTTTCCAGATTGCTTCCAACACACCACAGTCAAAAAGGGGGAATGCTACATAAAAGCCAACAGGACCATTATGTAAGCTCAAAAGAAGGATATCAGTGTAGGTTTACTAGCAGGAATGCAAATACAAATAAGATAAGTACATTTTAGCTATTATTGGGGGAGGGAAGAAAGAAAAACCTCCATTTTTTTTTTTCTGTTTCACTTGTGATCTAATTTTTATGCAATTGCTCTTGTGCTTTTAGGATAGCTAAGAGTTTTCTAGGGTTTGGAAAGTGTTGGCTGGAATGTAGTTGTTTCTTTTAACAACAAAAAATAAGTGAAAACACAGAAGCACACAGTAATGTACATGGAATAAAAAGTGAAGGAAAGCAAATGAACCAGAGAAACCAGAATTTAATCAGAATTTGAACAAAACTGGTTTGGTAGCACAACAAACCAAAAAGCATGGCAGAAGTAAGAGACAGATATAGGCAAACTTTGTGAAAAACTAGGGAAGCAACAGCATGAGTGAGCCCTGTGTTTTATTATAAAATCATGTAACTGATCAAGTGTGTATTTAGAAACTGGGACTGGTGCTTAATTAGACCTGTGAAGGGGAATTGGCCTATGGAGCAGCACAGATTTGATTTGAAAGAACAGTGCAGAGCATGTTGAATGATCTCTGGAAAAGACAGGGTTTTTTGCCGCTTGAATAGTGTAGAGATTGTTCTGTTATATATTTGTTTTTGTGTCTCTCTAAATATAAAAAAATATTTGGCTGAAGAAATTTCCTTCTACTTGTTTTGGAAGGTTGTGGATTTTTTTCAAGAGTACAATAAATTTTGTTCTCCATCTTATTGCAAGGAGAGGAGGAAAAGAAAATTCCTAGTTTTACAGCTGTACGGAGACCAGAATCCATCCTCAACCTTCTTCAAAACGTGGAATCAGAAATTGCTCAAGCACAGATAAGTTGAAAAGGAATAAATTAAAGTTAAACTGCTCCATGTGGACTAATAAATAAAATAAATGGCCATCATCCCAGATGAAATACTCAAATAAGTATTTTCAAAAAGCACATCTACTTGGCATTTGCTTCTGTGCTACATCTCCAAAGGAGATTCATTAGGTTGGAAATAATGCCTGGTATCTGTTTAACTTTTATTCTCATGATCACAGATTAATCACCTTCAAAATGTAGACTTCTCTTTCCCGACAAGTGCTGGTGTTGTCTGTAGGCAGGAAGACAAGTTGAAATACTGCAGTGTTTTGCAATGTGAAGTCTGAATATTTTGGTTTTCCAGAAGTCCAAGAGCTTCATAGTGTTCTGTTAGAGTTGTAAGTTACCCATGGTTTTCATATCATCTACACTGACATGTGAGACTTTCTAAGCCAACTACATTTAGTACTGCTCTTGTATGTGATGAACACTACAGAAAATAGTTCCTTAATGAAGAATATATTTTCATTAAAATTAGCTGGCAAGAGTAAATCTCTGCAGAAACAGCAATTTGAGTAAAAGCAAGTAAACAAATGGGAAAATGACTGTTTATCTCAGCCATCTGCACAGACCAGTACAAATAACGCAACCACCAATGTGGTACAGGTAGGCTGTGTACACAGCCATGCAGGAATGTTTTTTGTTAGGTAAATAAGTGATCTTGTTGTTGTGCTAAAGTTACTCATATACAAATTTTTGTCTGGGAATCTCAAAGTATTCTTAGCTATGCTTTGCTTCAAATGTTCCAAAATGAAAGGAAAAGCCCACAAGATTTTTCCCATAGTAGGTGGCACTTTTTTTCTTGTTGCCATGTAAGGGAGCTGGTATTTCCACATAGCCACAGATGTTTTTTAACTGCATTTCAGTTCTAAGATGTCTTTCCATCTTTAAACAACTAGCTGCTTACCTAGAAGATACTTTAGCTTGTGTTAAAGAGCTCTAATCTGTGCCTTTTATCAGTGATTTCAGTAAGTCCCCACGTAAACATAGGATTCATCTGTTCCACTGATGCCTCTGCCTTCTCCTTCTCACAAGTTTGAGTTGTTTACATGGCCACAAATGAGAAAAAGATATATTTTCAAATGTCCTCAAAGAATAGAAAAAAACAGTCCACCATTTCAAGAAAGTAAAATGTCTGAAACCCAGTTGGAATCTTTTCAGTCCATTACCACATGGCTGTTAATTACATCGCTTGCGCAGTTACTGTTTCTGAAAGTTTTACGGGCAACACTGCTGGGAAGGGTGAGGTGAATATGTGAGCTATGAGTTACAATGGGAATTCAGCTTCAGGTTGAATATTTGGAAAAATTTATTCTCTGAAAGAGTGGTCGGGCACTGGCACAGGCTCCCCAAGGAGGTGGTGGAGTCACCACCCCTGGAGGGGGTCAAGAACTGTGGAAATGTGGCACTGAGGGACATGGTTAGAGGACATGGTGAGGATAGATTGGGGTTGAACTTGTTGATCTTAGACCTCTTTTCCAACCTTAATGATGCTAAGATTTTATGATTCCTCTGCTCTTGTAGCCAGGGCCTTGCCCCATTATTGCCTTCACTTTGCAGGATGAGTGAGTTTGGAGATGTGTGTTTAAATCAACTGGAAAATGAATTGTAGCCTTGTGAAGTTCTCAGAGGGAACTGCATGTGATGCAGAGGGTACTTGAAAGCAAATGAACTGAAAGGAGTGGAAATTAAACCCTATTGTTTGTAGGTTTAATTTAATACAGTAACTGCTTTCAATATTTGCCAGTGAGCAGTGGGAAAGATGAATGGAGAGTATAGTCTTACAGAGTCAGAATGAAAGTAGCCAAGTGAAGATGCATTTTTTTATTATTATTATTTTGATAGAAACTGAACTAAGAACTGGTATTTTATTTGTAAACTTTATTTTTTAAGGAAGCCAAGTAATTTGCCAGGGCTAATTGTTTTCACTGCTCAGATGTAATTATCTGATCAGATAAGCTATGAAAACCTAAATAAATAAGAAATAATTTGTTCCCTCCGCTGCAAGAGACTGAGATCATTTGTTTCTTAAATGGTTCAAGTAAATACTGGCTATTTCTATTCTAGGCTATTGTCATCTCCTGTTTGTTTAACTGACCAATATTAAATGTACCCTAACGTTGTGAATTCTATTTAGTTACATGAATTCAATGGGATGTGACCAAGACATGTAGGTGTTTCTCATCTAGGGACATACATTTGCAAGGTCAAACATTTTCTAAGCAAACTCATTTTCAGAGTAAACAGATTATAAAGTGCTGATAGAACTATGTATTATCTTAAATCCATGTTAAAGAAATAGAAAATAAAATCAATAGGGTGACTCAACATGAATGCACTGCAGAAAGAAACTCATCCCTTCAAGCACCATGATTAAGCTAAACACGCTCTATTTTTCCCTTAAATGAAACCATACTTCAAGGAGGTTAAGTGAAAGACATATACTCACTGAACTTTATGCGCAGCATCTTCTCCATGCTGCTGTGACTTCTCTTCATGGATGTCAAACTGTTTTTTCCCTCCAAAGTGCTGTGCAGTATGTTGTTCTGACCTTGCAACATCAGGTCTCAGTGAACATCCATTGAAGACAACATTCTACTGCCTAACATTTTGCCTGATACAGTTGGGTCAAGTCACTTGTCTTGAAATCTCTTACACTGGGGAGGAGTTGTAACAGGCCTGAGCAGACATTAGTTCCTTCTTCTAAAAGAAGTAATACCTGACCTTATCAAAGAAAGAAAAAAGACACGAGTGAATTTTTTTCCACCCTTTCCAGCTCCTCTGGAGCTGTATTGTATCCAGTAACTGACAGTTCTAATTTCTGTTCAGTAACTGCTTGATTGCATTGCATCACATCCTCAAAGAAGAAAATAAGTATCTTGGTAAATGCCTACCTTTGAAGCTGTTTCAAGTATTCGATTCTGGCTATTTTAGTTATGTGAGCTCTTCCTATGATCCCTCAGGCGACATGATGATCAAAGACAAGCCAGAATATCCCAATAATTAATTTTGACTATCTTTAATACTGAAGAATGGGGAAATTAAAAGCATGACAGAACAAAATCAATAAACCAAGATTATTCCAGACACATTCTCTAGAGAATGCATATGAAAGATCAGACTTGCCTGTGATATGTTAACACAGCCATTCCCCAAGCGATCAGCCCGTCCTGTTTCATGTACAAGCCTTCTGTGAAGCCTGGCAAGAGAAGTTTTATTTTCTTTAGTAATTAGCCTTTTGTGGTTAAGAATAACTTTTCAAGAGTAGTACAAATGCAAAAAATGCATATATAAAGAAATTCTTCCAAAAAACAGTATCAACTACTTTGAAATCTCCATCCAGAGATGCAGCCTTTGAACGGATACCCTGCGCCTCTCTCTGCTTGCTGAATGTTAACTCAAGCTTTGCCTTCTGCAGTGCACTCTCAATGTTCTAATATTTCACTGGGGGAACCACTAATGTTTCCCCATGCACTGGAATTTCTGTTCCATGAAAATCACAGCTAGGAAACGCTAAATCTCATTTCTCCATCCGTGCTTTCCAGTCGTGTCACCAACACATGCTGGAAGGAGGCTTGGCAAGGCCATTGGGCAGGCACTGGGACGCAGAGGTTTGTGCACTGCCGCATCTTTTGTTCTGTTGATTTTCTTGGCTGAGAGCTGCAAGCTGCAGGACAGGATGTTCACTGCAAAACAGCCAGAGCAGAAGGACACAGCTTCCTCAAGCAGGAGGTTTCTGCACCCGCACAGAGGGGAAACATTCTTCTTGTCTGAGTGGCCTCTAACTTTGTTCTGGATAACAGTTCTTTGGTGCGGTTTAATAGAGGCTGATCTTGGAAATAGATTGAGAGTTAGTTCAATGTATATTCAGCCCACTTGCAATCATCTTGCTGAGAAAATGACAGTATTTACCTGTTTAGTTAACATCTTTAGCATTTTCCTTTTTTCATAAGCAATTTCCTGAGCATAACTTCCTAAGTTAAAACTATTTTAATCCAAACTTGCAAATATACATCTAAGTTAAACTGACCAAAGTTACTGTGAAAACATGAAACAGTGTTTTCCTGTAGTTAATTTTTTCTTCAAGTTTGACCTACTCTGTATATTATTTCCTTTCAGAGGTGTTCATCCCCTCTCTGCATAGATGATCTTTCAGATCCCTTCCAACCCAAGCAATTCTATGATTGTATGATTTCATACTCTGAAGATAGGGTTTCAGTGTCAACCAGAACATAATTTTCCCACCTATGGAAGAGCATGTGCTACTTGGACATAGAAAAAGTGAAATTAAAAAAAACCAAAAAACTTTGTAGAAGTCAAGCATTTCCCTTCCAAAAATCAAACGAAAGAGCAGAGCAAAGAAAAACAAAGTGAAACAGATATAATAAAATCCTGCTTTTCAGAGACATCACAAACACAAGAGGGATTATTGACAACAGCGTGTTGTTTTTTTCCTTTCTGCTGGATGCTTCAGACTTGGTTAAAATGGAAAATATGATGCCTAGACCTGAGGCAGGGACACTTCCTATGCCAATACATAGGATTCTGTAACAATGGCTGAAAACAAGCCAGAGTAATGACACTGATTTTCTGTCACCATTCCATACCTGTAATGTAAAGCAGGTAGCAGTTCAAAGATTTTTTTTTTTTAAGGGTAAATACTTTTGATATGTAACCAACAATATTGCTTTCATGTCATTGAAAGATATACCTCTTCCCAGTGGTTCTTTCAGACCCACTAGGTGATCTTCCACATCTGCGTACATATGGATGTATGTATTATGTACATGTTCCATCTGTGCTCTGTTAGTACAGACCTGCGCGTGTATTCTTCACAACTTCAATACTTCGTTTTGTCCAGTAACAATGGTATTAAGGCTTGTTTATAATCAGATGTGGATTTGAAAACTCCAGTGAATTAGGAACTTAGCAAAGTAGATTTTGCATCTATCACATACAAGCTGGGGAAGGACTTGGCTCATGGAAAAGGATGACGGGAAATAAGTGTTCTTTGTTGAAAATTAATGATACTGACTATATGAATATTACCCACATCTAAATCACTCCTTTTGTATTTTATCTGGTTTGTGCTCATTAAGGAATCAAAGCTTGCGAGACAAAGCTGTATCAATTAGAAACAAAGACATTTGGTTTTTAGCTTTGCTCTATGGCGTGTGTTCTAGGATTGCCCTGTGTAAAACAAAGTGGCTTCTGAATTGAGGCTGTCAGACACTGGGAATGCCAGTTCAGGGGTGGACAGATGTGTACTGCTTTTGGATTTGGCTTAGTTTTGGGAAAACTAAAGTACATCAGGCATGAGAAGCCTTCATCTTTGCCATGCAGTTCTGCATTTGTGGTTATTATTGCCTTCTTCTGCAACAGCCTTGCATTCTGCTCTTCAAATAGGAATGACCTAGGTTAGAATGTTGCACTTGAGTTCGTAAGTAAAGATAATGCTGTATAAAAGTTGTACAAAATGCGCCCTATGTAAAGAGTTCTGCCTTAGATCTAGTTAATGGAGCATAATAAGCATTTCTAGGGGGCAGTACGTCCTAACAGAGTACATGAAAAAGATCAGAAATAGAAGACACAAGAGTACCACTCCAGGCACAAAACATAACTTCAGCTATGTGTACCTTGTTACCCAGTTTCAGGTAAAATAGGCTTAACTTACATGTCTTTACAATGTTTCTTTAATGATAATTTATGATCAGCTCAAGAAAGCTGTATAATATATGGTTGTATTCTTTTTCCTTTTTTCTCTTTTTCTTTAATAGTGGTTGCACCTTATTTTTGCAACTGTTCTATGCTGCTTGCTCCAGGCTTCTGAAACAGCTTTTCCATCAGTTTTACTGCAATCTGATAAAGCCCTAAAAAAGTGCTCTAGAAACCACTCAGGATATATTCTGTTAAGACCATTTAAATGAAAGAAAGGACACAGGCTTCATGGAAAGGCTGCCTGAAGAGTAATGTAGCTAATATCCACACAGTATTTTATTGTATTTTGTTCATGATTTGGAGATACAATGTGAAATTGAGAGCTCCTGGGGACTTGAGGAGTGTTATACTACCCTCCTCTGCTATCTTGAGTTTATGTAGTATTCATCTCAGTGTGAAGGTTTAATCACCTCTCCCATAAGGAGATATGCTTGGATCTCCAGTGGCTCACACAGGATTCTGAAAGCTGGAAAATTCATTTTCCAGCTAACTGTATGCTTTATCAGTCTACTGTGACAATGAAAATAAAGATATTGTGCATATGAAGGGAGATGTGAAGTCAGCTTTCAGAGCATGGCTCTGTTTGATAGATTTGCTTGGTTTGGGTTGCACCCCATCAAACACAAAATCAGTACACCATACAAACTAGTCATCATGTTAAAAGGCTATTTTCTCAAAAAGATAAGTTAACATATTTATGCAAGGATTATAGCAATGGAAAACTGTGTCACTGAAGAACTACCTAACCCTGTGCATATGGGCATTTATTTGGTAGTGTTGGTCTAACTGTTGTGAGCATCATCTAAGAAAGCCCAGCAGGAATGATCCTAAACGTTCTGGTATATCATTTACTACAGAGATATTTTCTTTGCAATGTTACCTGGTAAAAAGATGATAGACCTATCATTCACACCAGAGGGTATATGAGACATTTAAGGTAGTGGGATAATGTGGAAGAAAACTGAATGCCAGGAAAAATTAACTCTTCTTGAAATCCTATACATTATAGAGCTGTATTCTAGTGTTTAGACCTGCGTTTTCACTTAGCACACTGGATCTAACCAGACTGAATAAGTGGTTTGTCTTTGGCTTGTGAGCAACCCAAGCATTCAGGCAGCACTTCTCGTTAACGCCAAGTTAAACATTTTCTGCCTTTGACTGTGCCAAGCACTGTTTGCACCCACCGACATCAGGGACAGTGGTACACAATCTGCCACTGTAACAGTGACCTCAGAAAGCTTGGGCTGATGTGGGTTCTGATGAAGTAAGCAATAATGAAATGCCTTTTTACTGAAGTGCTGCTTGTTTGCCAATTTGTGCCTAAAAATGCTCACAGTGTCAGTAGCCATACCCAATGAACTGCTCATACAAATGTCTTCAGAAGGGCTTAAGTAACATATAAAGTAGTCAAATATATAGGGAATCATAGAATCATTAAAGTTGGAAAAGACCTCTAAGATCATCTAATCCAACTCCAACCCATCCTCACTATGCCCACTAACCATGTCCCTCAGTGCCACATCTCCATGGTTCTTGAACACCTCCAGGGACGGTGACTCTACCACCTGCCTGGGAAGCCTGTATCAATGCCTCATCACACTTTCTGAGAAGAAATTGTTCCTAATATCCAACTTGAATTTCCAATTTGTGTATATATACAAACATACACATATGTATTTATAAAATTTATATATTTTCATTTTGCATAATGAGAGAGGGAAATGCACACGTCCTTTGTGCACTCTGTGCCCAGGGATCAGCGGGTGTCTGGGCAACAAAAGCGTAAATGCAGCCATCACAAATAAGTGCACACCAGGCATGGGAGGACTCATTCTTTTTGAGGAGTACAAATGCGTAAATATTTGTGTAGATTCAAATCTTCATGGCATGCAAGCAAGCACACACAAACAGTGCAATTCTTCAGAAATGACTAACATCAAAACTGCGTGCTGGAGTTTGCCATACTTTGAATTCATTCATCTAAGTTATTTACCCAGGCAGTTTCCTTCTTTAAAAAAAAAAAAAAAAAAAGCTTGCACAACCCTCATCAAAGAAACAGCGCGGCACAAACATGAAATGCAAGTATTTTTCTGACTCTTTTTCAGTTTCCAAGGGATACAATCAAGTGTTTTTCTGAAAGTCACTTACCTATATAGCAAGTGTGCCGGGGAGTTCGAACTAGAAGATTTTTGAGGTCCCTTCCAACACAAACCATTCTGTGATGATTCTATGTAAAGGTGCATGAAAACCCAAATTACACTCAAATATTTATTTCAGACTTTTCAGAAATATTAGACATTATAACCTTGTGTTCTCATGGGCATCCCAAAGGAATCGAATCAGTATATCAGTTTTGCCATACCGTCACTAGCTATCAGATCCCACAAGCTAAGCTATAAATTGGCATCTCTTTTTCTCTATGCTTTAAAAGACATTTCCAAGAAACCTTTCAATGAAATTCTACATAGAGGTGATGTGTTTGTTTGGTGATAAGGTAGGAGACCTGGCATGTTACTGAGCTGAAATCACATTGTGATGCCAAGGAGCTCACATGTCCTTGGGCAGCTTGGGACCATTCCAACCAGAGCTTTATAAAGCATACTAAAATCTTTTTCACTCTGAATAGTGACATGCACAGATGGAATTATAGCTAGGGCTGTGCGCCCCTCTACAATAAGGGTTCAAATCCTACATAAGTGAGTTAAAACATGCAAAATTAATTATACTATGTGGCAAGTTTCTGCAGATGCATGCTTTTCAAGAGCACTGGGCGTCTCTACAGATGTCTTGTGCACTTAACGCTGTATCCCTCAGATGGTTACTGTGAATGGTGTCCCCAGCACTGCAAAGATGTATTCAACATCACAGGGCACTGGATGGCATGGGGCGAGGAGGAGCCCATCCATTTGGCAGAAGAGATGGCTGAAGGGAATCAAGCATCAGGGTCCAGCTTGAGCAGTATCAGGTTTCCATCCATCTGGGGACTTTGAGAAGACCAAAATATGTTGCAAGTTGCTAGGCATGCATCGTCCTTTACAGCAGCCCACAGCCAGGATTCTTCTGGCCCCCCAAAATAGACACGCAGCTACTTGAACTGCTGCATGGGAGAAAGCTGCACAGCCTCCTAAGAGATTATAGCCTTTTAAATTTTCCAACCCACAATAGCTGGTTTCATGTTGTCAGTGCTATCCTGATAATGAATAGCCTACACTGTTCTTGCCTCCTACTGCATTACATACACCCCCACACTTACACCTAAGCCAAGAGCACAGTTTCCACTTGAGTTTCCCACCAACCAGAAATCCTTACAGCCACTATTGCTCAGGAGCAATGACCTTTTGGATAGAAGTCATCCTAACAGATTATACTAATTAATGTGTATATTTTTTATTCAGAAGGGAAAAAAAAAGAACACAATTTATACTAAATGTTTAATTTAAGAGGACAAGCCAAGCGTTACCACCTGTCGTAAAGTCTAATTGTGCACATTCAGCAGTTTTTCCATGGCTGTGTGGGAATGTCTTCACCCAAAGCAAATTGTTTCCTTATACACCAATGTCATTTTCACATTCGTTCAGCCAGGGAAGCGTAGGTGATAAATTCTGCAATATGTGGGTGAAAGGTAATGCCTAAAATATCCAGACTAAATTCTTTTTTTTAAGAGCCATGCATGTGAGTCTGCAATCTTCTCAATATCCTCAACAACCATCTTTCAGTAAATACTACAACTAATTTTATTTATTAATTGCTGAAATTTACTTTAGCTCTTCCTATTCTTTTGCTTTAAAAAGCAGTGCTCATAAATAAATATGGCTAAAATTCCATGGGTTTGATCCCCCCTGTCCCCTGCCAAAAGCATGGATTTCCCTTCTTTGTTTTATGAAGAGTTTAGAACCAGATATTTTTCCTTTCAGCTTACCAAGGGATTAATAACATGAAACTTGGCAAGGAAATTGCTGTCTGCAAACTGGAGCTAATATTACTTGATGTAATCCAGATATAACAGTTCCTTGTGCAATCTGTATCTTTTGCAGCCTAAAGAACATAGGAATGGTTTGGTGGCCTCTGCACATAAAGAGGAAGCAACATTATTTGTAAGCCTGAAGAAGGGTTTTTTTTACCTACAATAAGGCAAAGTATATTTAACACTGAGAAAATAGGATTTAAAAATAGCTTCAGCTCTGGAGAGCACATCCACTTGAAAGATTATGAAATTTGGTTTGGGGTTGGTTTGTTGTGTTTTTGTTGTTGGTGGTGGTGGTGGTGGTTTTTTTTGCTTACACCTTCCAAATTTATGTTTATTCTGGACTGAGATGACACAAACCTTGGTAGTTGCCATGCTTTTTAGAAAGAAAATGAAGCTAGTGGTTCTGAACTATGCAAGCAGCAAACACAGCTGTAGCAGCCAAAATCCCAAGGCAGAGGAGCTGGGAAGGCTCTGCCACGTCCCTCGGTTATCAGCATGATTGAGAGGGGACAGGGTCATGCTGATGGCTTGCAGACTCTCCTTAGCCTATTATCTTCTTCATCTTATCTTTGAAGTTATTTTTCATATACAGCCTAAGTCTCTCTTTTGAGGGCATTTGTGTGTGTGTGTGTGTGTGTGTGTGTGTGTGTGTTATTTCATACACTGAAGTGTCTGTACTTCCCTGCCTATACAGAGATGATGTGCACAATCATTTGAATTTGATCCAAGGAGTTCAAGCTCTGGTTTTTCCATCTTTCATTTGCACAAGTCAATATCTGCAGAATATCTTTCTCCGCCCTCAAGGGGGGCAATAGATCAAATGCTTAGCTCTGGATAAAGATAAAATCTTGCTTTTTCCTTTTCTGGTGTTTAGGATTCATGAATACCAGCATATAAATTCATCTCACAATAGCAACCTGCTTATCTTAGTGTTTGCTGTACAATGCCACTGGGGTCAAATCTCTGAGATCGCACATCAAACCAAAAGCACAACTGTGTGTAAAAGAGTATGGCTTGTTTCCACATTACACTAGTCCCTTTGAACAAAATGTGCTGGCTGTGTGTTTTACTAATGGAAAGCAATTTGCTGAAATTCTTTAGCTTGCTTTCTCAGCCCCCGTGCTGAACTGATAGTCTCCTTCATTCATACCCCAAATCCAAAGAGAGCAGCAGTGGATAGAACATCAGCCAGACACAAAAAGTGGTGGGGAGACAAGGGGCCACAGGGGATGGGGAGGAATGTTCCAGTTCTGTCACTTAATAAAGCTCAGATATCAAAAAATGAAGGAAAGGGGTGCACAAGTTTTTACAGGCTTTGGGGAATTTTGATTTTGCTGTAATTTGCCAACAGATTTTGTAGGCTTTCTGTTCACAAATGCTTCTTTGCTCACTGAAACACATGTATGTACTTTGGCGATGTGTAGATCTCATAGCACAAACACCTTCCAGTGAGGTTTTTGGGTGCTGTCTTTAATAAATATTAGCTGCAGCTATATATAATGCTAACTGCAGTGCTGCCTAAAAATTATAGACACTACAGTATGCTGTTTTGTGCTTTTTCTTCTTCTTTCTACAATAAAAAAGTCAACCATAGGCCTAATGTTGTAATTAAGCAAAGTATAGTCATTGATTGCAGCCTTAGGGAATTAAATAGGAATATGTTATTTAAGATCAAGCACATAGATAATAGAATTTTACAGGGATGTCATCCTTTGCTAAATGACAAGAAGTCATTTTGAAATATCTTTGTGCATAATGTCTTGATATCCCTTCCATTAATGCTACAGTTAAAAACATATTATGTAAATTACACCTTCCATGGATCTGGTAAAATGCTGACATGTTTACCAGGATGAAACATAGATTCAATTTATAAATATTATATAAAAATCCATTTCTATTCCAAAAACCTAGGATTTTAAGAGAGAAGGGGATCTTTTCTGCAGGTATTTTTAAGCATTTATAGAGAAAACTTCATAATCTGGTAATCTCTTGAAGGCATCAAAAGGAGATATTTTGTGTTAAATTCTGTAGGATTTTTCTGGAAATTATTTGAGCTATTAGGATTTATTTTAGTCTTTTGCTAATACAAAATAATGTAGTAATGTTGATTTGGGGGTAATCTTCCTCTGAATATTGTGGATAGTCCCAAGTTCAGCACAGTGTTTTAGCATCTGTCCATGTCTGTTTCCAATACTATTTCATCCAGTGTTTACCTATCCCATTAGGACCCATATGGTCCATATGCAATTGGCACACTCCGACATCACAAAGCTGCATGTCTTCTTGCACCCATTTTACCCAAGCCATCTCTCTCCAAGAGAGAGTGCTTCACAATTTAAGAAACACAAAAATAAATCCTTGGGGAAAAAAACCACCACCAAAAACAACAACAAAAAAAAAAACAGCCATAGTAGCATATGGCCTGGCTTTCCATCCCGGTGTCAGAGAGAGTGCTCTCATATATAAAAGTAAACACATGTCTTTGTAATATGTTTGAAATGTAGTTTTGTTGCTTCTTTCGCAGAGGGGTAGACCTGAAATGTTAGGCAGAAAGCCTCTGTTTGACTGAACATATTCTGCAGCCATTACACCTGACAATTCATTCAGGCAGCTGCATTTCCTCCTAAACCATTTGCATCTATTGAATATTACTGTTCTCTCTTTTTTGCAATTACGCTTAGCAATAGATGCATTCATTATTATTATTTACGAAAGTAACCTCTTAAATCTTATGATCATTGTGAGCAAACCAAATCATCTACATTTCCAGAACTTGAAGCCACAGCGCTTTCATGCTCATTTTTCTCTCTTGTTTAGAGTTCGGTTGATGTTTTGCATGTTCAGGCCTTTTTTGGCAAGGAGAATGATAAATGTACTGTATGCTCTGGACAGTGGCTGGCTGAAAGCAATTTGGCAATAACCACATAGCTCTGACTCCAGCTTAAAACCCTAAAAGAATTATTTTGTTACCTATCAGTTAGATTTCTTTAAACTATACCATTGGAATTAGCACAAAGACTTGTAGTTAGATCTTGTGCAATGTGCAATTGTTGTGGCACTTCTCATGCTGGCACTGCTAGAGGCAGGTCAGCTACTATGGCTTATCATGTGAATCTGAAAGGTCTTCCACACAAATTTGAATCGATGTAGGCTGAAACCCTTATGTTATTTTGAGTGTCTGTTTTTATTTAGATGTTTCGCTGTACAGAAGTAAGATAGGAAAACTTTTCAGGACCAGCTACATTGAAATTTAAAGTAATGTCTTAAACTATTCACACAAAGCTCAGGAACACATTTTACCAAGACTTTGAAGCTGAAGTAACTGAGCATCAAAGGAAGATAACTGCACATATCATTTACTTATATAGATGAGAAGTGATTTGTGTTCGTATCTGTTAGGCCTCTGTTGAACCAAAATCTGCCTTTTGTCTCTTCTCGTGATGTCAGAATTTAGCTGGTGGCAGAAAGGGAAAATGTTGTTCATTGGATCCCAGAACCCCATCATCACCAGACTGTAGGTTTTTACTCCAGGCTACACCTCACATGTTTGGGTCATGGCATCCCAAGAGATGCTGAGCTGCCCTAGGTGTCCTAGTGAGCAGATCCCTGCTGGATACACACCCTGACTGTGCTACTGCTCCCAACCCCAGTACTGGGAGAGAAATAGCCAGCACGGAATTTTAATTGGATCCCCTTTAGAAATGAATGAAAAGTTTTTTTCTTTCTGAAGTACTTCCATCTTCCTTTTTGATTTGAAAGAGAGCTCTTCACAAATGCAAGGAGCCAACTAGAGCTAATTGGATATTATTTATAAAGAAACTGAGCATCTTGAGGCTGGAACTGTGAATTTCTTGGAGTCGAGAAATGACTAGTACATCATGTATCTAGCAGGAAGCAAATAACAAAAAGTATTAATTATGAGATGCCCCCGGAGCAGCTACTCTGGTCAGAGCAGATCAGCAGAGCAGATCAGTGTCAAAGGGCCAGGGCAGGACTGGGCATCATTATCTCTCACACGGTGGTTTATGCAGAATGGTACTTCAGTTTCTGGACAAGAAATTTTCTCTTGGCTCACTGTTTTTAATTTGCAGTCCTTAACATCTTTATGGGAGAGTAAGGATTCCCCCCTTTGTCTTCTTTTGAAGTCTTTGCTTTAAAGCATTTATTTTCTGAGTGAAGCCTCAGACAAGCCACAGGAACGTGCTCAGTGAAACCCAGCAGCTGCCCAAGGAGCTGCCATCAATGAGACCTCCAGTTCAGGAACTCGGCAGCCAGTGCTCCCAGTTGCAGAGTGTTGCAGTTCCAGCACTTGGCCAGCGGCCTGTTCATAGGCAGTTTTCATTTGAGCTCAATGTCAAAAGAATATGAGAATGTTTATTCCTTGTGTGTGTGTGTGTGTGTGTGTGTGTGTGTGTGTGTGTGTGTGAGCAAGTCCTGCCTCTGGGGCTTCATTATGGTAAATTACTATAGTTAGTGGAGAAGGGATCTACTTTTATCTCCCAACTTTTTGCCTGGCAGCTGAGCCCCTTCCTCTCCCTCTGGTCCTTCTTAGACCAGACTGGCTGGGAGTACAACCTTTGGGGCTGGGGAACATCTCTGCCAGAGCCAGCTACAGGCCTATGTTTGGGTTGGCCTGACCACAGACAGAAGGGTTAATACACAGTATGTAAAACAGAGGACAATAATGACCTCATTTTCTTGCTGTAAAATTCTCTCCAGAACACAGATTTCTCTGAAACTGTTCATTATGCTAGGTGATGAGGCACTGGAACAGAATTTCCAGAGAAGCAATGGGTATCCCATCCCTGGAGGTGCCCAAGGCCAGGCTGGATGGAGTCCTAAATGGCCTGATCTGATGGGGGGCAACTAGCCTACGGCAGTGGTTGGGGCTGAATGGGCTTTAAGCTCCATTCTCATCCAAGACATACTATGATTCTACAATTACATGATTCTGTGAATATTATCTGTGTTATGCAGAAGAAATATAATTGTATTGATAAAGTGCAGTGTAGCAAGGTGCCATATTGTAGCTAAAACAAGCACTTTTTATGTTTGTGTGTTGCTCTGGAATCTGGAAACAAAGCCAAACATTCTCCTCTGCTCTTGAATTGGGACCATTTGTAAAAGCCTAAGATGTTGGTGACTGCTTTCTGAATCTATTCCAGAAATTACATCAATCAACAGTACATGCTTATGCATATGAATTTGATTACAGCTGATGAACTGGTATAGTGATGATAGCATAGTTTATAAATTACTTGAAAATCATACTCGTATATGAGTACCAGGGTGTCTTTTTTTTTTTTTTTTTTTCCTGTGAAGTGTTCACAGCTCAATATCTTCAATTAATACATGTTTGCTGCCATGTGAGAGGGGATTTGGGGCATCACCTATGTGAAACAATACAGAACAGCCATCAATAACCAAGACTGATGAACAAAAGGCTTTTGTAGAGAATCGATATTAATATTTGTAACAGTTTGGATTTCTTTTTTATTATTGTCACCATGTTGCAGATCTTGGAGGGTATATTAGACAAATAAAAAGAATTACTATCACCATCTTCACTATGTAGTATGTATTCATCTATAACAAACTCATCTAAATCATAAAGAGCAGAGATGTGATGCAGTAGACATTTACTTGTATGCAAGTTTCCGTGGCAATTGTACAAAGAGTAATGGGAAGATGCTGATATCGGTGAAGGATTTGATTTGCCCCATAAACTCTGCTGTTGAGGGCTGGCTACACAATGCTCTGTCAGGAGCAATGTGTCCTATCCTGCAGTCAGTCAAGGAGACCTTGCTCAGGGATGGATGAATCCAGCCAGGTAACACCAGCAGATCTCCGCCATGCTCTTGTGATCTATGAAAGGTCATTGGGAGTCTCTGTCCTCCACTTTTCATGAAATTAATTTCTGTACAATTAATTAATATCTGTACAATTAACTAGGTCTTGAAATTGCAAATATAAGTGAAATTTTACCCTGCAAAGTTTTCCTGCTGTCTTTGGGGGAATGGTTTCATTGGGAAAGATGATAGCAGCGCACATGGTTATGCTGTTAAGACCTTTACCCTTTGTATGGCAGCCCTGCAGTGATATTTAATTTCATGTCATTACTTGTTCGGTGTGTGTCAGATAACACATAATTGCAGTGTTGAGAGGAAACAGCGGCTTGCTATTTGCTTTAGCCCTTTGAATTCTGTCTTGGAATCCTAAAAAAGTGAGGTTTGTATGTATGCAGGAGAGTAAAACAGCAGACTAAAGACTCCTTTTCTTCCATGCTATTTGTTTCACTTTAAAGTGACAAAAAGTAGTAACTCTATGCAAGAAAACTATAATAAATCCTCCTTAAATACTACAGGGCATCAGTCAAAAGCATCTATCATCTAGGAGGACAAGGCAGCTGTGGGAGCTCTACTCCCTAGATGTGAAACAACTTAAGAACTGGCAACGTAAGGTCTGTGTGCAGTCATCAGCTTAGCTGCTGCTGGGGATACGTCCTCTACGCTTTGGCCAGAGGGATAACCCCCTCCAAACTGAGCTCAGACTTTCTGATGTCTCCCACTTGTGTCTGTGTTTAGCTCAGAGCCATGACTGGGACCTCGCTGGATTCCATAGTGGGAGGCTGGATGCTGTGAGTGTAACTGGTACCTAAGAGCAGCATGCAGTATGTGAGTGTTCACCCAACGTGGCTCTTGTGCAGAACGCAATGGAGTCTTGGAGCTGTGTATGTGCAGCACCTCCAACACTGTCTATGGTCCTGTGAACTTAATCCTTAATGTTTTGCCTCCTAATCTGCAAGGGTATTGAAGCCGCAATATAATCTCTGTAATATTGGGAATAGGAAATTATTGTAATGGAGCATTAAAACAATATCATACATACTCAAGTACGTTTGTGTTTATGTATATATACATATATATATGTTAATAAATCTGCTTACATAAAAATAAATAAACATATATCTGTTGAGATTTCCACTTGTTAGGATCATTCTGCAGAACAAGGAGGAAAGGGAAAATACGAGCTATCTCCCTCCTTTTTAAAGAAAGTGCCTTGGGGTCAGTCAGATAACCATGCAATTTGCTTTTAAATCTATCTCAATTGAAAAAAAGAACAAAATACCAACTCCTTAAAACTGATTATTTTCTTCTTTCTGGAAGAGTGAGCTGACACTTCTGTGATTTCAGTCTGTGGTAAAGCAGTTATAACCCTGAGGCTTAAATCACAAAGCCACTAACATGCTTTGGTCTGCTATGCACCTACAGTGTCCAAGTAGGTGGCTATCAGTTTGTAACTCTGCGTTAGCATGATATGGCTTCTCCTTTTGTTCCTGTTGTCTGTGTATGGCTTCACTTGTTATTTGTGCCATTTTTCAAAAGCAACAGATATTGCTTTCCATATCGTGAGCTAGGATTTGGATCTGGGCATGCATTTTAATGCTGAGAACTCCTACAAGCTTGCAAAGCATGCAGCATACTTCTGTAAGCACATGCTTATTTTGTAACATAGCTTGAGTGGCATCTCTCCTACCTTGTTGCATACTGCAAACTTGCAAGAGAAACATGCCAGTTATTCTTGCTTCAAGTCCTCCTCCATCATTGTGAGGAATAAATTATCTTACAGGCTAACAGCAAATCCAGGGCTCTGTTGGAATATTTCTTCTAATATTTAAAACAGAGTAGTGCAAGAGATGGTTTTTAAATTGTACCCATCCTTGGTTGTAATGGAAAGCAAATGGCCTCCAACTTGATACCAAAAGATGTAGAAATAAGGGCAGTTGTCAGGGCATTACACGCAAATTACTCAATATGTAAACTGCATGAGAAAGGAAGAAGTATATCTGCACTTGTGTTTTCAGGATAAAAAACCTAGTGTTTTGGAAATATATCTTGATATACCTATACGTTATTATTTCGTAAGAAATTGAGGAACTGGTTCTGAGTAAAATGTGACCTGCTGTATTAAATTGGTTTGTATCCTCCAATTAGAAATTTTAAGAGGGCAACAGAAATCTCACCAGGCATCTGATCCCCTGCAAATACTGCAGAATTGCACTACAGAAGGAAACAATCTCTCACAATTGAAGCCTGATGGAGATGAACAAAACAAAAAAAAGTTAAAGCTATTCCATCTGACTTCCTTAAAACAAACTTTGCAACATCATTGCTCTCACTACCAGTCAGAGTCTTCTTCCAAAGCACTTACAGGTCGAGATAAGTTATTTTAAGAATTTACTTTTGTCAGATAATGCTAAACTACAGTTGCATAGAAAAGGCCTCCAAGCATGCTGACATTTCGCGCCTGCTTCTGCAGCTGACTACCACAACTGGCACTACTTAGAGATGTCAAGATGTTTAGCTTTCAGACTATTCTGAGGTAAAATTTAATAACTGTAATATATAAATCAAGCTATTGTTTGGTTTTGGTTTTGGTTTTGTTTTCACAAACTTAGAACACTAACAAATAACCATACTCAGGAGAACAGCAGATAAGAAGTACTGGACCAAATTTTCGCATTCTGTCTTACATCAGGAGCACAGTAAGCATCACAATTGAACAGGATCTCTGAAAACAATTTCAGTCTTCCTGTCAGCCATCATAAAAATGTCTCGAAGGGCGCTAAACTACATTAACACTTGATAACTTCAGCTGTGGAGCCAGAAGGTTGTAACTCACTACTGTTGCTGCAAAGGATTTGCTGTACAATTACCATAGACCCATCACATCTGCGCTAACTGAAGCATTACCCAAGATATCCAATGACAGATAAAACCAACCAGAGGCCAGACCACACCATGGGGTGCTAGCAGTGCTGGAAGTCTCAGGAGCACCGTGACGTGAGAGCAGAGTTTATGGGGAGATTTTGCATTGCCTTTGAAGCAATGCAACTCCTGCTGCAAAGGAGTGGAGAGAATACAAAAAGTGAGAAATCAGAAATTTGGGGGCCTCATAAATATGTAATATGTGGAGCTTTGTATCAAAAGCAATTGATGAAAGAAGAGCACAGCCAGAGAGGGCTGGTGTTCCCCAAGTATCCCTGCCCTCCCTCCTTCCCATTCCTGAAACTTGGCTTTACTTCACAGCACATCATTTCCATAGGCATCCTTTGGCATCCCAGAGCAGGTGAACCTTAAATGCTCAGTATTCCCAAGCAATTTGTTATGCCGTGTGTAGTTTAGGACAGTGACAATCCATGATTGTTAGAGAAAACAGCAATATTTTAAAATTGTTAGCTTGTGTTTCCTTAGCTGCCACTTGGGTGGCTGTATCTTACAAGCCAGTGGAGTAAACAGAAATTGTTTTATTCCTGGAAAGTATCTTCAGATTTGAAGGCAGACCAATAAGGGAAGGAACTCCAAGTTCTGTGACAGTCTAAAATGTATCAATCTATGTTTATGTGCATATCTTTTTAACTTTCTCTCTCTTCATATACGTAATTTTTGTATTTTTTACCATAAAGCTGATAACTCCAGGAAGGTCGTAGGTGAGGACTTAAAAATAGGTAAGAAAGGAACTGTGGAAAAGAGGAATTTGCTAATAGTGTAACCTTTTTTTTTTTTTTTTCCTGGAGCTCCAGGGAGATGGGAGAAATCTCCCTTGGTCTCTGTGTGCAAACAGTTGGACGAGCTATGTGCTGGGGGGCCACCAGGGAACTGGCTTAACCGTGTGCTAAAGGAATATGTTATCACTGAAACCAGGGAAAATAAAAGGCTCTTTTGTTTGGAGCTGCCTGCACTGCCCCAGTGGAGGGAGGCTTTATGGCTAGCCTGGAGGGATAAGCTTTCATCCTACCAGGGAAATGGCCATGAATCTCTGTAGTGAGGGAGATGACAATGGAAGGTGGGTGGCTGCAGCAGAGCAAGAGTCACATATTCCTGCACACCACGCACTGGTAGCGTGATTTTGATCATTTGAAACAATCTGTATTATAAAATTCTGAGATTTCAAAATGCATTCCCACCAATGCAGTCACAGTGAACTAATCTGAGCTACATTTTCCTAAGCTATGCTTCCAAGGAGAAAGGATGCAGAAATGATTAATTACCCATGAGTTCCTGTGAATTATGTTATAAGTTGAAAATACTGCTTCTACATAATGACTTACGTGGCTCTTTTTGCAGACATATGGTTCATTCTCCATGTGTTATATCATGAAATATGTGGTTTGTAACAGTGCTGGGAAGCAAGATGTTAGTGATTACAAACACAAATTACTTAATTACATCAGTTTTTTTTTTTTTNTTTTTAAATAAAGTGGGAGCCATTAACTATATTCTGGTTAGGGACAATGGCAAGGTTATGTTTTATATCTGCTTTTATAAATGCATATGTGTGTATGCATTTAGCAGTTCCAGACAGCAGGATGCAAGTGGCTCTTTCTGAGTCCCAAAAGCTTGATGTACATCCTGAAGGCAAGCAGTTTTGAGATGATTGGTACACACTTTGTCAGACTGGAAAAGTGCGCCAGCACTGCAGTCAGTTAGTAAAAACTATTCAGGAGAACAGGCTGTCAACAGCTCTGCAGCTTTCATAGTGGCAAGTATGATTTCATGGCTTTTCCACATGTCACTCTGAAACCCAGGTGAATCCATGGAGTACTGCTAATGAAACTGATCCTATTCTGCTGGAAAAGATTGTTCCAGAAGCACTGGCACTCCCAGCATTGGTGTCAGGAGGATTGTGAAGTAGGAAGCATTTATATGTAAGCATAACCAAGTCTTGCTTGCTGCAGAAAGCTGCTTTAGGGGCTGGAAGGATGGTAGGACAATTCTTTCTCAGGTCATAGGCTTTGTTGTGGGATTACACAATGAGTGAAATGTATTATGTACAATTCTTGGGATGCAGTGTTTGGGACCACCAAGGTCATTCCCATTGCAAAAGCTGCAGGGTGAGGCAAAAGGGGCTGAGGGACCCAGGCCTCCTGAGTCTGCACAAAGGCACCAGAAATCTCACAGGAAAGACATCTGCTCTATCTCATCATCTTGAGTGCTTACAGAAACCCCAGAGGAGCTTTAGAGATTTGGCAGAAAATGTAGATAAGATGCAGCCAGACACATCAGGACCAGAATGCACTGCTTGGCCCTGGAGATAGAGAATCAGAAAGAAGATACATCATTTCTTCAGATGTGTTTCACCTCTCTTTTTCGTTGTGTAATTCCCCAGTGAGCATTCGCTACACTGGAAATTGTCAGTATCTTGAGGGTTAGTTGCCTCTCTCCTTTTTTTGCCAGTGAAATGTGCAGCCATGAGTAAAAGGCTGGTTGTTCTGATTACTCTACTAACAACATGTATTTCAACCCACAGAAAGGAACTTCAGTGTTAACAGTTGTTTTCCAAAAGAGTCTTGCTGCTTTGTGAGCAGGAGAAGGATATTCGATACAGGCTTATGTCCTTTTAGCAAGGTTTGCAACACAGCCAGTTAAACTCAAGATGCTCAAGATCCTACAGAGCTTCAAAGAAACCTGTTAGGACACAGCCCTAAACCTAAAGTCATTTGGTGGCCATTACAGACATATTTTTGTCGAAGCAAATATTTTGGTCATGAGGTCCTTGCACTGTTTCAGTGGGCCCAGAAGACTGAAGTTACCGAAGCAAAAACAAAGCACGCATAAGCGTGGGCTAAAGTGAATCCAAGGCAGTAGCTCTGATCCTTTCCACAAAACCAATCAGTTTAATACTGAAAAAAAATATATTTTTGTTGTGTTATTTTTATCTGCCAATGAGGTCCAAACCAACAAGCAAAATGACACTAAAGGTTGGATTTGCATTATGGGTGATTTTTAGTAGAACACTCAGGAGTATCCTTTGACAGAAACATCTGAACAAAAAATCATCTTATATTCCATATACTTAGGTGTAACTGCATCATGTCAGGAATCTCTGAAAGAAATCTAAAGGAAACAGAACTACTGAGCAATTAAGCAGATTTGTCTTGTTAGCACCAAGAAATATCTTGACAATTAAATTACTTCAAACTGCAAATTCTGAAAACAAACAAACAAAGAAAAAAAAGATTTCCTCTACAGAAACAATAACAAAAAGATGAGATGACTTTATGTTATACTTTAAATGGATTAAGTGGACAAAACATTATCTGGCAAATTTGTGCTTGATTCCCATTATTTGGTAAAAACAAGGGATTCAGTGTTAGAATCATGGCTTGACCGATCAAATAAGAACTGGAAAAGTTCCTTGGCAGAGATTACTCTAGGAACTTGGCCTGTGTACAGTGAAAATATGCTACAGATGTATAAATTATGCAGGTTGGGATAGTGCTGGAGAAAGCCTTCCATGCTGGAGCCATGTGGGAAAGAAAGTCTAGACATCGTAGATTAACTTACTTCATTGAAAATCATGAAATCTAGAAATTGCCTAAAACCACATCTGCACAAGTACACATACAGAATTTTGTAACCAATGGCGCTTAATGGATTTTCAAACCAGGAGCAACCAAAGGATTTTAGCCAATTTGCTCTATTGGTCAAGGTTACAGATAATTTTAGTTATAATATGTACAGCATTTTAGGCAACTAACAAATTAAGCTAACCAGAGAGATGGAAAAAAAAAATCTATATTTTATAACAAAAAGAAGTCTGCAATCAAGTATAAATTGTTACAGTTTCTCCATTTTTACAGTTTCAAATTAACTTATTCAAACAAGAATCCAAATTCCTAATTTTTATCACACAGGGCCAAATCATAATAATTTGTTTTTTCTAATAATTTTAGTCAATGACATAGACTTTTCTGCTGAAGAAGCAAAGTCACGGTGGGAAAAGAATGTAGGAGTGTGCAGTCATTCTTGGGACATGAAAGGAACTATGTATGGAGCTACAGTCATTTGTGGGAGGAAGGAAAAACTGGAGAGCTGATAGTGAGATAATACCTATATGTTTCTAAGAGTTTTGGAGTTGAATCTACTTGGCTGTGCTCCTTTTGATAGTTGTGGATAATGAATTTCTTAAGTTATGCAGTGCCCATGCCCATGAACCAAGTACCATTTCTGGACCAGTGTGTTCCAAAAAGAGGGTCCAAAAATACTGCCAAGGAAATAAGCCATTCAAGCAACACAGCAGACTATAGGGAGAAGAGAGTGAGAACTGCCAAATCTGCTCAAAAGTCCTGTGAGCCTGTCTGTGCTGTGTCTGCTGAGGAGACTTACCTGGACAGCCACATACTGTCTTATGTTTGGACATTCTCAAAGAACCACATACGGACAGCAGGGCTGAAATGTTTCTGGTCAGCAGCCAGCATGAAAGCACTATGGATGGAGCTGTGCCAGCAGCAGAGGTACTACAAGGTAGCTGTTTAGGAAGATTGAAACAAGTTTTCTAGGTACCATCTCTTTGCTTCCCTCTGTCATGACTCCCTTCCCTCAGGATGCAAATTCTCTATTCCAGCAAGCTGAGCGTGCATATTGAAGGAGTTAAACCTAAACCTTCCTTTGTGGTCTCAGCTCCTGCAGCCAATGGTGACATTAGCCACTGCGGTATCCCTTTTTCTCAAAGCTTGTCTGGTGGCTGTTTTTACTGACACTTCTTTTAAATGTTTCCATTTCTGAGTGCCCTTGTGCTTTAGGTGTTCTAACACAAAATAGCTATGTGATCGTGCTCCATGTGCCTTTAAGCCATGTCCTTTCTGGCGCTGGCAGCTGCCACAGCTCACACTCAATCTGAGATACAGGAAACGTCTCCGAACAAATTGATGCAGACTGTGCCCAGTCCTGGGCTTCGCTTCAGTTTCACTGCAAAAACAAAATCTCTCAGGTGTGCATTAAACTATGAAAACCACTATGCTACCTGAAAATAAACTCTCTTTTGTCTCAAGCTATGGTGTCTACTAGTCTTCTTTTGACCAGTTTCCAGCTAATCTGGTTTTGTTAATTTTTGTTGCCGGTATTCCACATCAGAACATCATGTAAAACAGTGGGAGTTAAAAAGTTAATGTTCTGGTTCCGTGGACTGCCTTTTTTAGGCATTTTGGGTTCTCGGAGGGGAGGGGAGGAGAGGCATTCCCGGAGGACTTGGCGCGCAGAGGAAGAAAGGTGGAGTTCCTGTCAGGACAGCAGCCGCTCTCCGTCTCGCTGACTGGCTCTCTCGGTTTGTCGCGGAGAAAAGCATATGCTTCCCCTGCAGTTTACTAGCCTAAGACCTCGTATTTGGACACTCTTTTCTCTCTCATTTTGTTTGATTTTGTTGGATTTAGTAAATTACCGTTCCTCCTCAGATTGTTGCCGTTGTTTTTTTTTAGACCCATCTGATACCTCCCTACCCTTCCCCCTCTCCCCCTCTCCCGGTGCGCACGGCCGGCAATGTGCCCCGCCTCATTAGTCGGGGCCAGCCGCGCCCTGCGCCGTAAAAGGTTGGGTAGTTTTTTTCCCTCTCTCTTTTGTTTCCTTCTGGGCTTGAGCCCCTGTTACGGACTTAGATCTAGAGACAACTCTTTGACATCTGGCCTCCATAAATACAAACATGAAGTATTTAGATGTCTAGTCTGAAGCTGTAATATTAACTGAGAGACTTTACCATCCATCATGATGGATGAAACATTTGTGAGAAGGTGTTTCATAGAATGTACTGAATATTTTCATTTTTATTTGAATCCAACTGAAGTAGGGAGAACCTAATTTACAAAATATCCCGAAGTATCTCATGTGAGTCAAGAAAGAACTGATTTTTCAAGTTCATTTGCTCCTCTTGGTCAAGATAAAGTCCAGGTTTTCAAGTCAAGCAGTTGGAAAATAAGAAATAAACGCCTAACAAACATCCTTCCCAGCTGATATTCTGGCCATCTGCAACTCAGTTCCACTTCCAGACACCTCTTCTTCCTCGTGCAAGTACTCTGTCTGCGGCACTATCTCCCCCAGTGACAATATGTGACTGTATTAACCATTGCCATTCACCCCCTGTGCCACTTTGGTGTCTCCGTGTGTCCTGGTGATGAGCATCCACAGTCGGCCTGCCAGAGCCATGCTGGGCTCTTCTTCCTCTGCTCATCACACGGAGTTGGATGAGCTCAAGAGGAACCTGGACCCCCGTTGTCTGCTAGCCCTCTGGCTCATAGAAATGAGCTCCATATCACAGAGGATAACCATGGTATATAATTCTTTTCATAAGGTGCTCAGCCTTCATTTCTGAATTGTTTCAGTCCTTGGCCTGTGGTGTTTTACTGGGAAGGTGTTCAAGAACTTTTCTTCTTTGATGGCTCATTTCCATCCAGTTTATGTCTACTTGTTATATTGATGTGTGTATATATGGTAGTTTGGCTTAAATGATTCTCACATGTTCCTAATATTTAGCTCATAGTGCATTTATGGAAAGAAGCTATATTGCTTCTCAGGCTTTATTTTGCTAAGCTTAATGCATTGAGTGTCTTCCAGTACCCCCTATAAGACAGACTTCTCTGTTCTGCGTTTTTTTTTTTTTGTTTGTTTGTTTGAAATAAACTTGCTTTAGTAAGAAATTACTGTTAACTCACTTCAAGATGAAGTCCAAGTAATATTTTAATAATCACACTTCTTTGTTTCTGTTTAAAATATCTTGGTTAAAATACACTAGGCTCCACTCTCATCCTCCCACAGCTGCATTAGAATGGTTTAGTTATTCTGTGATCAACTAATACTCAAAGCATTTTCTCTCCTGCCATTTAATTTGCTGAGTTCCAAGCTCAAGGCAGAAATTCCTGCACTCAGTTACAGAACACTTGTTTTTTTCCATCCTTTTTCTATTAAAGTGTGCAAGTAATAAATTCTTTTTGATCCACTTTGTATTGATTACGTCTTCCTGTTTTAGAGCACTATCATATTTTGTTAACACTCTGCAGTTTTTTGTGCCAAAATCACTAAGGAAAATGTTAGTTCCAAGAACAGTTCTTGAAGAACTCAATAAGTCACCTTGTCCAAGTTGGGTATTTTTAGTTCGTTGCAACACAAGCAGTTGTAGACCTGCTACTTCCCCTTAGCAATACCTAAGTATTCCAAAAAGAGGGACTTGTTTTCACTTACAAAACATTTGTGGATGACTTCAGCATAACTAAGATTTTAGGGGTAAAACTCTAAAAGCATTTCCTTAAAATAACAAATAATAAAATGTTAGCAATGCAGTGCATTTTTTTTTTTAGGCAGTTGAGATAGTACAACTATGCTGAAGCCACAAAGAATGACATCAGTCACCAACCAAGAAGTTATTTGTAGTCGAAATCTGCCATCCTCCTAAGTGTGTTTATATCCTGCAATACTTAATCTTTTCATCATGAATCTCAAAATGTTTCCTGTTTTTCAACTCTGCTTAGTGTATGCAAGATGTATGTCAAGGATCATGAAAAATGACAGTGTCCTGATAGTTTTGGTTGGGTTTGGATTTCAGTTTTCAGGACAATTGAAATTTTTAACTTAGCATAAAATTCAAGATGAGTTCATGAGCTTCTTGTCTGATCCCTTTGCAATGTGAACCAGAATGCGCAGTAGATGGAAGAGGTTTTGGCATAAGTCTTCATTCTTTAAATAAGGCAGTGGTCATGCTACCTCCTGCTGAAATGAAAGGGTGACAGCAATGAACTTTGCAAAAACTGGTCTGCATTATCCTAGGAGAGAAGGAGTGGACGAAGCACATCAGTGCTTCTATCTTCTACCTGTATAAACAATAATTCTATGGAAGAATCAATAAATCATTTTAAAAAATCAGTGGTTATTTAGTTTTTATCAGAAAATCATTAATATACTTCAGAGTATTAAAGATATATGCCAAATTATCTAAATGGGCCTGTACTTACAGACAAACCCAGCTCAAATCTGAAATGTTATCTCCACTTTTAAAACTGCAATAATAATCGAGCTAAGATACAGTCCAGAAATCTTATCTTAGAAATGTAAGAATACTTGATAGTGTTGGGTATAATCTAATATGCAAGAATTGATTTATTTGTGTGAGTATTGGATTCTCAGTATGACGTTTGCCCTATGTAGAAGACCAGCAGAAGCATCAGGCAACACTTAAGTGCTGTTTTGGCCTTGGAAATAGAAACCTTATTGGTACCCAGTCCTTGGGCACCCAGGGCAAGGTGTGGGCAGTGGAAGCAGAGCCAGCATATGGGTGTGCTTTAAGCAGCAGCTCTGGGAACTGGCCAAAACCAAGCTGCCTTTGAAAACTGGACCTAGATATTTAAATGAGTGATAATTTAATAAAATCTGATGTCCCATAAAATTGCTTGTGTTTTGAGGTGTTGGTATTTGTTAGCTGTATCTTGCAAAAGAAGTCATGCAACCAGCTTAAGGAAAGGATTACATGCCCCACTCCCTCTAGCACCAGAGGGAGAGCCTCGAAGACCATAAATTCCCTTCTGGAGCTGCCTGAGAAGCCAGGTTTCAAGTCTGTGGAAAAGTTTCCATCATGTTTAGCTTGTCTTAAACTAAGTCCAGTTCTATTTTTTAACAAAGCAGCTCTTCCAGCTGCTCACTGGAGTACCTAGTCTTGTCCATTTTGTTACAATAATTGAAATAGTTGTCTGTAGTGTCTATATCTCAGTTGGGAGTTCACCACCCTAGCGCTGAGGAAGAGCTCTTCCTGGGATCCTCAAGTACCTACCTTGGTTTCAGTGAAAGTTTGATGAAACTGAGGCGTTCCAACAAAGCACTTCAGGCCCAGCTAAGCAGTCTTTTATTAGATATTTTTATATGATTCTTCTCCTGTGTTCACACTCATGTCTGAATTCCCTATGGGTAGTCTAGCTCAATGTTGTTTGAATTGTTATTGTTTGAATTGCAGTTGCAACCAGAAGACTCAACTATGAGTCCATGAGCTCAGACAGCACTACAGATGGTCTCTCTTCCAGAAACTGGACTCCTTAAGGTGAGACCCTTATTATGTGATCAAGATACATATCATCCCATATGGTTTTCTCATACCTTGCTGCTGGTAATCTAAATTTTTATACTAGATCATGAATTCCAAGAGCATGAGATAAACTGTATTCCTACAGTGACTTGTTTGATAATGTGTTGAGATGTACCCAAAAGCAAAATTAAGTGATGTGCTTGCGGGTATAGAGTAAATCAGTGGCAGAGCCAGGAGAATGTCAGGTTAGGAAAAATTGAGGGATTCCTTAACTCATTCAGTGTCCATCATTTGCCATGATCAAGCAGAACAGGCAAACTTTTTCACTTGAAAATTCCTGCAAGGTCGTGTGAGGGAGACATCCACACGGTAAATTATGAGTTCGTAGAAGTATCAAGGAAGATAATCAACTGATTGTCCTACACAGTACATTTTGGTAGAGTCTGGGGAAAAGAAGAGTCTTTCATCACCAGAACTTTTAGGTGTTGGTGACAGTCCATGGACACACTGAAGCAGGGGAATGAAAGATCTTTGAAATAAGGAAGAAAGCAAGCCATCTGCTTTTGGGTAAGAAGAAAAACTTAGGCACATGTTATCTGGGGAAATATTCCACTGTAATCTAATCTAGGGCTACTTAAGAAATATACAGATAGATATGTCTGTGACTGCTCAGGGTTGTAACAGATGTTTTGGCCCCCAAGCAAGAGAAGGAGGCATTCATGCACTTGGCATTCATGCATGCGATGCTCAGTGAGCCCAGCAGGGAAGGTGGTACTGGTAGAAGAGATAATGCCATGATTTTTCCAGTTGGTAATTTGTAGGATAAGTGCCTTCAAAAGAATAGGTGTCCATGGAGATCTACAGTTAAGCTAAGCATATGCATCAAGGCCAGGAATCAGGCTGCATACTTTTTTCGGTACCAAAATATCTTGATTTCATCACAGAACCTCCGTTTGTTTCTCCTCCACTATTAGTTTGCTACAGCAGTGAATGCAAATATGAAAAGGAGAGGTTCCACGGCAACTTCAGTGATTAATAGCATAGAGTGATTAGTATAATCATTTTACAAAATGCATTCAGCTGCTTGCGGGGCCCTTTTATGATGTGGAAATTGGGCTCGGATCAGATCTACCTAAAGATAGCGTCACGCTGGCAATGCTTTCTCAACCTGAAAGGCTGTCACTAAATCACTGATCTACATTGAAAGCTATTGACATCTTCAAGATAATGTTTTCTTTCTGTCTGATATTTCATAAAATAAAAAACTTAGCTGTGGCATGTTAGAAATATAATGATTGCAATTTAGTTTAGACTTTGTGATTAAAGTTAATTTGATTCTGAAGAAGCTGTTTATACAAGTTAATTGCCCCAATCCATAAAGGAAAACATTATGTTCTAACCAAGGCAAACCATTGCAAATCTCATTGTCTGTCTGGAAAAATAAAAGTTATAACTTAACCACACCTCAGATGTGATTGCACAAGCAATCACAAAAAACTCTCACATTACCTGTAATCCTGTAATTAAAAAGGATTTGGCTCTTGTTCTTCAAAATAAATTGATACATACTCAAAAAGACAAGAAAAATTAATAGCACTGGGATTGCTTTTCCTTATGTCATACAAAGAAGTGTGTGCTTAGCTTATAGCACTTTCTTGGAGCGGAGCCTTGAGGTAACAGACTTGCTGAAGGATGGGACAGATCAGCAAAGAAAAGGATCATTTACAGAGTCCTGAAACTTTACCATTAGCAACAGAGAATAAACATAAACATGAAAATAAATATTTCTGCAAGTACATTCAATGCTGCTTTTTTAATTTGTTACAGAGCTGCTTCCCATGTCAGACTTTCTAGAGGAAAGAGCTGTGCTAGATCAGCAAGTCTCCAAGATGGGGGCTCTGCAACTGCATACGGCTGTAGAAAGAAACTTGAGCCACAAGAGGCTCAAACAGTAATATTTTGCAGCAATGAATTAGCAGGAGCTAACTGAACGTCTTTCTATGAATTAGTGTAACCAGAGAATCGAGTCTGATTTGAGAGGAAACTGAGCTGCATGCCGAGTGCCCCTTCCCTCCATGTCCCTCCTATCCCTGCAGCTCTGCACAGTGCTAAACCCAAACCTGAGTGAGGACCATGACCTCTTGGCGGAGGGCTGAAATATATTTGAAAAGTAAGAGCTCAGAAAGAGATTGCTTGGTTTCTGCATAAGCCATGGACTGTTTAGGCACATAATTAATGTAGGCTTGTGCTTATGGAAACTTGGCCTTTCTGCTTGGGATTGTTTTGGCTGAGGGTGTGTTCTCGCTTTTTTTTTTTTTTAAGGAAGGAATGGCTTGTTATTTATTACTGAGTGAAACAGCAAGCACTATTGATATTGTAGTGCTGACAGAGAAGGCATTTTCCCAGTTTGCTGTTCCTTTTCTCTTTCCCTTGAAATGCTTGTTCTCTTTCCGTACAGACGCAAACAGGCCGAATATTTCCTGCAAAATAAGGCAGCAATTACAAAGTGGCAATAGCAAGGCTACCTTGTTGGTAAAAAGACACATCTTATTGTATGTCTTGACACATCAGAGCAAAAAAAAATTGCCAAGAAAAGAATTTTCTGCGCAAAAGAGTTTGCCTGCACACAATTTTAGGCAATGTTATGCTCTATAGAGATGGCACAAATTCACAGGTGAAGGGATGAACTGGAAAGGTTTTTGACTCCTGTGTCCCCAGCTGTAATGACGGTTTGGAGCTCTGAGTCTTGGAGCCACACAGCCGTTTTGTGAACATCAGCCTCTGCGGTGCTGCCCTGCCCGAGCAGTGAATGCTCTGCAGAATATGGGGCTGCTGTTTGGGGGCCTGAAGAGGGCAGAGTCCACACAAACCAAAATTGCTATAATTTTTCAAGCTTAAGAAAAAAAAATAAGAGTTTGGAGACATATATCTCTGAAGTTTCTTTTAGCCAGAAGTCTGAAATTCAGGAGGCTAGTCCTGCCTCAAGCACACCAAACAATGCATACCACATTTCAGGGCAAACTGAGTTCAAACCCCTTAAAAGCAAAAATGCTTTGTAATCCCTGACTGGCAAAGCTGCCACAGCTGGGAGAACTGAACATGAGCATTTCTCACTGCTATGAGAAGAGCAATATTTTCTCAAACCGGTATTTTTCATTTATTTTTGTGCTGGACGTCTCCTGAAGCTCTGCCCTGCCTCACTGATGCTTTTGACATAGGATTTTGTTGGCCAGGTTTTTTTTCCTAACATGAAGAAGATGACAAATATTCTTTATTCCTTCAGTTTTGCCTTCTTGTTATGCCAGGAGCACTGTTAAACTGTTGGAAGCTACCTAGAATTGGACAAATATGATAATAGCTGCAAGAAAAATAGCGAGACTGCTGCAGAAAAACCCTGCCATTACTGTAAGCCTGAGAGTCTATAATTAATTATATTATGCAACTAGAGCTCTACAGCTCTACTTCCTGGTTGCATGGGTGTAAAGCCACAGTATAGTCATTCAAAGTATTGGTCAGAGGCAAGAGCTGTAAGAAAGAATTGTTTTAGGAAATGTAATATTTTAGATTAAACCACTGCAGATAAAGAAAGATAAAGAAAGTAGCAGTTTCTTAAATGATAAAAATTAAAAATTAAAAAAAAATAGACAGAAGAAGTCTTCATATTTCTTAGGCTTGAAAAGAAGTAAAGATTTCCAAAGTCTATTTAAAAAGGAGTTCTGCTAGATCTAGTGATTTACTGTATATGTTCTTATGGGCAGAGACTTTGTCCAGAACGTACTGCTGCAGGGAGTTATTCACAAGAGAGTTTGCTGTGAAAAGTAAATAAGAAATGACATCTGGAGATAGTAAGAATTTTAACCAACAGCCCGATGGAATGTCTGCCTGTTGCTTGCATTTCACAAGCCCAGCACTTCAGTGTACTTCAGTGCACCTCTTATGTTATTATATTCATAATGGTTGGTGAATCTCATTTTTCCTACACACAAGCGGAAAGTACTGGGGAAATAATAGTGCCCAGCCTCCTCTGCAGTGTGTTGGAAAAAGCACATGTGCCTCTTTTTAGAAGCAGTCCCAGCCTTTTCCCAGAGCCAGTCTGAAGCACCACAAGAGACAGTTTTCCAATTGCTAACTGCTGGAGCTGTTGTTAACCATTGCTTTGTTCCTCTTAGGTGTTTGGTTTTAAAGTGCTTACAAGTCAAAAGCTCTGAGGTTTGGGCTGAAAACGCTTTGGGGGTTCCAGGTTTTCAGTTGCATGGTGCTGGCCAAGTGAGTTATGTGGCAGTTTAATTTTCTGCTGGGTTCCGTGGAAGCCTTCAGTAAATGCTATAAGTGATTTCCCTAGTCTGCTCTCAGCGTGTGCTCTCCATACAGGCAGCCTGGGCTTTTATCACCTCATCACTGCTCCTAGTTCCCTGGTAACCTCTGGTGATAAAGGAAATCTCTATCTAGGCTAAAGTTCCCATGCTCCATCACACTCAGACTGCTCAGATTTTTCCTCCCATAGCGGCCGTGATTAAAACAGTGAACAGATGGAAGACAAAGTGCATAACCTTGCCCTTGCTATCATCCCCACAGGGTGTTTCCAGAGGATGCTTTAAGCAATTCCAGGCTAGGTTTGCTTTATGTTGCTCCGTATTGGGACATAACCTTGCTGTAAGTCTGCAAAGGCATTTCTGGTTGTATTCGTGTAAGCATGGCTGGGGGCTGGTGCAGCTGCAGGATCTAGCTGTAAGGCAGCTGGCTCACTGTTTGCTTGCAGAACTGTCTGCAATCTGCAGCGTCATGGGTGAAGCTAGGCAAACACTTGGATGTTTATCTTGACCTGCAATGTGGCTACAAACAGCTGTTATCAGCGCACTGATAAAGCATGGCTAGAAGCTACGCCTCTATATTGCAGCCCAGGACATTTTGACAGCTGGCAGTAATCCCAAAGATTTCCCCAGCACAGAGCCTCAATCTCTCACTTATCAGCTAATGGCACTCAGACTCCAAGGTTATCATTCTGATAACACAAGGACTACCTTCAGTGGGCAATTAGGCAGAAGGGCATGTCTCACTGAACTCTTGATGGCAGTATTTTTTTTCTTTAAGCTGATGTGCTTCTCTTCTGTCACTTCCCAGTTCTCAGAAATCTCTGAGTTCATACCACCATGTCCATCTTTTCCAAATGCAATGAGACATTTCATTTCAGACAGCACTCGGGGTCACAGGGAGATCTGCCCCGTTTACGGACTATAAAAGCAACTTCAAGACAGCTTCCCACTGCTGTCTAGGAAGAACATGTGTTCCAGCAGGAACAGGATGATTAGATCTTTGTTAGCTCATATCCTAGAAGAATCATGTTGTTGATATGCAGTTACACCTAAACTATGAGATCCATAAAACTGAGGTCCTTTCTTTGCCTACAGGCATATGCTTAGCTGTTCCAGAGCAAAACTTGTCATTAAGGAGAATTACAAGATAGTAATTTGAGGAAAGCAAGTGAGTGGATTTCCATTCTGGAGCAACATCTGCATATTCACTGTTGTTCAGGGAGAACAAGACCTAGCAATTCTGAGAATAAAATAAAAGACTGTAAAAATAGTGAATCTCATCCCACTCTTGACTGAGAGCCACTCTTTTACCGTGGATAAAAGGAAAAGGGTAAGGGAAAAGAATAACCATTCTGCTTGTTTCATAGAATCACAGAATTGTTTGAGTTGGGAGGGACCCTTAAAGGTCATCTAGTCTGACTCCCATGAGATTACCAAGGACACCTACAACTCAGTCAGGGTGCTCAGAGCCCTGTCCAGCCTGACCTTGAATGTCTCCAGGGATGGGGCATCCACCAACTCTCTAGGCAACCTGTGCCAGTGCCTCACCACCCTTATTATTTCCTATTATTTCTCAATGGTCTCTACTAGCAGCGAACCTTATCTACGTGTGTACTGGCAGTAGCTTCATGCTGAGCAGGATTTCAGCAATGAAGCTCACCTGCCAGGGACCACGTATGACAGACTGGACATTCTGGGCTGTGTTTTGATGTCCAGTGCCTTCCTTATGTCTGTCTTTAACAGTCAGACTGGTTATCCTCAGGGTACTCAGCATCCTGAGCTGGAAGTCTGGGATGGAGAGCAGAATAAAATCCCCATGGTTCAGATGGAAACAGTTAGAGGCCTGCTTGCTACTCCACCTAGACTGCCAAAAGTCCATGGAGCCACATGGGATCCACCCAAGGGTGCTGAGGGAGCTGGCAGAGGTGGTAGCCAAGCTGTTTTCCATCATCTATCAATGGTCCTGGTCAACCAGAGAGGTCCCAGAGGACTGGAGGCTTGCCAGCATGACTCCCATCTACAGGAATGGTCATAAGGAGGATCAGGGGAACTACAGGCCCATTAGCCTGACCTTGGTGCCAGAGAAGTTGTTATGAAGCAGATAATCTTGAGTGCAATCACACAGCACGTGCAGGACAACCGGCAGATCAGGTCTAGCCAGCATGGGTTCAAGAAAGGCAGGTCCTGCTTGACCAGCCTGATCTCCTTCTATAATCAGGTGACCCGCCAGGTGGATGAGGGAAAGGCAGTTGAAGTAGTCTACCTATACTTCAGCAAAGCCTTTGATGCTGTCTCCACAGTATTCTCCTGGAGAAGCTGGCAGCCCAGGGTTTGGATGCCCATACTCTTCACTGGGTAAAAGGATTGCCGGGCCCAGAGAGCAGTACTGAATTAAGTTAAATCCAGCTGGCAACCGGACGTGAGTGGTGTTCCCCAGGAGTCAGTATTAGAGCTTGTCCTGTTTAATGTCTTTATGGATGACCTGGATGAGGAGATTGAATGCATGCTTAGTGAGTTTGCAGATGACACCAAGATGGGAGGAAGCGCAGACTGTTTGAGGGTAGGAAGGCCCTACAGAGGGAACAAGACAGGCTGGATGGATGGGCTGAGGTTTGAAGTTCAACAAGACCAAGTGCTGGGTCCTGCATTTTGGCCACAAGAACCACAGGCAACGTTATAGGCATGGGCCAGAGTGGCTGGAAAGTTGTGTGGAGGAAAAGGACCGGGTTGTGCTGATCAATGCTTGTCTGAACATGAGCCAGCAGTGTGCCCAGGTGGCCCAGAAGGCCAATAGCATCCTGTCTTTTTTAAGAAATATTGTTGCCAGCAGGAGCAGGGAGGTGATCTGGTGAGGCCAGACCTTGAGTACTATGTTCAGTTTTGGGCCCCTCACTACAAGAAAGACATTGAGGCCCTGGAGCATATCCAGAGAAAGGCAACAAAGCTGTGAAGGGTTTGGAACACAAGCCTTATGAGAAGCAGCTTAGATTGTCTAGTGTGGAGAGGAGGAGGCTCAGGGGAGACCTTGTTGATTACTCTACAACTCCCTGACAGGAGATTGTGGTGAGGTGGGCGTCAGCTTTTTCTCCCAGATAACAGCAATAGGACAAGTGGGAATGGCCTCAAGTTGCGCCAGGGGAAATTCAGGTTGAATATTAGGAACTTCTTCTCAGAAAGATTGGTCAAGCATTGGAACAGGCTGTCCAGGGAGGTGGTTGATTCACTGTCCCTGGAGGTGTTTAAGGAAAGGGTAGATGTAGTACTTAGGGACATAGCTTAGTGGGCAACGTTGGTGGTAGGTTGACAATTGGACTGGTTGATCTTAGAGGTCTTTTCCAACCTTGGTGATTCTATGATTCTATGCTTAGTTCTTGAATTGCAGATTTTCAGCATTCCTATTTTCTGCTCATTTCACAGACTCTTGTGAAAAAAGCATTTGTTGGGAACAAAAAAACCCTAACTGATTGACGTCTTTTGCACAAGTGACTCTGGCGTGGGGAACTAATCTCTTGAATCAGATGGTCAGTTGCTCTCTAGATGATGGTGGGAGACTCCACCGCAAGGGTCCTTGCAACAGTGCCTTCAGCCAGATTAGGTGAGCCCCTCCAAAATGCTCTTCTGCTTCATGCTGACATCCTGCTGGGCTTGGTCCAACCAGTGGAGCACTGTGCTGTGGGGTCAAATGTCTGCACTTACCTCCCACAGGGACAGCTCATCCATTTTGCATATTTGTATGTTATAACAGCCTGTGGATCACAACATAAATTCTCTCTTGTTATTATTATTAGACAAGATTTGGAGTTGTATTAGAGAGGCGCAATGGCTCTCCACTGTATTCAGTTGGGAACAATGCATTCAAGTGCAAGTATCTGTTCTCCACATTTCTTGTCCTGGTTAAGAGCAGGATGTAGCTTCTCAGAAGCTAGCTGCTCTCTGGAGGCATTTGAGGATTAGGTCAGTATGGTCCAATCATTCCTCTTATTGCAGGCAGATCTCTCCTGGAGGAGAATTAGTACAAGGCACAGATCAGTAGCAAGTGCTGTCCAAACATTTGTTTTTCCTCAGATATTTTACCAAACTGAAAGGAACTACACTCGGTATGAGAAAGCTGACTAAATGAGGACATGTGTATTATGTCTAATATTCCCTACTGATGTCATGGCAGGAAGTATGCCTCAAAGTGGTGTGCTGCAGGAGCAGCTGTAATGCACAACACACCTCCCTACATGCCTCTGGTGTGAAAGTTGCACTTCCCCTGTAGGTATAAGGAGTTACATTGCCATTATCCCATTGTCAAACATGGTCCACAAAAATCAAAGTACACACTAAAACAAACAAACAAACAAAAAAACACTTACCAATCTTTGCAAAATGCAATAAGGTAAAACGTGCTGTTACCTGTGTTCCACAAGGGATGAGCCAAAACAAAAGGATGTGTCAATGACTGCTTATCAAGCACTCTTAAAGCTCCTGAATCTATCTTTTCTGCTTTCAGTGCTTCTCTGCATATCATGGTATTCTCTCCAGGAGATAAGCAGCCTCATATACACCAAGAGCAGGTCAAATTTCTGTGATAAACATCCCATACTGTGCACCTGGCCAAGTTAGGTATTGACGGCAAAATGAAAAATGATTCCAGAGTATAAAATATCGTGAGAATTACACTCAGTCTGATCAAAGAAAATGTTCTAAAACTGCATTTAAAAACAGAGCAAATGCCTGCCATTAGACAGGCTGCCCCCCTCCCTGCACTAAACAGAGGCTGTGTGGGTCACTGAGCTGAGCACAAGCACTGCTAGGATCTGACACAGCAGCAGTGATGAGAAATGAGGAGGGAGGGAAAAGACATGGCATTTCCTACCTGTACCTGCTTTTGACTCTGTGTATGAGCCTTTAAGGTTTTTATGGTTGGCCCAAGTACAGTGAGAACAAATCAAGCAAGCAGCTGAACAAACCCTTGGCATTTCTGACCTTTGTCAGCATGAGAGCATCCAAGTTTGCATCCAAGCATGCCTTGGGATCTAGCAAAGCTTTCAAGAAAGGCTTGACACTTTCTTTTTCACATCTGAGCACCGCAAGTAGCAGCAATGTTGGATATTGTGGGTTTTTTTAGTAGACTATGTTACCAAAAAGCAATGTTTTTCTCTTGTTAAATAGCTGTCAGCCTCAGTTATTCAGAATTTGAACTATTGATCTTTCACATGGATTTTTCCTGAAATAAAATATTTAGTTAACACTCACCGTTAAACAAATGAAAAAAAATACACTTGACTGACATATATTTTCTTTGATCATTACTGATTTCAAGCATTTCTGTCCATACTTGTCTTTATTGTCTTCATAGTCATGGTAAGAAAATGTTATTTCCACATTTTTTCTGGCTTATTCTTGTTTATATTGTATTCTAGTACAATCAGCTGCCAGCGTAACTTGTGGCTAAGATAGAAAAGTCACAGTGGCAAAAAGAAATTTCTGTGATTGTTTTATGGGTTACCCTTAAATTGATTGGTACAGTTTCAGAAGTATAAACCAATTAGGGGGGAGGGGAGAAATGCCTGAGGTGCTTGGAAAGGACATACGCTCAACGCATTTTCCAGACCTCCTCTCAGCAGATCACTTGTGGTGAGAGACACTTGCTGGCTCACCTGGGTGACCTGCTAGTGGGAATGGTCGTACAGAGAACATCTGCTACCTCAGGACTCAGCATATGCTTCCCTTTTTAAACACAACTAGCACTGCCAAGTTTAGTGGCACACAGCTAAAAACCGACACAGAGGTGATCTTCAGCCTTCTTTTGTTCTGAAGCACAGATGGAAAAGCAGGCCCATTTTTTCTCCTCACGAATCTACAGGAATTATCATGTCAGAATGGGCTCTACCACCTCAGTGTATGTGTAGATCTGCACTGTTTTAGCCAGGCACATAAAATATGTAAACATCACACAGATAGTGATAGTGATGAGAGCATTTGGAAAAGACCTTCAGAGTCGGGAATGTGTCCTTATTTCTGTCCATGTCGGTCCAGGAGCCACTGAGATGTAACTGAAAAGGGTCTTCTTGCACAGCAATCTGTACAGATGAAGTACTGGTGTTTCCAAAGACAGTTCATGTCGTCTCTAGTCTCAGTGTGGCCAAGACCTAATCTTAACTAGTTCTACTATTTTTGATGGGCATTGCTTATTCTTAAGCAAAAATTCAGAATTCTCATTGATTTCTTCAAAAAAGAAATATCACCACTATTCTGACCATGCCTGAATACTACTCCTTCCTCTTAAACCAGCACACTGCCCGAAGTTTTCCTTCCCAAACAGGCAAGGCACAATGCACAGCTCCACTCTCACGTTGCTTGTCATGCTCTTCTCTGCTGCCCTCTTTTTTAGAGGCCCAGCAGTCTTGCTGTTTTTCACTGTTGTGACAGATGATAGGTGATGAATACTGATAAAGTCTTAGTTTGGTTTTGTTACAGTGTAATGTGTGTTAGCTGATCTCAAACAATCTGATTGTTTATGGCTGTGAATGAAGAACAGTGTGCTTTCAAATCCCACACAAACCATGGTGTGCACCAACTCTCCCAGGAGTCACCTGCAAGATCCAGAGCCTTGGATTTTGCAGTGGAGCCTCCTGTGGACATCTGGTCCAAGCCAGGAGAGGAGGTAGGGCTGTGTTTCCTGTGCTGTGTAGCGTCACTAATCCCACAGCTGCCGACGCTGAAGGTAGTGCTCGAAAGTGTGAATATGGGGAAACCACTGAGATCTACTATCATTTTGATGAAGTATGTAAGATATCGTCATCATTCTGAGTTCTTAAGTCTTATTTCCTTATTGTCTATAATCAAAGTGTTAGTGTATTCCATTAACTTTTATATATTAGCTTCAAAAAGCATTATGTGGTTTTATTCATACAGTCATAATTAATCTACAAACTTGTCTGCTTCTAATAGATCCAGGGAATATGATGACAGAGTATTCTGTGTAATTCCAGAGGATGATAGACACCTTTTCATTTGGTAGCATGTTCCACTTCCAACATATTTACTGCTGTAACATCTGGACAAAAAAGATGTTTGGTAACCAAACAAGTAACTTGGAAAAGTTACGACGTCTGGACGGGATTCCTCTTGTATTACTGTATATAACTGACTACACATAGAGTTACTTATAGTAACAGATTTCTGTATTTGATGAAGAGATGAAAAATGGAAGTTTTACAAGGAAAACAACAGAACAATAACTGGGGCATCAGAGCATATAATTTAGTCTCCAAATTAGACCAAATTTGCTTTTTATACTTTATCACTACAGTTCTATGCATCAGGCAAGGAAGCGTTTTGGTTGAATTAGTTAAGAAAATGTTTTAATCGCTTAGCTGTTCTTAACCAAATCATACAGCTAAGTGTCTGAACATTTGATAACCAAAACCATTTGTAAATGCCAATACTTTCTCACACCTCAGCAGAAATGGCTGAAAATTTGCTCCAGAAGTGTTCTTTGCTGTGATGATTTTTCTCATGCCACAACTTTGTCACAAGTTCTGACCATTACATATCACAAAGTAGTGCCAATTGCTGGTGGTGAAAGAGAATAAGCCACAATGTGATCAGGATCAAATCTGTCATTGTAAATCAACACAGTGAACAATTGAGGACTTATTAGTCATAACTGTAAATGCATAGCATTTCTGGAAATTCATATTTTGATAAATAAGTAATGGTTCCTGTATTATTCATTGCGTTGATTCCCAGATGACTGACAACCAAAAAAAGAAAGAGAAAAGGCTGCTGTACGTAAGGAATTTGCAAGTAAGCCAAGGGCAAGCAAGCAGTTACAAAATAGAGCAAAATATTTCCAGGATTCATTTTTGACTCTGTCCCATTGAAGATACAGGTAAAGTTCTCACCGCCTTCAGCTAGAGGCAGAGAAAATATTTTTAGAAAATACAGTCCTCCATACTCTCTTTCTGAGTTCCTTAGTTACCGAGGTCATTTTCTCCATTTATGCTGAGGCAGCTTTGGACTCCTTGTCCTTTTTTTGTCTACGTAGTAAAAGAAACAGCAGCAAATGTCCAGATACCGTGCTTGGAGGTATGCTCACATTTTTTATAATGATCCCTTTTAGAAAAAAAATGAAGGGAAATAATGCTGACAAATGAAATAAGACAAACAGGCTTTCTGAAGTGCAATTAATATGATTTAAATGACTTCCACCGAACTGGTGGTCTTAGATACAACCTAAAAATGGTAGAACCTACATGGTTTAATTACTCAAAGAAATATTTGCTACTATTCCAAGCATTTTTACTTGTAGTGATCTACCCCTTCATCAAATTCATATTCCAAGAGGTTAAAAAAACATGATTGTCCTTCCCTTGCCATTTTCTTAGGCACAGACTTTCTACAGAAAGGGAGTGTATTAAGTGCAGTGCTGTACTACTGCAGGAGCATAACCTGCAAAATATATTCTAAGAAGAGTAAGTAGAGAATTAGTGATTTAGCAGTTTAGAAACCAAGGGTGAAATCCCACCTTCCACAAAAATTTATGATACAGTGCCAGGGGCCAGAATATACTTGAGGGGTTACGGCTAGTATATCATAACATACAAGGGGGAGCCAGAGAGGGGAGTGTGCATTGCCTTTTTTTTAAGTAGTATGCGTGCCTCTGAATGTGCCTGCCTTAAATTTTTGGGAAAACATGGTGCAAGATTATCTTAGGAGGTCTTTTCCAGCCTTAATGATTCTGTGATTCTAAGAGGCCACACATTCCTGCTATTCCTCTCTGGTCAGCCATTGTGCTGCCACCTGCAGCGCCTAACTCTGCAGATCCTTCTTTCCCTTACACTGGGAAGGGGTAAGAGAGGCAACCGGTGTTTCAGACACACTCCTTCTGCTCCAAAAGCTGCTAGCCTAGAGCAAGTAGAGCACATTGCAGCCATTTAACCTGCAGAGGTGTCTGGCACATGAGTTACTCTTGTAGAGAGTGGGTTTTCCTGCCCCATCTTCCAAGCTGCTCTCAGTCTCCAGTGTTACCCTCTAAATTATCAATTCAAAGTGTTGTCCCAGTAATTGGTTGAACCTTCTTAAAAGTCCACTAAGCTTTTTAAACACCTCCAAATCTACCCACTGTAAAACATTAACTTCCATTCCATTAATTCGGTGAGGCTACAGCACCAGAAGGGACCGATTTGTGAGACTAAATGTGGTGTTCAGTCTGCATGCCTGCAGCAGGGCCAAGGTTTTCTCATCTGAGCCAACTGGGCTGGAAGAGATGTAATATTTCATAAACCTTAGTGAACCCACAAACTTTATTCAATCCAGCTTCTTTCCATTAAAACTAATCATATGTCTTTCTTCTTGACTGTAGACCTGGAAGTAGGTACACAGCATTCCTGTAGAGCTGTGCATTTTGGTTTGAGGTGTGTCTCAGCAAACAACAGTGCTGGGGTAAGATTTATCAGGGTGCCTCTTTGTCTCCCCTGCAGAAGGGCTCGTAAGGCCACAAGTCATCTCAAATGCCAGGTCCTAAGCCATGCTGTTCTACATAAAAGTCATAAATTGTAGGAGGAGGTACAAATTCCCTATCAATATTCTGCACAGACCTCAGGCATAGGGAGAATAACGCAGTGTTAGGATTGCTGAATGAGTGCTCTGTGTGCACTAAGTCATTAAAAACCTGTGGAACAGTCAACCATGACTGCACAAAAATAAATACAGAGCTGGCCATAAATAGTATCCCTTCACCTGCTTCTTCAAGTAGAATTTTATAAGGATGTTTGTTAAAGGGAATGATTTTTTTTCTTTTTCTTTTTCTTTTTTTTTTTTAACAAGGAGATTTTGGTATATTCCAATTGAAACCATATGTTTGGTCTTAGGCTGCTCGAATACAAAGTAAGTCTAGTAAGTCTAGTTTTAAATTTAATGCACTGTTAAAAACACCTAAATAAAAATCTGCACGAATGTGCTAGGATAAAAAATGGACATTTTCCAACTTCTTAAAACCAGGTCTGGGAATACAAGTGAAATTTACTATGGAAGCATTGTTTTGTTTTATTCTTTATTTGCCACATTGGGAAGGGTATGGGAGAGGAGATTATATCAGTCGAATCCTACATTTGTTCATCATTTCCTATCTCTCAGGTATATCTGAATGAAAGATACTACCACAAATGTTTCTGTTTGATCTGCAGTAGGACATGGAAAAATTAAACTCTTGTGGGTTCCATGTGGTTGGTTAGATTGAACATGTAGGCTCATGCTCTAAACTCACCACCAGGGACTTTAAAGCAATGATGAGAAGAGGAAACTCATGATGACTAATCAGTATCAAATTTGTCCATTTTTTCAGGAATTAATCCCAATCTAGATAAGGCTGTGCGCGTGAATCAGAAAACGCCACCCTCATGAAGGTGGCAAAACTTGAAATCACATAGTGTAAAATCTGCTCAAATTGTCAGGAAACTGACCTAGAAATCAGGACTGGTGTGCAGCTTTCTGGAAACTTTTAGATGTTTTGAGATCCTAGATCAAATGAATGAATTTGATCACAGGACTGCAAATCCTCAGCAACTGTATCAATGGATTTATCCCATTTGAAACTAATCAGCATTTCCCCACCAGACTCCCTCAGATTTCTTCCAAAGCTTTTATTCAAATTCTTTTCCAAGCCTGCTGGAGCAGAACATGGCAGGTTTTGAGCTTTTTCTATTTGTGAGAGAGAGAAAAGGAAGAAGCATTTCTTTAAATCCTAAAACGCACTTAATTTTTTCTCCTGACAGGTTAGAAACAAGAATATATTACCAAGACTAATGAGTGAACTATGTTTCTATAACATTTGCAAAATATATACAATACACATACAGCCTTTTCACTTTCACATACAGCACAAAAAGTAACACAGAAAGCAATGAAAACCAAATCAACGTTTTAACAGCACAACATGCTGACTCGGTAACAAACCACATTTACTACGCTGGGAAAACTTCTCCATGTTCTGGCCAACAATGATGCTTCCAAAGTGTTTTCATTTCCACTGAGGAAGTGTTATTATTTCCACTTCAGGAATCTTACTAAAGCAATAGCAGAGATATCCCTTTTGGGGTTTGGAGTTTTTCAACAGCAGAAGGAAACTGCACTAGTATGATACCGATAGATTTTGACTCAATTTCTCTTTTAATCCTTTCCCCTTCCCACGAGGCATCCAGATGCAGCACTCCTCAAAACTAACCCAAATACATCCACAATTCTCCTCTTTAACCGAAGTATATTTATATACTATAGAGACAGGATGTGTAAAATGTTTTTCTCTGCACTTTTTCTGCCAATGTTGAACTCATTTTATTACTGGCTGAAGTTGAGGCAGATTCAGTACTGATTGCATATTCTTTCAAGACGAGCAGCCTGGCAGACCCTTTTGATTTGCTGTATTCACATTCAGCCTCAAACCAAACTCTGCTCATAAATACTTGTGTTTTTTAACTCAATTTATTGCTTATCCATGTAGGGCTCACAGGACTATGCGCCCAGTCATAACTATGGTTTGACCCTAAAATACCATAGAATCATAAAGGTTGGAGAACACCACTAAGATCACCAAGCCCAACCACAACCCATTCCCAATGACCATGCCCCTCAGTGTCACATTGCCACAGTTCTTGAACACTTCCAAGGATGGTGACTCCAGCACCTCCTTGAGCAGCCTACATGAAGAATCTACAGGTTATTGAAATTTGTAAGCTTATAAGTTAGCAAAAGAGCTGTTTTCTTTACATAGTTGTATGTAAGAAATCTCCTGTTCAGCTTCCCAACTTGGAATTAAGTTTACTTCTTAAGATTTCAGTATAGTCACATGCTAGTATTGGGATGTTCAGCACAGCTTATGCTTCAGCATATTCATGCTTAGTTTGTGTTGGATTCCAAATTTATACTGAATGAAGTGTTTTATAAAAGTTACACGTTACAAATCTAATCCTTTCTGCAGATTTTCTAGTCATACTCTTATGTTCCCAATATTCCTATGAAAAACTGGCATTATTCTGACATGTATCCCCTGCTTATATCCCTCAACTGGTAATGATAAACCTTCAAGAGCAGAATGAAATAGTGATGACTGCTGTAACTGTTGCACAGCCAAGTGGTAAGAACCAATATTTTTAGTCATGTTTAAGTTGTCAGGCATTCACTTGGTCTGGCAATATTTTCAACATCTCCTTTTGTAAGTAACTAGTAAAGTTAGTGTGTATTTATAAACCAGCCAACTATCAATAAATCAAACAAAATTATATACTTTTCACTTCAGAAAAGCAGACATATTGAACACAATTTAGTAAACTCTGACTAGGGTGTTATTCATGCTAAAAACAATTACTACTTAGTTTTGTAACAGCTGGATATTGCCAGACTGCTGAAAATTATTAAAAATATTGTGTCACAATAATATTGTTCTGTGTGCTTAAAAATGCAGATAAAATATCTAAGTATAAAGCCTATTCTTGATCTTGCCTTATGTAACTTTGACAGAAATCAACTGCTCCTAAAGTCAGTTTTCCCAGTATTTCTATTGATATCTTATTCATCCAAATGTTCTCCAGACATGATTCGCAGGTTCCATCCTGAAAAATTATCATTACTCCTAATTATATTTTTACAGTAACTTTGGGGTAAATTTGAAAAAAAAAAAAAAAAAGAACTTTATATAGGTGATGCATAGAATATGCAAGAACACTAGTGGTAACTGAAGAAGAACATGAGTAGTGGGGGATAAATACATAAGCTAATATTGACACCTAACTTGATGTCATTTGAGCATTTGGTACTACACCCTACAATTAGACATTACACTCATATACTTGTTAGTCTCACGTTTAGACAAGGTATCTTTTATACAAAGCTGTATATATACTGTTCACAGTAGGAAAACAGAAGGCAGTAGTCAGCAAACAGCATTTATACCCTAAAGCCTGTGGGGCCTTTAGGACCATATAACATATACCTGTTCTCTAAATTACTACTTACACCCAAAACATTCTGATGCTGCAAAGTTTACTGTGATCTGTAACAGAAATAGCAAGCTGAAAATCAATGATAAAGCATTGCTTGCAGAAAAACATCATGCACGCATCACCCAGCACTGAGCACAGCACAACATATTTGCCTTCAGTTCATTGGCAATTTTTGGAGCTGATTTTGGTGCTGTTGCATTAACGGGAAAACTTTTTAAGCACAATAAATGCTGCTGTTCTTCGCATTATTATAAACCTAATGCTGCTCAGTGGAAAAACAGTGGCTTTACCAGTGCAGAGTGCACTGTGCCAAGTATTTGTAAAAAGACAGTATCAGTATCCTACTTTATTTGTATTTCCAATGCTTTTTCCTCATTTTATGCAACAGCAATTTTTATATTCTTAAGCAGACACACTGGGTAAAGTACTGTTGCCGTGCAGACAGTGGGATTGTTGACAATGCCAGGATCGCCATGAATGCCTTCATGGGAGCATGCCACAACGAACAGCTGTTTCCTGGCTGCATCCCGAAAACTCACCAGATCTCTGACCTCATAGAACTAGCTATAACGGCTCCTAGTAGAAGGCGTACCATTCAGCATAAAACTGCCCTCTCCTCTCCTATATTCCAGTAAAAAAACCCGTTCTGTCCTCCTCCTGTTTTGCTGCCTTCTGTGACTCACAGATTATACTAGAAACTACTTTTAAGAGCTCTGCACTGACTCTGATTTTTATGTTGTTGTTTCAGACACTGCTACAGTGCTGCTGCTGACGCTGGCTGTGATGAAAATATCTGACGCTTCAGCTTCTGTCTTGTAACATAAAGGTAAATGTGCCTTTCAGTATCTTTCAAAAACAAATCTGATTTTCACTTGCATGCACAATGTTTTATGAACAAATTGAAAGAATTTGTATCAGATTGTCTCAATGTATTCTAAAGACAATTGATTCTTAAAGGTGATTTTGGAGAGATGGTGGCCACTTTTACAAAGTATTGCTCTGTCAGCTTAAGCCTGTATCTTTTCCTTTGCTTAATGATTACCTATGTTCTCAGTAAAAATTCAGGATTCTGTCACATTGTAATACTGATCCATATAGGTATTGCCTTAAATCAGGTTCTCACACATCCTTCAGCAAGCCCCAACACTTACCAAAGCTTTGCCCACTGGGTCACTAGAGCTGCAGATCCCTAACTGCAGCCATCCTCCAGCAGCAGAGACATTCCAGGTGGGTTACTTAAGGCAAGATTATTTGGGTAGAAAATTTAAATAAACATGGATAATCCATGTTGGATTGCAAACAGTAATGGCAGGGAGCAGCAGACACTTCTTGGTCTCTTTATATATGAGGAGAGAGAGAAAAAGAATTTGCTAAGGCTGAAGTTTTCACCTACCAGGGCACTGGGGAGCAGAACTGTGCTGACAAAGCTGAGCTGAGAGATTTACAGTGCGGTCCTTCCATGAAGAGACGTCAAGAGGGGAGCCCACCACAACACAGTGCCAGCCAAACCACTCAGCTGGCAGCCATCAGGAAACCTGTGCAGATACAGTGCTGTGGCTGGCATGGAGTGGGGAACCAAGTAAAATATTGGGTGAAACAAGAGTATCCTGGGAATAAATTTGTTTGAAAGAGCCTCTGTTGGCACACACAGACTGAGGACAAATGCCAAGCAAGCTCAGCTGAAGAAGCCTCGGACCTTTTATAGAAAGCCAAAGCACAAAAGCTTAGCCTAATCCAACCTATTTATATTAGTGCTTTCTGAGCTTAATTACAAATTTAAAATGTTTCCAAACATGTGGAGTGTTTGCGTTTGGATAGCTGGTCTGGCTTCGGCTTCAGCAGAGCAAAGGAAGCTGCTTGGACTCCACAGACACCACGCACCTCCAGGTGTATGGGCACACGGTCTCAATGGACCTGAGGTGTGAGAGGATGTTCAGAGCAGTGATGCAGTCAGCTCCCACTCTGCTGTCTCTGGGCTAAGTTTTGGTTGCTGACTCATTGGTTTTGTTTTAGCTCTTTTTTCTCAGTGCTGCGCATGCCTAAATGCTCTCAAGTCACTACTTGGGACAATGATAGTTATAGGTTATCGTTAAGGCTATGCTCATCACAAGGACTTGCACCCTCTACAGCTTTTCAGATGACACCAAACAGAGTGGTGCAGATGACACAACAGAAGGGACAGACGCCATCCAGAGAGACCTGAACACGCTTGAAAAGTTGGCACATGGGAACATAATGAGGTTCAACAAGGCCAAGTGAAAGGTGTTGCACTTGGATTGAGCCAGTCTCAGATGTGAATACAGACTGGGAGAAGAACTCCTTGAGAGCAGCCCTGCAGAGAAGCACTTGGGAGTCTTGGTGGACAAAAAGCTGGACATGAGCCAGCAGTGTGCTTTTGCAGCTTGGAAGGCGAATATTATCCTCGGCTGCATCAACAGGAGGGTGGCAGCAGTGAAAGGGAAGTGATTGTCCCCCTCTGTTCTGCCCTCGTGAGGTTCCATTTGGAGTACTGTGTCCAGGCCTGGAACCCCCAGTACAAGAAGGATGCGGAACTGTTGGAGTGGGTCCAGAGGAGTGACAGAATGATGACTGACAGGCTGGAACCTTTCTATGAAGAAAGGTTGAGGGAATTGGGCTTATTCAGCTTGGAAAAGAGCAGGCTCCAGGGAGATCTCATTGCGGTCTTCCAGTATTTGAAGGGAGCTTACAGGCAGGAGGTGGACCAACTTTTTACACAGTCTGATAGTGATAGGACAAAGGGGAGTAGCTTTAAACTGAAAAGAGGGGAGGTTAGATGTTAGGAAGAAATTCTTTACTGTGAGGGTGGTGAGGCACTGACACAGGCTACTCAGAGAGGTTGTGGATGGTCCATCCCTGGAGGTGCTCAAGGCCAGGCTTGATGTGGCCCTGGACAGCCTGATCTGGTGAGTAGCAACCCTGCCCAAGGCAAGGGGGTTGGAACTAGATGATCTTTTAGGTCCTGTCCAACATAAGCCATTCTATGATCCTATGACTTTTCTTCAATACACTCTGTTCTATCCTAAAGGACCTTTCCCTGTCCTTAAGCCCACTAGTGTGCTCCCAGGAACCCACACCACTTAACCATTGGTAGGCAGGGACCTGCAAACAGAACTTTCAGGCAGTGCCGAATGCCAGCTGCATGGAAATGCTATGACAGTGGGTTTCAAGCCTCCTTCCTCTCTAGATCTGCTTGAGGAAAGTAGTTGGGAACTGCAGTTCTGGAGTAAGAGGCTAGAGCACCCTGTTTCGACAAAACAAAGCCAGAGTCCTCAGCCTGACCACATCAATAAGGCCATTCAGCAGGGGTAGAAAGGGTTCTCTTAGGTCTGCTGTCCAGAGAGATCCAATCCCGGTACTTCCTGCCCAGTATGTCAGCTCCTACTTAATTCCAGGTGAAACCCTCCTAGTCTGCATGGAACAATCATAAATGAGACCAAGAAGAGCTAAGATGTTTTGGCAGGGCCATGTTTAGAGAGCTTGGAACTATTTCCCAATGAAGTAAGTCATAACCATCCCAGTTTATACAGCATGCAGAAAGCACTGGATGATAGTTGAAATATTTATATTTAAGAAGCATAAATGTTTATTAATAACGAGGTGTACATATTTTTGCATGCAAAGCTTTCATGGACAGCAGTAGGAATCTGAACTCCATATGCCTGCAAGGTTGGTGTGATCTCTGCAGTCTGGTGACTGCTTCCACGAAAGAAGATGTGAGGAGACCCGGCGTGCATACTCGCTACGCACAAGGTTCTACCCTGCTGCAATCCAGCTGCTGGATGCACACGGAAAAGTTTCATGAAACACTTCGAAATTAACAGAGCGCGGCGGGACGCACATCATCCGCTCTTTTCCAAGGCACGCACAGCTGAAGTTGTCTCGCAGAACAGCCCAGAGGGAAGGAGGGCGGGGGGGAGGCAGGGGGCGGCCCGACACGCCGGCGGGGCGATGCCCGGAGGACGGCCCGTCCCGTGCGGTGCCAGAGTCGCTACCTCCGCTCTCGGCGCGGCTTTTAAGGGCGGCGCAGCGTGAGCCGAGCGCAGAGCTCCGGCCGGGCTCCCGGCCCGCAGCGGCGTTTGGGGCGGCCCTGCGGGGCGCCCATGGGGCGGGGGCAGCGCGGCGCCGGCCGGCCCTAGGCTGCTCGCAGCATGCCGGCGCTGCGCCTGCTGTGGTTCGGCTGCCTGTGCAGCCTGTGCCGCGGGTACTTCGAGGGCCCGCTGTACCCCGAGATGTCCAACGGCACCCTGCACCACTACTTCGTCCCCGACGGGGACTACGAGGAGAACGACGACCCCGAGCGCTGCCAGCTGCTCTTCAGGGTGAGCGAGCAGCGGCGGTGCGGCGCGGCGGCAGCGGGCGAAGGGCTGAGCCTGCGGGAGGAGCTGACGGTACTGGGCCGGCAGGTGGAGGACGCGGGTCGGGTGCTGGAGGGCATCGGCAAGAGCATCTCCTACGATCTCGACGGGGAGGAGAGCTACAGCACCTACCTGCGCCGCGAGTCCGCCCAGATCAGCGACGCCTACTCCAGCTCGGACCGCTCGCTGAGCGAGCTGGAGGGCAAATTCCGGCAGGGCCAGGAGCAGGGCGGCCGCGAGGAGGCCCGCCTGGGCGACAGCTTCCTGGGGCTGCTGCTGCATGCCCGCACCCTGCTCCGCGAGACTCGTGCCATCTCCAGCGGGCTGCGGGACAAGCACGACCTGCTGGCCCTCACCGTGCGCAGCCACGGCGCCCGCCTCAGCCGCCTCAAGAACGACTATCTGCGGGCCTGAACCTGCCGCCGGCACCCCAGGATGCCGCCCAGCCGCCCTGGAAACGCGTATTTATTGTATAGGACCTCCCGAGTGAACGGCAGGTTTGTGTTGAGTGGAAGGGTGGAGGTACATCTAAAAAGTTGCCCCATATCACAGCATGCAACAGACGGAGCGTTCTCCTATTCCAGCGTTGGCTCTCGGCTCGCTGTGACACCCGTATATGCAGCAGGGGCGCAAACTCCTCCCATTGGTACTCTCATTCGGGGCGAACCCTCTGTTAACTCCTAACTTTGTGTAACGGCATGTATTGTACTCATGTAAAGTACTCTTCTGCTGTGTAACTCCAAACTGCGATTTCCGTCTGCGTTCGGGAGGCCGGGATCTTATTCTGGCAGGGTCTGTGCTCCTGCTCCTTGCAGCTTTCCTTATCGGTGGCTCTAAGCTATCGGAACCCCAGAGCCAGCCAAAAAGGCTGATGTCAGATCCCAGGAATGCCAGTGGAGGCTTTTATAGCAAGAAGAAGGAGCCCTAGCGGTAATTGCAGTCTCAGGTCCCAAATACAGAGCCTGGTTTCTCAGAGCGTGTTTCTAAAGCAGACAGAAGGTTTTGGTCTGTTCCAGTGTAGCGACGTTTCCCGTTGGTGCCTTTGTACTTTTGCTAGCTAAGCTATTAATAAACCTATTTGTGCTCCTGGACAATAGCAGAAGCGCCTGGTGGGAAGGGGGGAGAGGATTTTTTGGGTTCTCACACTCCTTGCTATGTAATCTTCAACTTGGGGTAATGTGGCTACTGGATTACAGACAATGCAGGCAGCATCACTGCTTGGATGAGAGAAGTTTGCGTTGTTTTAATAAATGTTTGAAAACCATGTTAAGGCATGCTGTTCTTGTACTCTTCTGCTTGAGATGCTGTTGATTTAAAACATGCTGGTGTAATGTGTCTTTCAGCAAAAAAAAAAAATTGCGAGCATGTAGATCCTGCCAAACTAAATAACTCGCTTTTTAGTCAAAACAAATAAAAGTTAACAAACTCAAAAGGTAAGCAAGTTTCATTGAAAGGAACTATGTTATTGTAGTGGTCTTTTCCAACCTTAATGATTCTTTGATAACAATAGCGAAGAGCGCATAGGGCTCTTTTTGGATTTTGTAAGCCTTTTTAAGAAGCCAGTGTATGAAACCAGCAACATCACAGCAACGAAAGAGAAGCTGTTTTATGAGCGTTTGAGGTCTGATCCTGCTACCCCTACCCCCATTCAGTTCTACATTGGCCTGCAGACCATCCGGCTGGGTGAGTCCCTCAGAGCTGTTGGGGGTCAATGTAAGTCACCTGGGACCAGAGCATTGAAGGCATCGGGAGATGTCTCACAGAGGTATGTGCTTACAGGGCTTGGGGACCATCCCATTTATCTCAAAGGTAGGGAGATGTAGCAGTGCCCAAGCAGGATATTTTAGGATGTCAGTTTGCACATTTAGATCCTTAGTGTCTTTGAAGATCTGGAAAAATTGAAACATTGCATTGGTTGAGTTCAGTGGAACTACCCAGCATTATTTTCACGTATGTTTTCAAGGGAGAAAGTGTGACAGGTTCTAGCTCTGAAAAAAATTGTTTATTTGTCATACTTCCCTTGCCACTAAGGCTAGATGGAAAAACACGGGAATATAGAGGGCCATCACTAACTCTAGTTGGCTCCCTACCACAACAAAGCATAAAGCATTTTGAGATGGACCAGTGACCGTACAATGAGGAAAAGCTCTGACAGTTTCTGAGGACATCTCCCCATTCTGTCTGGATCCTACACTTTCAGAATTACATGCCAAATTTGTCATTCTGTTCCATTTGTGGCCAGATTCTTCTTAAAACCCTGCCCTAGCCAGATCCTTGCAAAAGAAATCATGTTTTAGTCTATGTTTACTCTTTGAGGCTCTGCTTATAATGTGAATTGTAAAGCATCAGTAAAGAAACTATAGTGGCAAACCATGCCAGTTTTTTTTAGCCAGGATGGTATTCAAATATTAATAGAAAAATAGTAGTAGTGTAAAATGAAATTTCTTGAATACACTTTAAACAGCTTGGCTGTTCTGTTTGCAGTAGCAATCCTTTGGTCAATCTCAAGCTATTCCACAGTGTGCAGTATACCAAGAGTGGTAAATATTTGCAGAGTGCAAATGACGTACCTGGAGATTTACAGAATAACTCCGTCAGCTCTGTCTGAAAGCTGCCATCTAACAAAGCGAAACTGTCGTTCTTTAAAATCCAGGCTGATGTTTCTTAGGATAAATATGAATATATTGACAGATCTCTCTGTCAATTTGTATTTTGGCAAAATATAAATATTATTCATATTTGAAATTGAGACAACCAGAATTCTACTCTTCTTCAGAAGGCTTTGAATGTTCTGTTTTAAGAAGAAATCGCATAAATCTGAGTTTGGGCTATGTGTAAATTTACACGCTTAATAAAAAGGGTCAGTTTTATGAGGATTTTGTGAAGCCAGTACAAAAGTATTTTAAGTTATTTAAATCCATTTCAGTTTGGTTAACGTCAGTTTGTCTGGTCTAAGTAAAGGTGAATACGACTATTCATTAAAAGTGCATCTTTTTTGGGTCAGAGCTTGTGTAACTGATTGTCCTTTAGACATCTGCAGTCTGATAAGCTGTGCTGCAAATGGCCTGCATGAACTGGCTGCACACTGATATCCAGCAGTTTAGAGTTTTACATTCGAAATAGATCCTAAAAAGTACTGTAATCTTCTTTGTAATCCTATCAGTTTTGCTGCTTTTGTGGTGTTTTGTTTTTTTTGTAATCTGATAAAATTTAATTCATTAGAAGAAGTCCATTGGTTTTATGTGATGTATTTCAAATAGTAAAGGCCTTCTTATCACTGAAAACTCATTACATATTTTTACCTGGGGAGCCTTGCAAGACCAGCTGTAGCAGCTATTCTGACCCAACAGCTCCACCTGTTGTGTTTATAGCATCAAGTTTGGGCTCTCTTTTTTATTTTTTTTTTTATGCTAGAACTGAAATTGACTTGGTCTTTCTCATAGAGTTCTGGAGATTTAAAAATATATATGATATTTCCTGAATTTATTAAAAAGATGATGGTATTGAAGAGCAGATGATGATGTTTGCTGAAAAAAATCGAGTAATGCAAATGGAACAGAGGGCAGCAGTCATAGAGGGCTCACTTGGAACTTCAGTTTTCTTTGACAATTGGCCAGTGACTTAACTCATTAAGAGTCAAAGCGAGTCATTAAGGGACAAGATTCTGCTCCTCTCCAGGCAGCTTACTTATGCAGTCAGTGCTCAATTGTAGCTAGTGTCCTGCCTACAGATATACATTGGGCTGAAGAAACTCAAAGTGTAACTGTGGAGCAAACCGCTTTCTCACATGAGCACCAATAAAAGTAGAGAAAGAAAAGGCTTTGCTTGCAGATGGCAGCAGTTGGAAACAACCATATCTGTGACAACTCAATGGCTAGGAATTCAGAGTGGTGGTATAAATCATGGCTTTCTAAGTTAAAACTTACAAAGTTTCCCAGGTTGACCTACCCAGGACCATTCTGATAAAGAGAGTAGACAAGGGATGATTTCAAAAAAACAGTAAGTCTCTCAAAGATCCCATGTGTGCCAAGCTGAATGGATGAATATTCTGAAATTAAATTGCTGCCCCTATATGTCGTGCACGGCTGCAGAGGACCAAGATGTGTACCTTGGAAGCAAAAAATATACTTGCCTAAGACAAAAGAAACAACAGGCACAGCATCAGCTCTGGTTATAGTCTTGCCTTGAAAAAATTTAGTTTGTGGGGAAGGGAGAAATCCTACTGGGTGTGCTTGTTGCTGTTGGTGTAGTTTATTGAGATGAGCTTCATGACACTTTAAAAGATGCTCACTTGTGCTTATCAGATATCACTTTTGCTACTGATACAGGATTTCTCGGTATTGTTTAGTGAAATGTATTTGTAAGCTATTATTCTTAAAATAGTCCTGCATGTTTGAAAGCTATCTGACATTTTTCTGTCTGCTAAGACGTATTTTTATTTACAGCCAATTGGGGAATTTATTCCCTCTTACTTTGCTTTTTGGCTAGCCACTAGCCAAAACTTGAAAAATTTATGGATCTGTATTTTGTTCCTGAAGTATATGAAACCGGGCAAAAATACTGACCCAACTGCATGTACTTAAAAAAAAAAAAAAAAAAAAAAAAAAAAAGTCTTTTGCTAGAATATGTATGTATAAAAAAGACTATAACTCTGTGATTATTTTATTTTCATCATAAAGTTGTCATCCTGCCTATAAGATCAGTTTACAATTGGAAAAGACACCATTTAAAGACTGGTTCTGTAACAAGAAAAACATATGGTCTCCATAATCATTACGTTTTTAATGATGTGGCTTGGAAAGAGTCATTCATGGCTTGTAGAGTCATTCATCCTCGAGAACTGCCTTACCTTGGGGAGGTATCGTTGACTGTCTCCAACATACCATTAACATTCCTTCATAAGAAAAGACCAAGCCAAGCGTATTGTATTTTCTCAGATGACAGCCTTGCTTAGGCTGCGTGCATAGCTCTTTTAAATACTCAGAGACTGCCTGTGTAACAGCAGTTGTTCACATCTGAGCTTTCTTTGGGGAAAAGAGAAGTCCTTGGAGAAGCTTGGGTTAGGGAAAGATTTGTTATCCAGCAATAGTTATTGGCAAGTGCAGGATGACTGAAAAAGCTGCGTACTTCCATCATACTTTCCGTACTTTTTCCATGCTGTAAACATTTCACTGCAAGAGCAGTTACCACCATAAGTTAGTTATACTGTAAACAATAGAGGCCTTACTATATAGAGACTGTCCAAATTGCAAAATGTTTTGTTTTGTTTTGTTTTTTTTCTCCTGTCTACTTATCATTTCTTTTCAAAAATAATGTGACCTGAATTTTCGGTTTAGGGCTAGGTCGGGCCATGAATAAGCCTCTGGTCTTACATTCTCAGCTATTTGTCTTTAATTTGTTGTAGAGCTTATTATGCCTTTACCTGGGAAACAATCATGAAAGAAATTCTGCCCTATGCTTCCTGTGTTGACATGTTAATAGCTCTTTGGTTAATCAAGAACAGCCAACTTTTTTTAAGAGCAGGCTTTGTCCTTTTTTGTAGATGTGAGTTTGTTTCTAATTTAATGTGATTAAACTAGAGTAATGTAAATATTATTTTCCTATTTTTATACTTTCTTACAAAATATTTACAAAGCTTTTTAACTCTTGATTCTATAGGCACAACAAAGCACAATCTAATTTGCAATTGGGACAACACACAAGTCAGGACACTATAAGACTGGTAATTTTAAATAATACCTTTCCTAGCTTTTAAATAATACCTTTCATAGCTTCTAACTTAAGAGTAAACCTAGTCAGACTGCAGTGAATGAACAAGAGGTTGACATTTTTTTTGTTCTTTCCTGAGGAAGGAGAATGAAGCTTTTCCTTACAACACATAATGTGTGTCCCACGCACCCAGTTCAGGATCTCAATGGATCCAAACAACTGCTTTTCTGTTTTTCAAATTTCTCTGATTAGAATCACAGTGAATGTGCTGTCCCTGTCCCCAGACATGCAGGCACCCCCAAATAGACAGGACCATGATGAGTGAAACCAGGGGCAGACAAACTGCATAAATAAGTTCAAGAGAAGACGCTTCTACCTTCAGAGCAAGCCCTAGCTGCAGCTCCTGCCCTCCTTCCTGTGTGATGGCCATCCTGGCCCCTCACCCCTGTGACTCCCACCTAGCACTACCAGTGCTGACCTGTGCTTGTCTGACCTAATCTCCTAAAAATGCTTTGTCTCTCTCATCAGAGTCTGAAATGCAGTTCTCCCTCTGTGATCATGATTTCCTAGCCTAGTCACTCCATGCTCTTCATATGCACAAATGTGAGTGCAGAGGGATAAATCTGCCCTGAATGAACTCAAGTTCACCCTCTGCTCATTTACCCTAGAAGCTAATTTGTGATCAGGCCCAGTTTTTGTTTCTGACATCTTTCTTTTTGTGGCAGTTAGGGATTTCAAAAGGCCAAGCATCCCCCTGTGCTACATATGTACTGATTTATATTTCCTACCCTAATGGCTTTACCTTTGTGTCTGGTTCCACAACCATGTGCAGGCTGAGTGGCGTTTATTTACTTATGTAGTCTTACTGAATTTAATGTGAGCTCTTGCACATTTCTGAGCTGAGCGGTGCAGTCAATACACTGGAAGGGAAGCCATCCAGAGGGACCTGGACAGGCTGGAGAAGTGGGCCCATGAAAACCTAATGAGGTTCAATAAGGCCAACTGCAGGGTGCTGCACTCGGGTCAGGGCAATCCCAGGTATTTATACAAACTGGGGGAGGATCTCTGCAGAGAAGGATTTGGGGGTCCTGGTGGACGAGAAGCTGGACATGAGCCGGTAGTGTGCGCTTGCAGCCCGGAAGGCCAACTGTGTCCTGGGCTGCATAAAAAAGGGGTGGCCAGCAGGGAGAGAGGGAGGTGATTGTCCCCCTCTACTCGGCTCATGTGAGGCCCCATCTGGAGTGCTGTGTCCAGGCCCGGGGCCCCCAGTACAGGAAGGACATGGAGCTCTTGGAGTGGGTCCAGAGGAGGGCCACTAAGATGATGAGAGGGCTGGAGCACCTCTCCTGTGAGGAAAGGTTGAGGGAACTGGGCTTGTTTAGCTTGGAGAAGAGAAGGCTGCAGTGAGACCTCATTGCAGCCCTCCAGTACTTGAAAAGAGCACATAAACAGGAAGGGGAACGGCTGTTTACGAGGGTGGATAGTGATAGGACAAGGGGGAATGGTTTTAAACTGAGACAGGGGAGGTTTAGGTTAGATATTAGGAGGAAGTTTTTCATACAGAGGGTGGTGACACACTGGAACAGGTTGCCCAAGGAGGTTGTGGATGCCCCATCCCTGGAGGCATTGAAGGCCAGGCTGGATGTGGCTCTGGGCAGCCTGGTCTAGTGGATGGCAACCCTGCACATAGTAGGGGGCTTGAAACTATATGATCATTGCGGTCCTTTTCAAGCCAGGCCACTCTATGATTCTATGATTTCTAAGCTACATTTCAGCCTACCCTGTAGCACTGAGTTACTTCAGAGAGTAACTGATCCCTTCAGGCTGCTACACTGCTCCACGCTGCTGCTGCTGCCCCTTTTCGCATCCCTCTGGGGCTTTTCCACTGTTGTCTTCCAGCTCCTGAAGATCTCCCATTACATCACAGGCCTGCTGCATGTTGCTGCTTCTATCTCTTCAGCACGTGTGCAGAGCTGAAGCTGGCAGGACCAGAAAACCACCATTATTTTTTATAAGCTTTACTCAACTGGGAATACTGGTAGATGCTTACTGCTGTGGCAAGGTAACGTATTTATTGGACATAAATCAGAGTTTGCTTTCTAAGGACATTCTGCTTTTTATGCTTTCTGTGCTTTTGCCTATGACTTTGAGTTTTGCAGTGCCCATTGCTGCCAACCTTAAATTTATCTGGCACTGAGTGCACAGACTATTAGTCCTATAGAAACCTACAGCATTACCCCCACTGTATCATAGTTCCCCATATGAATGATGGAGACAGAGTGAAGTCCAAAAGGAATAAGTTAACTAATCGTGCACAACAGGATTTTGTAAAATGATACTGTGATAGTAAAAAGACATGTAAATGTACCACAAAATAAATAAGCTCCAGATTTTCACTGCATGAAACTTCTGACATGCCTCTTTTAAAATTCCTTATTTTATATTCAGCAAATAAAAACACAGCACTAATGAGTCATATTTTGCTGAACTATTATGTAACCTTGAAGGCAGTTTGTTTTAATTTCCACTTGGATAGGATACTTTTCCACTTACATATTATGTAACATTATAAAAATAGAGACCCGGTCTTGCAAACACCTTGGAGTTCCTGTTACAGAATGAGACTTGTGACCAGTACAGTTCTCACACCATTCTTATTATGTTCATAATATCACAAAACATTCCCTTTCTATCTTAAAAAAAATCTTCATTCTTGATCTATGTGCAGCGTTTCTTCCTAAATTTTAAATATTTCTTCTTTCTTCTTTTTTTTCTTTTTCTTTTTGAGCTTGATGGGCATATATACATATGTACACTTGAATACTTTATGTTAATGACAGATCTTGCTTGTTAAAAGACTTGATTTGAAATCCTTGTCCTATTGCTAAGTAAGAACACTTGAGAAATTAATTATAAACATACATAATATAAAATGTTTTATATCAGTCAGTATGCATTTAACAGAATGCGCACTGCTTATAAAAGATAACAAAGAAGAAAAAATACTTGAGATATACAGTGTTAATGAAATAGGTGGCAAGGCCAGCTGCACAAGAGTCAGGAAATTAAAAGCCATGGCTTCTCAAGCTACAACCTATGTTCAGCATGGGCAGGATGCCCTTTGCTAAGTGCTGGTGCTTGCAGATTGGTAATTGAAACTGGGAAAGAAGTACATACTCTTCTTCATGACATTTATAAAATCTCTGCAAGTATGGACTTCTTGGGGGTTTTTGTTTGTTTGTTCTGTTTTAATGAAGTCCGAGACACCCAATGTGGCGAATCTTAAAAATCATTCCACATTCCACATTCTCAAGCTCCTGGTTTCAAATAATGTAATTTAAATTGTAAAAAGTAAACGAAAAAAAAAAAAAAAAAAAAAAAAGGGGGGGGGGGAAAAGAATGTGAAAGAAAAGTGGAAAATAGATTTGGGCACTAATTTTAAAGCAAATAAATCCTACCATGGCTGCCTTAAAGTAAAGGAATGCAATCCAACAGTGCATTACAGTGCTGCTTTGGCACATGAAGACGTCTTTATTGAAGATGTTGAATGATAACTACCAACAAAAATATTTAATTTCCTATAAGTTGCAGACATAAGCCTCAGCCTTTTTAACTGCCAGAACACTTAGAGAGACAGTCTCTAAACAGTCATTTAATACTTTCACTTGTGTGTGTCCTTATTTCCATCCAACTAGCCAACTCTTCATCTTTGTGAATGTTTTGCTACCTGTGAAAAGTGCTGCTCAGCCAGCGCTTATGTCACAGGTTTTCCCTGCACTGATTATATGGAGGCAGCAGGACTTTTCTAGGTGCTCTGCAGATCGCAGTATGGACACCGAGTACCCATGGGAATATGTACCTCAGTGTCCATCACAAGGCATTACCTATTACACAAGAAACTAAAGCTTTTCCTTTTTTTTTTTTTTTTTTTATAAATTCAGGCATGTCACCAGTTCATGCGCAGTGAAGAAGTTGTGGATCCCAGTCTAGTACAAGATGGTAACTTGCATACCAGCATGGGAAGCTCCACGGGAAAGCCAGTAGGTGAGAGTGCACCCTCAGCAAGTTTGTAGACACCAACCAAGCCGAGTGGTGCATTTTGTATGACAGAAGGAAGAAATACTATCCAAAGGGACCTTGGCAAACTCAAAAGGTGGGTCCATTGTGAGGTTCCACAAAGCCAAGTGCAAGGTGTTGCACTTGTATTGGGGCAATCCTAGATATGAGTACAGACTGGGAGAAGAATTCTTTGAGAGTAGCCCTGAGGAGAATAATTTGGGGGGGCCCTGCTGGACAAAAAGCTGGACTTGAGCCAGCAGCATGCTCTTGCAGCTTGGAAGGCCAAAAGTATCCTGGGCTACATCAACAGAGGGGTGGCATCAGAGAGAAGGAGGGGACTCTCCCCCTCTGTTCTGCCCTCGTGAGGGGAGGGTTAAGGCACTAGCACATGCTGCCCAGAGAGGGTGTGGATGCTCCATCCCAGAGGTACTCAAGGCCGGGCTGGATGGGACACTGGGCAGTCTGATCTGGTGTGTGGTAGGGGTTGGAACTGCATGATTTTGAGGTCTCTTCCAACTCAACCCATTCTGGGATTCTACGATTCATCCTGCCGCTGTCTTCCTAGATGTGATCCATGCTTCTGTCAGAGCCTGCCTCCCTTCCACACACTATTCAAATAAACACAGCATTCACGTTTTTGCCAGGCAGAAGATGTTCAGCAGTGAGTAAGGAGTGCATGCTACTGCTCTTTTTTAACTGATTCTCAGGAAGCTCATTTGCCTGAAGCTCACTGCTCACAACATTCGACACTAAAATCACCTGCACCATTAACTCAGCGGATGTACCTCCATCTGCACCGGCAGTACTGCTTCATGCCAACAATCCCCTCCCCCCCCTCCCACCGAGCCACCCAGCCCTGAGGCGCGGCCCAGCCCTGCTCCGGGTTTGCGCCTCTGCTCCACGCTCTCGGGAGCGGTCAGCCGGCAGCGCCCCGCCGCGGGCAGGGAAAGCCGGGGTCGGGCTCTACGCAAGGCCGGGGGGGCGCGGGGCCTGCGGGCTCTGTGGCTGCCGCCGGAGCTGGAGGGCGGAGCGTGGCCAGGACCTGCTTCGCCGATGGGAAGCCGTGGGAGCTGCGTCTCTGCATGGCCTTTCGTGTGTAGTACCGCGCCGGTGTGGAGCATGTAAACGTAGGTTTGCTTTCCTTTAAGGTGCGCGCTTGCTGCTTTGCTTTTGTGACTCATGGCATTTGTTTTAAACTGTGTCGATCGCGTGGTGAGAGTAGACAGAGCGCTACGTTGGTGCCTCCTAGGTAGGGGACGAGAAATGCAGAGAGCTGGGATGCAGAGCGCTCCCTTTGTGTTTTTCTGTTATTAATTGCTCTTCAGTTTGGCTGTGGTCAGAGCACACTGATAAATGACTTCAGGTGAAGCTTTGCTTCTCATTTAGTGCAGGACGCAGTTTCCAGTGTAAAATGGCACCACGTGGTTAAGTGTCTGCCTGAAGGGTTGGTGGTGAAGGGGATAAGGGGAAAAAAGCTCCCTGAGTTTGTAGTTCAGCCTGCATTAGCATGAGATTGGCATCCTTTTTTACCTTTTAAAGCCTCTAAACAATTGTCAATAAATTGAAAAAAATCGCACTTAAACTAACTCATTAGCACGATCCATACGGTGGGAGATTGGATCCATTAAGCATCATCAATAGCCTCCTAGAATAAGAGGTGTGCTTTTCGCATTTCTGGCCTGGAACCACCAGCACAGGCATTTGGGTTTGTTTACCTGCAAGCTTGCTTTGTGCCTTGAGCTCCAAGGCTTTTAAGACATGAAGGTGTATTTATCCAGCACTTAGTACTGTGCCTTAGCTACTGGGAAAACAGTAGTGCAGCCCAGTGGTTACTGGTATGAGATCATTGACCATGGGTGGGAGCTACTGAGGAGAGTATGTTTTTCTGTGAAGCAGTTTGGGACAAAAACTAGACTTATATATTTATTTAATTTGTGTGTCTGAGAAGATAAACACCAAGAGGGCAAGCTGTAGCAGATATTTTTAATCATTATCATCTGGGTTTTCATTTTAATAGTGACACTGTGTTATGACAAACTCAAGGAAAACAATAAACAGGCTTTTTATTGTTATGGGATTTCTCTCTGTAGGTGGCTAACCCAAACGATTGCTTTACAGTGAAGGCAGAAACAGAAGTGTAATGCAAACACTGCTGAATATTTTAGAAATATTCTCACCACTAGGGAAATCTTTTTGCTATAATAATTTTCATGGCTTTCTCTTGTGTAGCTAGCACGCCAAATAGCGCTGGAGCCTCCTAGTTAACAGTGGTGTCATGCAGGTTCAACTTCACTGACTTCAGTAAATAGGCATAAACCAAAGATCCGGATAGGCCCAAAGTCTTGGGGCAGAGGAACAGTGGACAATGTAGATCTGCATGCTGAAAAAGCCACAAAGTGCACAGTGGAATTGTTTCCTACCCTAAATGTGTTGAAGGCTTCTGCTGCTGCCAATGAAAGAGAGCCTCCTCTCCATCTGGGTGCAGTGGCTAGCTGCTCTGAGTCTGGTTGATAGGACTGGAAGTATTTCAAGAGAGTACTTTGTGATTCAGAATAGATTAGGCTGATGATGCCAAAAGCTGAAGTCACTTGGGGTGGGGGTACCAGTGACAGCAACACAGGCTTTCTCTGTGTGGCACTAAAGATAGGGCTGCTACCATCCACACTGTGTGTAGTGGGTTCTGCACAGCAGCAGTGATCTGCGAACAGGGGCAGCAGCTAATCATGAGATTACTGCCATGAAACGTCTTGATGAGTGTGAACGTGGGCACTGTAACATCCTGCTAATTGCAGAGGTTCTTTCTTTAGTTGGTGGAGAGAAATAAGAGTTCAATTTTCCTCATCCTAAAGTGGATTTCTAAATAGGTCAGTTGAGCTGATCTAAATGAGTGCATTATTTGTGGGTGTTGCAGGTAGTGCCTGTGATGTTCAGATGCAGGTGACTCTGGTACATGTCTAAAGTTTGGCAAGATGAACCCAGTTGTACTCATTTCTTGCATCTAAGCAAAACTGGGAATTCCCATTTGACTTACAGCCTTCCCCAGTGTAACATAAATCATGTGTATCTCACCTCCGTACCTACCAGAAGTTTTATTACTCTTGTTTTAACCAGAAATTGTGTCTGGCAGGATTGGTTACATCTGTTTTTTTAAGGTTGACCTTCATTCCAGAGCATTTACAAAACTAAATGTGACTGACTTAGAATTCTGCTTGAGATGTGTTTTGTGAGATATCCATTGCCAGTAGAACAAATAACAGTTAAGCAACTTCTGTGACAGGAAGACAATAAACCCACCTTAATTCCTTGTCATTAAAAAAAAAAAATAATCCTACATCATTTTCTATTACTAGCAGCACTAAAAGGAGTTTCTTAGAAACAAGTTTAGATTTCTTAACTGAATGGTAGAATACGAGAAGCTTGGACACCCTTTGAATCTGTCAAGCTTATTATAGTATTTTAGGCTTGATGATGAGTCTTCCTTGAAAGGCATTTAGAAATTAAAGGCTTAATTATTTTTTACATTGAGGCTCAAATGATGAAAGCGATTTAGTGGGTTGTAAGTTCAACACTAAGCGTGTGCATGATACTTAAATTATTTGGCAAGCCGTGTGAACTGAAATAAGAGAACTGTGCTGGGTGTAGTGCATACATGAAATACATTATAGATTAACTATGTGAAGAACTCATTAAATGGATGTTTCACATAATGAAAAATATCTTCTCAGAATTTCCCCACCTCAGATAAGCCAGAAGAGCTTCCTGGTGGCCTTCAACTTCAAAAATAAAGTCCTGTTCTCATGATCTTATCCCAAGCAGTTACTAAAGCAGTACCTGCATTTACATATGTATGTGTGTATGTTTTTATATATGCATATATGGAGAGAAGGAAATATATATTCAGTCTGGATAACCCCCCCCCCCAGAAAAAAAAGAGGTTTGAGTCTGTGTGCACAAAGCTGTTCCTTGAATTGAATTGCAAATGAAAGTTGGTAATTAATGGGATTCTGGTGGAACTGCTATGCCCAAACAAAAGGAAGCAGAAATCAATATTGTGCTTTGCTGTACTCAATGAAATGAAATAAAAACAAAAGGAGACCCTAGGGTCCTGTACAGTATTGTTCTAACTATGCTAGTCAAAATCCTTTTGACAACTCTTTGAGGTCTTAGTGTGTAAAGATACTGAATCTAAAGAGATTTTCCCTGTGTAAGGACAAGTGGGAAGGCTTTGGTTGTAACCGGGCATCAATATTTGGCCCTCTGAGTGTAAGAACCAAAACAGCAGGGAAAAAAAAAACACTGAACAAATTAGGATTAGGTATACAAACTTTGAAATGGTTAATGTTAAAAACAAATATGATTATTTATTGATTTGCCAGGAGCCCAAGGAAAGTGTTAAACCAGAACTTTTCTTCTGATTTAACATTTGGATGCATCATCTTCCTTCAGCATGGCATACAGTTAATTTGAATTACTCAGCTCTAAATAAACTAGTGGAAACCTTAGTAGCTCGGTAGTGGTACCTATGTTTGATTTGTGGAACTTGTCTTGAAGTGTCTTACAAAGGGACCGTTTATGCCACAAGTATTGAACGGCTGCGGGAACAAGGATGACCAAATTGGTGAATCCAGCCAAAGCTCTGCTAACCGCAGGGATTTTTGGACAAACAGGTCTCTGTGTCCCAAAAGCCATAAACGAGATAATAAGTATTCCTAAGTATTTCAGTAGAAGGAAGGGGGGAGAATCGCCTTAAAGTGCTCCTTCTGTTACAGTTGCTCCCTAAATAATAATCTGCTCTCTGTGGTACTGCTGCAGCCCAACCAAGGTCAGCATGTGGAGGCTGGCAGCTTGTGTCCTTCTGGGAACCAAAGTCCATCCTGTGACCCGGCGCCTGCTTGCTGGGGCTGCAGACCTGCAGTCCTGCTGGTGGGGGACAGCACGGAGGACCCACACAGGTTACATGAGTGCGGGGATACAGAAAGTGGAGGCTCCAGATGCGGAGCACCTCGTCCGCGTGCAGTGGGAGGATGGAAGTGAGAGCCGCTACCCCTGCGTCTGGCTGCGGGACAACTGCCAGTGCCCCCACTGCTTCCTGAGCTCCGCCAAGGCCCGCAAGCTGCTCTTTGAGGACCTGGATGTTGACATTGTGGCCAAGGAAGTCAGCCTGACAGACAGGAAAAAGGTAAGGATGGTGATCTTAATCCATAGAAAGGATACCAGTCTACAAGCTGATACTTGATCTTTCAGTGCGCAACACACTTCTTTTTAAAGCAGGCACTCAAACCAAAGTATAACCCAACATTCAGCCTTGGCCCAGCATCTGCATCTGCATCTATCCATCTGCATTAGCATTTGTTCATGAAAAAGGGAGGTTATTGAGCAAGATGAAACAGGAACTGACCTTTTTGTAAATTTTAATGTTTTCTGACACATATAGCAACTTTGTATGTCATTTTGATTTTATACATCTATTTGCTTGAAAGGGAAAAAAGTTTCAAAACTAGGGGAACAAATTGTCTCTTAACGTTTATTTTTTTCATATGTCTCTCTTGTCCTCTTCTGTTTTTAAAAGATATTTTTGCTCTTCTGAGTTGTAGCGAAGTGCTCTCCTCGGTGGAATGTGCCAGCTTCTGTGATTCCCAGTTTCTGTTAGGCAGAGTACACGCAGTGACAGCAGCCCTCAGAAAATAGCAAATTAGGTCATGTGCTCATGTGAAAATAGCCATCTATAAAAGGCATCGGAATTTGGATGCTGTTCAGGTTGGATTTTCATTAATTGTTTGCAGTTACACTACATGGAAGCCTTAGCTGTGACGTTACTGATTTAAATATTGCAGTTTCTATAATTTCTAGGGTTTTTTTGGTTGTTTTTTTTTTTTCCTAACATTATATTTCCTTTTATTTCACAAGATATCTATCACATGGCCTGATGAACACACAAGCGAATATGAAGCTGAGTGGTTGAAAAAACGATGCTTCTCTGAAGCAGCCAGAGCAGAAATGCGAGAAGACTTATTTTTACCAGGTAGGAATTAAACCCACATGTGTCACGCACGTTTCGAACACACGTGGTCTGACGCTGCAGACCCTATGTAGATAGAGAGTCTCTGTGTGTGGACCCAGCCTATCCAGCTGAAGCAGGAGCAGCTTCTGGGATCATGTTTGCCCTTTCACCTCTTCCGATCTCTGGACTGTGGGCCAGGAGCATCCACGTGGCACTGTTCTGTCCCAGCCCACTTGCAGGGAGAGGGACATTCTGCTGCTTGGGCCGTGTTCGCTTTCCTAAAAGCTGTTTCCTTTCAGATAAGGTTTGGAGGCCTCAAAAATGAATCCTGTGGAGCAGTGTTGGTCTGTGTGATAAAGCCAATGTGTGTTGTTTCAAATTGCAAGGGAGTCATAACTGAAATATTTTTTCCCCTTTCCATGGCTTTCTGTTAAAAAGTAACTGTGTAGCTTACCAGTGCCTTGTGCTGAAGTTCTGTCTGTGTTTGCTCTGTCTCCTGTACCTCCTGCATAAGTAGACTGCCTTTCGGAAATGAAGCATTTTGTGCAACTGGCATTGTAGCACAGGCAGTATGAGTGATGGTTACCTGCTGCACATCACTCACTTTTTTGAATGAATGATTATGAAATCAGTAGGTTTGCCACGATGCATATCCTCATTTCTTCTTTCTTCAGCAGTCTTACATACTGGGAGTGTGAAATGCTTGGAAACTTGCAAGATTTCTGCAGTTGGCCTTGATGATGTTCCTGTGAGTTCTGCTGCTGCAGAATGCTGTGGAAAAGTATTCAAAGCTAAGATTTTATCTGTTGAAATAGGGTCTTATTCTAGTAAAGGAAAGAAGAGACAGACTGATGGTGAGAAATTCAGATCCAGCTGTTGGTTTCCTCAGCAAAAGGCAAGTCTGAAGCTAGTTTATGCTCTTTTGTGGGAGTTGTGTTGTTTGTTTTTTTTGTCTAACAAAGGAAAATGATTTTATTTTTCTTGAAATACTATAAATGCGAAAATATAAAACCATAAGTGTCATCTGCTTCTTGAGCTTTGTTTGGCAGTTAGGGAGCCGGTTTCTGCAGGTCACATGTTCCTTAGCTCCTAGCTCTCATTCTCCTAAACAAAAGTCAGTTATTTAGATTCTACCTTTTGTAACTAGCGTAAGGCTTCTGCTGATGAGTAATATTTCCATTCATTTCAGTGGATCATGTAACAGATGTTTACTAGTTCCAGAGTGGAACTTTCTTCCCCTGGTGATTGATATAAAAGTTGATGTCTATTTTTGCCTTGGCAAGAATAAACTGTGCTGTTTACTATGTTGGAGGCTTGGGCGTGTTCCCAGAGTGAGCGTGATGAAGGTGCAAACCTAGTACAGGGAAACTAGACTTGATTTCTCAGGTTCTGAGTTGTTTTTTGGAGAAGTGAAGATGCTGTGGAAGCTAGCGAGACATTTTGTAGTGTTCCCCCCCAAACACTGTAAATCAGATGTTGCTCTAATTTATGCTCCGATCCTCAGAAAAATTCATCCAGATGTCTTGTTATGCTTATTGCCAAAGGTATTGGTAACCAAATTGCAGTATTTCGGACACAGTGCTTCTTTTTGCCTTTGTTACAAAACCTAACTGGACATGGTTTGCCACTGTGCTTACTCTCAGGATCTAAATACCATGCTTCTTTTGGAGGCTCGTTCTCCCTTTTGCTACAGCTTTTCTTTAGTGTGGCAGTCCAGAAAAATATGCAGTAAATATACTTTTATTCTTTGGACACTGCTTTGCAAATTTGGTGATCTGATGTTTGTAAAACTTACATTAAGTAACTACATTAACTTTGGCCTTTCTTAGTAGTGTCATTCTGCTCTTCATAATTCTGGTGCATTACAACAAGTTGCTTCTTCCAGCATTTCTCAGGTTTCATTTGCAAGGAGGGCTGCATTTCTAAGGCATGTGAATTTGCTTGCTGGTCGTTTGAGACCAGCTTCCCCTTGTGTACTGGGGTAAGTTGAAAATCAGCTTCCTTCTGGTCCCTGTAGTTACAGCACTGCAAATGACATGCTCTTAAGTAATTGATCATATCCTAGCGATATAGCATTACAGGTGATGATTTGAAATGGCAGTCCTGTGTGCTGGTTCAACAAATACAAGAGCAGGCTCACCAGACTGCTATAGTTAGAGGTTAATCTTCACTGCTGACGTTGTAGAGGCTGCTGGTCCCTTTTTTTCTCCTCAGTAGCTGATGCACTGGTGAAAGCAGTGGGCTAGCACAAGCAGTCAAAACCAGAGGATGTGTACTTGTTAGGAAGACCCCGGGTCTGTGCTTTGTTTTTCAGTTCTTCTTCACTTTGCTATGTGGCTAATAACAGTGCAACCTTCCAGAATTTTAATATGTCAGCTGGTTCTTAGTTGCTTTGCTTTGGTCATTTGTGAGTTTGGCAATTTCAGTGCTGTAATTGCTAGCAAAGTTGCACATTTTGAGAAGCACAAATACAACAGCCTGTAGGGAAGCCTGTGCGCCACCTGTGGTTAGGTCTTGGAGCTTGCAGCACCACCTAAATACAGACATATATACACACAGACCTACCTTATGTGCATCTGTCAGTGGTGCCTATGCTAATCAGACAAGCATAAAATGCATTTTCTGAAACAGTGATGTCTGCTTTCCTAAAGGATTTGTGTTTTGTTGCAGATGCTGGCAATTGTGCCAATATAATCTTTTTTTTTCTTTTTCCTGTCACTTAGCTTCACTGTGGATCAGCTCCAATAACTAATGCCATTTCTTTCTTCTCCGGGAAAAAAAACCCCAAAATTTTCACACGAAGTTTCTTCTAAAAGTAACCAGCCGTTCCTGGAAACTCTCCTCCCAGTTGTTTCTGAGATGCATTTTCATCAGGTATATAGTCTTTTGAGAAAAGTCATTAGAAGCAGATATAATCATTAAGGTTGGAAAAGACCTCTAAGATAATCTAGTCCAACTCCAACCCATGCCTACTGACCGCATCTATCAGTGCCACATTTCCATGTTCCTTAAACACCTCCAGGGACTCCTCCGTCACTGTGCCACTGCCTCACTGCTGTTTCAGAGAAGAAATTTTTCCTCATATCCAACCTGAACCTCCCCTGAAGAGATTTGAGGCCATTACCTCTCAATTCAATTTTACCTATTTATATGAAAGAGAATATATATTTTTGAAGGCATTATACCACACATCTCCAAGTAATTACATATCTTTTGTTTTGTTTTCATTAGTAGACATTATTGTGAGTCTAAAATGTAGGGGCAAAATAACTCTGACATAATTCAGTAGTTTAAATCTCAGAAAGTTCCAGATTTTCCTACCCAGCTACTCTTAGAGTACTAAATACATTTTAAAAACATTTTAGTTGTTTTAAACTGAAAAACAAGCGTATGAATTTATTCTCCAGTAAAAGGTTCTAAGCTTGCCAGTTGGTACTTGCCATGCCACAACTTAAATGCTGAATAATTTCAGGTGTTTGTTGATGCACACATGCTGCCTGCAGGAATTGGGCGAAGGCTATAATCTCATTTTGTGGAAACTTCTCATGTAGAACCTTTAAGTCTAATCTGGAATGATCGAGAAATGGGATTCTTTTTTTCCTTTCCCCAAAATTGGTATTCTGAAGTTGGAGGATGTGGTGACTAATTCTCTCAAAAGCAGTTCATTTTTCACACTTTGAAAAGCACATAGATGTGGGGTTTTCTTACTTACAATGCAGTTGGTCAATAAAAATGAAATAATTCTGCAAGACCTTTGTTTTTGTCCCTCGTGAATTATTCAGCTGTAGTTGTAAAAATCTCCATGTTTGATATGGCAACTGCAGCAGTGCTTTGCAAGTGAGAGCTAAGGCTGTCCAAATGCTTATGGCTCACTGCTGTCTTTCTTACTCCTTAGTTTTTAGAGCTTATGTTCTTAAATTTCTGCTGGAATACAATGGAAACTATATTAACTGTACTTAACATAGTGAGGGGAAAAAAGTATGCTATGCTGACATGATAAAATAATAAGGAACATGAGTGGGATCAGTTCCCACCAGGCAATACTGGCAAATGCTCTTTTTTTTTTTTTTGTTCCTTAAGTAGAAGAACATGAATATCTTTGCATCATAGGATTGTTTTTCATTTTCTTGTATTTTCCTGTCTGCTTCCCAAAGAATTATAGACCTGCTAATTTGTCAAGTTGTAAATATTGGACAGCGTGTCATCCTTTTGTGTGGGTCTGATGAGAGGTAGATCTTCACAGATATCGCTGCTTTTGGTGTCAACCTATTATTTGTCTCTCTCCTCCTTCTACTGGAATTAGAATCATAGAATAATTTGGGTTGGAAGAGACCTTTAAAACTTATCTAGTCCAATTCCCCTGCAGTGAACAGGGACATCTACAGCTCGATCAGGTGCTCAGAGCCCCATCCAACCTTACTGTTTTACTTAAGTGGCTGTGAGGTCTCTAGGACCAGTCAGGAGAGGAAGTTCTTTACTGTTTTTCAGGCAAATATACATCATTTAAAATTAGTCCATGCTTGTGTCAGAAATAAGTGTTAGAAATTAGCCCCAAGTCTATGGCAGCTATGGGAAGGATTAAACCTAGCATCACTATATTTTAATTAAGCCCTAAGACCTCTCTGGGGAGAAAACAAAACAAAACAAAAAACAAACAAAAAAAACCCCACCACAGTAGCTAGTATGTAAAACATAAAGATTAATAAGGCTGTACAAAACTCTCTGCTACAAATCATTATAATCTCCTTTTTTGACAAGGTTACCGAACTCGTTGACCAATGGAAGCCAGATGATGTAATCATTTTGGATTTCAGCAAAACTGTTTCTCACAGTGTTTTTCTGGACAGCATTTCCATCATCCAGCTAGACAAAAATATAATGTGATGGGTGAACAACTGGTTGATGAATCAAGCACAAAGGTTTATAGGAAATGGTGTTACATCAGGCTGGCAGCCAGTCACTAATGGGTGACACTGTGCTCCTGAAAAGGAGCACAGAGCTCCTTTTCAGGGCCAGTTGTCTTTAGTGTTTTCATCAATGACTTAGGTATAGTACTTGAAGATGTGCTATGAAGTTTGCAGCCAGCAGTAAATTGGGAGGAGCTGTTGACTCCATCAAGGGTGCAAAGGCCTTGCAGAGAGATCTTGAGAAATTAGAGAGCAGGGTGATTACCAACCACAGAAAGTTTAACAAAGAGCAAGTGCTGAGTTCTGCACCTGGGGTGGGACAGTCCAGGGTAGTGTAGCCAGCAGGACTAGGGAGGTGATCGCCCTGCTGTACTCTGCACTGGTGAGGCTGCACCTCAGATACTGTGTTCATTTTGGGGCCCCTCACTGCAAGAAAGACGCTGAGGTACTGGAGCATGTCCCAAGAAGGGCACTGATGCTGGTGAGGGGTCTGGAGTGCAGGCCTTATGAGGAGAGGCTGAGGGAACTGGGATTGTTCAGTTTCAGGTGGACTCAGGGGAGACCTTACAGCTCTCAACATCTACCTGTAAGGAGGTTGTGGTGAGGTGGGGATCAGTCTCTTCTCCCAGGTAACTAGTGAAAGGATGAGAGGTAATGGTCTCAAGCTGTGCCTGTGGAGGTTTAGATTGGATATTAGGAAAACAATTATTTTCTGAAAGAGTGGTGTAGCATTGGAGCAGGCTGCCCAGGAAGGTGGTGGAGTCCTTGGAGGTGTTCAAGAAATGTGTAGATGCGGCACTTAGAGACGTGATTTAGTGGGCTTGATGATGATGCATTGATGGTTGGACTTGATCATCTTAGAGGTCTTTTCTAGCTTTGGTGAAAATTTTTATGCGGTCCTACAAAGGCATTGGTTTGGTTTATGTTCTAAATATGTGAGTTTGTCCTTGCTTTGATTATTTTTCTAATTTTCTTTATGTATTTAGCATTAAATGCAGTAATCATATTCTTAGAGTAAAGCATTTGATACTTGCACATGAAATTATCATAAATATGCTAACGAAATGTGGCCTATTTGAAGAACAACCAAAGTATCTGTAATGATTTATCTTTGAGATTAGGTGATAAATCAAGGTAGACTTCACAAAAGTCTGCGCTTTATGTAGCACTGTTGCTTATTTTTCTCAATGACTGTGACGTAATGGAAGGGCCACATTGAATTTGCTGGTAGTACCAAGTAGGGGCCTACTGTAAGTGTTGACAGATGTGAGTTACAACTTTAAATTATTGTCACAAATAGAATAAATAGTGAAAACATTTAAAAAAATGCTTTAATGCGTTCAGTGAGCTTAGTACTCGCTCTCCAGCAACAGTGCAACAAAAGAACATGAGTTTGGCAACTCTCCGCGGTCCATTTCCTTCATATTTTGAAGCACCCACAGTTGTAGCAGTTTCCTCAAAGATGCTGCAACTCAGCAGCTGTTGGAGTCTGAAGTAGGGAAATAGCCACCAGGTGAGTGGGTTGGTTCTACCCATGCCAGCAGACTGGCTCAAAGTCAGCAGAGTCCAAAGAGAACTCTGACCTGCACCAGAGATGAAGGAGCCCTTCTGCTCCGTTCAATGGAGTAAAGCTTCCAGAGCACTGTACCTGCTTGGGCACCGTGCATCAAAAAAAGCTACAAAGGCAACATGCTGCCTTGGAAAGCTCTGTAAATGATCTGTGGTCTAGAAACATCTAAGAAATTAAGGAAAGGAGAAGGAAAAGGGAAAAAAAAACAAACACATTTGCCATGCTTGTGGTGGATACGTCACTGAAAAGGCGTGTACATGTATGAAAATATTTGTTTAATTCTTTTCAGAATAGGCAAAAATTGGAGTTCACATAAAGGACTGAAAGTTTCAAATTGAATCAAAGATCATGAAGTTATGAAGTAAGGGAATATTTGTAATAATAACTTTACAAGCTGCACTAGATTATTTTTTTGTCTCAGATACCAGCTGCTGCTGCGTTCCATACATTTCCCAAGGATTAGTAAAACTTGGAGCTGTACACAATGCATTTTCAGCTTTTGGCATATTTACCACAGTGTCATTACACAATACAGTGGGAGGAAATGTCTGGGGGGAGAGCTTACTCCTGCAGTAGCTCAAAGGCTAAGCTTTTGGCTGCAGTAATAGGCTGCTGCAGGGCTGGGAGCTTGAAGCCTTTCTTTTCTGAAATGCGAGGTAGGATTTAAAACGTGCACTTGAACCCATGTCTGCTGGCTGCAAAAGGAGCGTGCCACCATGAGGTGGAATTTCCAGCAACATGGTGAGCATGGGGACTTTGAAAGGAACGCTCTGCAGTTCCTGTATGCAGAGAAGCCGGCAGCACTTGGAGCTGCAGTTAAATTCCATCTGCATGTTTCCCTCCAAAGTGAGGGAAAATCTTTTGGTATATTCCCTGATATAATAATGTCCTTCTTTTATGTAAGGAAGATTAGGTACAGCAGGAAAGACCAGAAAGGAAAAGTTGAAACTCAAATATTCCATCAGTTTGCACGTGGATATTTACCTGCACAAGCGCTGAAAATTAAATTTGTCTTTCAAAGGTTATTCTTGGCAGTTCACATGGCATACCTACAGCTATTTAAATTGCATAAGCTTTAATAGAGAAAAAGGAAAACATTTATTTTTTCTCAGTCCTTCAAATGCGTGAAAAGATGTGTATTGAGTGAAGCACAGTGGAGCAGTGATCGGACGGCTGTGGAGTGGTCTCACTGAGGAATTTAATGAGGTGAGATTATATGTCTCCTCAGGGATTACACTTCCTTCATTTTGTGAGCGTGTTGTGAGATTCAATAGCTTGTCAGTCGTACTGCAGCTTCTTTGAAACATGGGATGGAGCACAAAAGATGGCCTATGTGAGCAGCTTATATTTGGGTATACACGTTGTTTCTTGGACAATCTCTAACCAGCCTAAGCCAGAGCAGTAAGGAATAGGAGTGGTCGGAAATTTGCAGACTTTGCAGCTGTTGAAAATGTAACTATGTAGCACCGGGGTTCCCGTTTTTATGAGCAGCTGCATTTTGTCCTGTTCCATTTCTTTGCAGTGCAGCATGTCCCTCCATGACCAGGTGAAATCCCCCAGAGCTCCCATGCTGCAGGCTGCTCTTGGGGTTTGAAGTGGCAGTTACCAGTTCTGCTAAAGGAGCTGGACAGCAAACAGAGGTGGAGGCGGTTTATAAATGATGCAGTCTGCATTTTTCTGTGGTCTCATTTCTGATTGATGATAGGACAACATAAGCGAATGTTGGCTAAAGTGCCAAGTAAGCTGGGTGGGGATTTAAAACAATTATTTTGTTAAATACTTAAAAATCTATTTGTATTTTGTTGTGCACTCTCTAATAAATTATCAGCTTCAGACTAAGTAAGGGAAATCAATAATGTCTTAATTGTAAGAACAGGGCTCTGATTTAAGAGAGTACTTGCCATTAAACTAGTCTCTAGAAAGTTTTGTAATGAAATAGTTAGGCAAGATCTCTGTGAAACAAAAAGTGTGAGAGCACCTTTGTCCTGTTCACTCATTGCTGTGCAACATCTTTGGTTTGAAGACGTGTGTGTTTGTGCATACAAACCCAGTAACTGGACAGCTTATGAGACTTACAAATGGAAATTTGCCCAGAGATGTGGTGGATGCCCAATCCTTGGAGACATTCAGGGTCAGGCTGGATGGGGCTCCGAGCACCTGGTGGAGCTGTAGGTATCCCTGTTCACTGCAGGGGAGTTGGGCCAGGTGGCCTTTAAGGGTCCCTTCCAACTCAAACCATTCTGTGATTCTGTGATTCTAGTCTATGAAATCAATGAGAAAAGAGCATGGAGACAGACAGTGTGGCATTGCAGGGAGTGTAAGTCTGAAATAGGTCTTTTGCACCGGAGAGAAAGAAATTAGCCTGCACTGACATCTGTGCCCACAGTCACCTCAAGCATGTGGCCAGGTGGGTCTGTCTGAGTGGTGTTTGGTGTCTGTGACCGGCACTGCTTTTCCAGTTGAGTTGACAGATCTCACCTCGTTACCTCATTTTGCAGTCAACTTCCACAGTTATTAATAAGCCACAAAAGGGCTGAAAGATGTAAGAACTGCAGTTTCTACAAAAGGATCTGGGACATCTCCCTCACTGCGGTGCCTTCGCTCCTCTAAGCAGCCAAGCCAGGACAACTCCAACACTACAGCCATCAGACAGAATCAAAGAGAGCATCGTGCCGTCCTGGGGCATTTATAAAGGTTGCTGAGCAATGTGTGTTTGCTGTCCAGTGACAGTTATTGTTAATTCCTGGACATTAGAATTCAGAGCAGCGTGACCACAAAAGCAGCACCAAGGACGGTGCAGCAGACCAGGTCCATCTAGCGGCCAGCGAGAGGCAGGTGCAGAGTGTAGCAATGCAGATCACACTGGTTGCATTTCAGCACAATAAATACACAATTTCTGATCATTTAGAGAGGAAAAAAAGAGGCTGGGGGAAAAGTCTGTGGTCTGGAGATTATATTTTGCTGGAGTTTTAAGCAATTGAAAACAGTCTTGCATCACAAACACAGATTTCTGAGGAAATCGTAGCAGCACTTATTATTAACCATTCTTTCAGTATTGTGGCTGTGGGTATGTATGGTGTGTCTATGTGTTATCATAAATATGCAGAGATATGTGGATGGGTGAAACAAGGGAGAGCACATTTACCAGTGATTCTTTCTTACAAGGTCATTTGCTAAAAGCTGTGTCCTAACATAAGATTTATTTATGCTAGCAAACCTGTAATTATTTCAGTATTAATCTACTAGAAGTGTTTTCTCACTTGATTTCTTTCACTATAATCATGACTGAGTCTGCACAGCAGCTTTCTCTCAGGTGTGTAGGCAGCCATTTCACGGGGCTATTTTAAACTCTGAGTGAAGAAGCAAATAAACAGAAGAGCAGGATGGTTCCATGGCCCATACTGTGCAGTACTCGAGCGTGTTCTCCTCAATCATTTCAACTGGGGGAGAAAGTCACCAGTAGCTAAGTACAAAATACGATGCTCAGTTTTGGATTTCAGTGCCCTGTGCCAGTAGTACAGACAAATTTAATTAAAGTTAACAGCTTAAACAACTGCCAGACTCCAGAAAGTGTCCTGGTGAGAAGCTGTGCTTTGGGCTCCATGATTAATTTCCTGTCTTTTCACTTTCTGTCTGCATTGCTGTTCCCTTGAGTTCTTGGCTAAATGCACTGCAGCCATTAGAAATTAGGTGGTATCTGCATCAGTTTTGTCTAGCAAAATTGGTCCTAGCAGGGATAGTCTGGAAAGAAACCACTTTTTTTTTTTTATTATTATTTTTTTAAGTGATCTTGGCCTAGGAATATTGAGGACAAAGTGCAGATAGATAGTCACACTGATCAGCCGTCATTGTGTATTTTTGTCTGCAGTAATGAATTGCTGCAGCACTACTTCATATAGAAGAAAATTAATTTGGTTTTGCAAATGTCTACGAAAATCTTAAGCATACTTGACTCGCCAAATTTGACTAGTTTCAAAGGAATGGCAACTGTACGTTCCTAACATGTGAGCAACTTTCCATACTCAACACTTGAAAAAATAAAAGCGCCGAGACTCCTTAGCTAAGCCAATGTAGAAGCTTTGGCATGGCTGTATTACTCACATTTCATTGGTCTAGGCTTTTGGACCATTTTTGTTGCAGTGGAAGCTCTCCCACAATGTTTTAGGCAGGTATTGCCATGGAAAATGTCAGCTGAGATGGATGAAGTTTACCAAAGTTATGAGCAAGTGAAACATTCATAGATGAGCAAGGTGGCATCAGTGACAGAGACCTCCACCAGCTGCACTCCATGACAAGAAAAGTTCCAAGCACATGAGCAAGAAAAAGAACACCTCAAGTCATTGTGCAAGCTTCTTCAGGGCTCTACCAGATCTGTTATTTGTAAAATATTTTACTGTAACATATTCTGTATGTCTGAAGCAAAGTTCTGAGCTTTTTCTGTATGACTCAGGATCTTGCAGTGGAAAGATGAAGTAGCTAAAATTCATTGTGGTCCAGAGGAAGTCCCAGATGTCTCCAGCTGTAGTGCCAGATGACAATTTGGCGTAGAGTCCGAGTATCATTCTGTTTTGCATACTCTTTCTTTACTCATTAAAATAAAATGGACTTGATTTTGGAAGGGAGAAACTTCTGTTAAGAGTAAAAAATCTGATTCAGCAAGGAAAGCAGTTTGTTCCTCCTTAGCACAGTGTACTTTGCAAAATTATAATTATTGCAAACCAGGCTCTATTATTCTTCATCCCGGTACATAAAGTATTATTCTGTGTTCTTGGTACTGGTCTTCTTTCCACCACAATGGAAACCTTTCCATAGAAAAAATGTAAATGTTCATATGATTAGTACCTCACATTGCTAATTGCTTCACCTCAGCAAACATCGTGATGTTAAAAAATCTGGAGTTTAACTTCCAGTGACCCCCAAAAAAGCAAGATTTGACCTCTAGTGACCCCAAAGGGCTAATTGGTTGACCTCAGGCGACCCCCATGCAGCTTAAAAAATCTGGAGTTTGACCTCTAGTAACCCCAAAATGCCAAATTTGACCTCTAGTGACCCCAAAGGGCTAATTGGATAACCTCGGGTGACCCCCATGCAGCTAAAAAAAATCTGGAGTTTCACCTCTAGTAACCCCAAAGGCCAAATTTAACCTCTAGTGACCCCAAAGGGCCGGATTTGACCTCTAGAGGTCAAATTGAGGTTTGACTAGAGGTCACCCAATTTGCACTCTGGTGTTACTGTGACCTGTGTTATCTGTGTCAGCTCTCTGGATGCATTTCCTTGTTCCCCGGACGTAAGGGCTTACCCCAACCCCATTTCCCATCCCCAGTAGTAGTAGCACCTGGGAGGATCTCAGTGGACCCATTTCAAAGCCACCCTCTGCAGTCCCCCATTTATAAACGTGCTGCTCCTCACCCTACTGGTATCCACCACTGTACCCTCAGCACCTCTCCCTGGGCCCGACTTGATAAGCAGGCTGGGGAGATGCTGAGTAGGTTTGGAAAGAGAAGTCATCCCAAGGTGTATGTGGTACAATTGTATGTATGCACACTACTCCTTCCATGGAGCAATCCCAGATTCAGCAATTGTTCCAAAGACATCAGCACAGTTTTAAGTTTCAAAGTAACACTTCACTGGATTGACATTTATTAACAGTATACATCACATCAACACACAAGTAGTCCACAACAAACTCATCCTAAATTATCTGTGAGCATAAAATAGAGGAGTGTTGATACTCTGTAGCTTGCACAACTTCCAAGGAACAGGACTTTGAGTGCTGTTTGAGGCGGGAAACCAGTGGTATGGTACACCTTTCTTCTTTTGTTTTCCTTCATTCTGTGTTGGTGTTTTCTTTTTCTCTTGAATGGAAAGGTGGACCCCTCATCTGCTCTTGTTGCACTCTTGTTGAGTTTACTTCTTGTTCTTGCTTCTCATACATCATGCATGCAGCCACCTGCGCCTTCCTGCTTACCCAGCCTCTGTGTGTTTATGCCTTGCTGGTTTATCAAGTGCCTTATGCTATTGGAATTGTTGCAGACCTATGAAGTGCTAACCCACACTCCATGGTTATACTTGGTTAATTTGCTTCCACTTTTTAAGAGCAGTAGTGAACAGCCAAAGCAACCTGGCCCTGTTGGGTGGCCATTCAGCCCCAACACTGAGTATCTGTGCTGGAGTCCTCTTAAAGGATGGGGTGATTGCACAAGGGAGAAAGTAAATGCTACTACTACTTCTAATCATCGTCATCATCTTGGGAAGGTTTCCAGCACTTTCTTATATATGTTCTGGAGAAGGAATCCCCAGCAGATGTCATGTCCTGTTGTGGCGCAGCAGATGGAAACAACTGCACTATAGACTGTTCATAGAAGAACAGGAATCTGCTTACTGACATAAGTTGCTGTTTAATCACAACATTAACAAGAATCAGGATGGCTGGATACGCTTGCTTTTCTGCATAGAGGGTAAACACGCACATACAGGGCCCTCCTGTTGAGACACAAGGTACAGAGTGGGCCGCCTTGCTTCCTAAACTCCTTGAACCATGGAGCCTAAGTGTGGCTGGATCCTCTCTTAGTCCCAGAATTGGTCAACAGTTTTTGTCACAATCAATCCAAGATGTGGTCTTAGCAAAGCTAAAAAAAAAAAGAACAGGTTATTAGTCACTTACTGAGGACCTGTATCAGCAAGGTGTCTTGATGTCAAGGTGTAAGGATTCTCTGCACAGGCATAACCTTGAGAGGTATCTCTACTCACAGTGAGATGCAACTGGCTACTGTGCAGGAGAGCTCAAAGGGGCTCTTAGGCTACTCCCTGTTAATGGGGTAAGATGATTAACTCGTAGTCATAGTGTTGTCTGAAGTTTGGAGTACCAAAATGGAAGGAATAGAGTTTCTGTTTTGCAGCAGAAAGGAGGCGGGAAAGGAAGAGCTACTTTAAGTGCAAGTGAAACAACAGTAAGCATGGGGCGCACCAGTGGAGCTGAGTGCCTCCAGCACTGAGACAGGCTGAAGCAGCCTGCTCCATGCAGGAGGGAGGCTATCCATTAGAACTACTGGTAGGAATTCCTTCTGCCCTTCACACTTAAGATCTTGGGATAGATGGAAAACCCCTGTCTTAGCATCTCCACTTAAGTCAGGCAGGGAGTTATGCTAAGTTACATGCCTGGGAGGTCTTTGGACATGCACTTTGGACACAACAACCCCATGCATCACTACAGGCTTGGGGCAGAGTGACTGGAAAGCTGTGCAGAGGAAACGGACCTGGGGGCGTTGGTCAGTGCTCAGCTGAACATGAGCCAGCAGTGTGCCCAGGTGGCCAAGAAGGCCAATAGCATCCTGGCTTGTATCAGAAATAGCGTTGCCAGTAGGAGCAGGGGGGTGATCATCCCTCTATACTCAGCTCTGGTTAGGCCTCTGCTGAGTACTGTGTTCAGTGTTAAGCCCCTCACTGCAAGAAAGACATCAAGGCCCTGGATAGTGTCCAGAGAAGGGCAAAGAAGCTGTGAGGGGTCTGAAGCACAAGCCTTATGAGGAGCAACTGAGGGAACTGGGATTCTTCAGTCTGGAGAAGAGGATGCTCAGGAGAGATGTTATTGGTCTCTACAACTGCCTGAAAGGAGGTTGTGGTGGTGGGGATCAGCCTCTTCTCCTGTGTAACTAGCAAGAAGACAAAAGGGAATGACCTTAAGTTGCACCAGGGAAAGTTCAGGTTGGATATTAGGAAGAATTCATTCTCAGAAAGAGTGGTCAGGCATTGGAACAGGCTGCCCAGGGAGGTGGTGAGCTCACCATCCCTGGAATTGTTTAAGGAAAGGGCAGATGTAGTACTTAGGGACATGTTTTTTGTGGGCAACACTAGTGGTAGGTAGACGGATGGACTCAGTGATCTTAGAGGCCTTTTCCAATGAAAAATGATTCTATGATTCTGTGCACAGGCTTTCCTTTTCTAGATGCAGTTTCAAACACAATAATCCACATCAAGATTGTGTGTCATACAGTTTGATTGAATGGAGAGTATTTTAGGCATAGTATTAAGAACTCAGTTATACTAAAGGAAGAATTTTGGATCACAGAATTGCAGGTGTTGGAAGAGAACTCAAGAGATCATCAAGTCCAACCCCCCCCGCTAAAACAGGTTCCCTACAATAGGTTGCACAGGTTAGCATCAGGATGGGTCTTGAATATCTCCATAGAAAGGGACTCCACAACCTCTCTGGGCAGCCTGTTCCAGTGCTCCATTACCCCTACCGTAAAGAAGTTCTTCCTCATGTTTGTATGGAACTTCCTACATTCAAGTTTTAGGCCACTGCTTCTAGTTCTATCACTATACAACACTGAAGAGAGCCTGGCTCCTTCATTTGCCTCCCACTTCCCTTTAGATATTTGTAAACATTAATCAGGTCCCCCCTCAGTCTTCTTTTCTCCAGGCTGAACAGACCCAGGTTACTCAGCCTTTCGTCATAAGGGAAGAACTGTCTAGCCCTTCATAAAGGTGAACACTTGCAGAAAGTTCATGGTCATATGTAATTATTACCTTAGTCTGTCACTCCATGTTAACATGTTCCTCTTGCATAGATGATATTTACAAATGGATGTGGGGCCATGTCTGATAATAAAGTACATTCTTCCTCAGAAAATAATACAGTTAAGAGAAAATCACTCTTTCTTCTACTTAGAACCCAGCATTTTAGTTTTACTTCTTCTGTGTGGGTTAGATGTTCATTCTGTTTTGGGAACTCTAACTCTTACATTGTCGTATTGTCACATGCTCTCACAAATGCCATTTGAAAATGGGCAGAACCCAACTTCCTGCTCATAGCTCAGTCTTTCCTTACCTTGGTTTCCTTACCTCCTAGCATCCCTTGGATTTGTAAATGATCTTGGGCTGTTACTGGCATTCATCTGAAATAGCATCAGTGCACTCCAAATAAGAAAAAGATGAAGAATGACACCATCCTGCAGGATTTCATGTGGCTGGATGTGCCTTTGTGAAGACAGACCTACAAAAGAAAATTGATTAGTCATTGATGCATCTGATGTAGTTACTCAGCTTCTAAGCTGTTACACTGGTGTATGTCTTCTGCTGTTCTGCTGCAAACTTCTGATTTAAATCTGATTCTTTACTGCAAAGTTTTGTTGCACTTTACCCATAAAGATTATTTTTTATCTAGAAAAACTTAGGGATTGGGGTTCAGGTCCCTGCAGGTTGGCTGCAGGACCAAGGACATTTTCACAAATGCATAAAAATCCCTTTAACTTCATGCTTTGACTGTTCTGTGCTCTGATGCTAAAATAGCTGAATTTAACTTGCTTCTCTATTCCTTCCTTTTCAGAACATCAGTATTGGGGCTCAGACCTGCAGCTTCCCAAAATGCCTTTTGAAGAAATCATGTACAATGATGAGAGTGCCTACAAGTGGCTGTGCACCCTGAAGAAGATGGGAGTTGTGCTGTTAACAGGAGCTGCTGCAAGGCAGGGAGAGTTGGTGAAGCTTGGCCACAGGATAGGTTTCCTGCGTCTCACTTTTTATGGGTGAGTTGGGATTTTTAATAACCTTGCTTTGCCAGCTATGTAATTACTTCCAGTGCATTTGAATTCAGCTTGCTGGACCTCTCTCGTGCATTAATTTATTAAAACAGGATTAATTTTTCCTTGCCTGCAGATGCAAAGACAGTTCTTACTGAAAAGCCACAAGCAGTCCCACAAGGCAGCATTGTGTACCCCATGAGGCTACACAGAAGGCCTCTTCCAAATTGCTATATCCACAAACAACAGTGGACTTTGCAGCTTGGCCTAGATTACCCCTTCCTTGGTAAGATTTCTGGAGTAGATTCACATCTTAACTTCAGTTAATGTGTTGTGCAGGAACAGACAACACATTGAGGAGAAGAGGTACAATGCAGGCTGGTTGAAATCCAGCCCCAGAACCCAGCTCCACAGCATGTCCAGTGCCCCTCTGGGCACAGATCCCAGCCCTGTATGCTCCTGGGATAATAGATAGTGATATTAAAGCACTGTTATTTCTTGTGCCTGAACAGACCCCAAAACCAGAATATTTAGAGCTTTCCATCTAGAGAGCTCCCTTCTCCCCTATAAAAAAAATAAAACATAAGACTTCTCCTTCACTTGGACCTCTGATTATCAGAAAATAACCAGGTAGACTATGCGGGCAATAACCAGTGTCTCCTCGTTTGACTAAAATGATTTAAAACAGAAAGAAGTAGAAATATAAAAAGTCAGCCTTTGCCAGAAGGACCACATTCCCTCCAGTCTTCAACTCAGAAAGGAAGATTTTCTTCCCCTTCATGCAGTTGGAGGCTTTTTTTTTTTTCCCCCTTTCTACTTACTGGGCCAGAAAGAAGAGTAGTTTTCAATGTTAGCTGGGATTCAGTCATGTCAATCCTACTAAAACCAATGGGAACAGAACTCTCTCCTTGACTTGGAAACCTCACCCAGTGCTAGTTAGCGTTTTCTGCTGTTAAAAGCATTCCTGATGGCAGGCACTTCTCTGCTTGGCAGCCTACCACAGGTCTTGACAACTTGTGCCATGATGAAAGTGGTACTTCTTGCTGCTTCTGTTCTGACAGGATCCTAGTAACAAAGTTAAGTCAACAAGAGATTCAGATTTAATTGTATAAAAAAGACCCTCCAATTTTTTATGATCTCTTTCATAAAGTTAGACATGCACCTTGCTGATTCTCACCAAATATGATTATAAAGAGTAATGTTTACTAAATACTTCCCCTTGTTTCAGGCCAAGGTGGAAGTTGAACGTCAGTCCACATCATTTGGACAAATAACAGTTAGAGCTGCTTTCACTGTTTAAATCAAATTTTCTGTTGGTGTTGATTAGACCTTAATTTTATGCTGTTAATCATGAAGACCATAAACAGAAAGTTGGGCTGCAAAGCATTAACCCTTCTCAAAAGAGTCATTCACTATTCTGCTGTACAACTGTTAGCCGCATCTCCCTACAGTAGGCTTACGCGTACACCCCGGCACACACAGTGCTCTTGAAATGGGCTTTAAGTGACTCTCCAGACCGTGTTTTTTTTTTTGTTTTTTTTTTTTTTTTTTTTTTAAGTCTTTTAAAAAATAATTTTATTATTTTGGCTTATTTCTGGGGAGTAGTGGTGCTGTTTTTTTTTCCCCAAGTGTTTTATAAGAAAGCAGTTGCTTAATTTTTGCCATGTATATCTGGAATCCACTCTTAAAATACTACAGAGGAGAGAAGGCTTTACCTATGGTATCTTTTCTCCTAACTTAACCTGTTTAATTCTCAGGCAGTTAGTGCCATACCTAGTTGCGCTGCTCTTAGACATTGCTCACAGTAGCAGAAACTCTCCTGAGCTTTCAGTCTTAACAACAGACTTAGAGCCATTTTATGTCTCTTCCTCTCTAAAAAAGAAGTTCATATATTACTGGCAGGTAGTTCTAAAAAGAGATTTTTTAGAACTGTAATAACTGTTGCTAATCCCCTTGCTATTTCACCAGTGCTCAAATGCAAGACCTAACAAATACTGTAAAGAAAAGGGATGAATTTGGATTGGTCCAGCTTGGCAAATAAAGCATACCTCAGCAGGGCCATGTATGCTTACTGGAACATAACAGTAACAGATATATCCCAGACAAGAGGAAAAATGTAAGCCTTTTTCACATCTAGATGTCTGCTTGGTACACGCTACCCTACAGTGTCATTAGAATCATAGAAAGGCTTGAGTTGGAAGGGACCTTAAAGACCAACCAGTTCCAACCCCCTGCCACGGGCTGCTTCCCACCCACCAGAGCAGGCTGCCCCATCCTGCCTGGCCTTGAGCACCTCCAGGGATGGGGCATACATAGCTTCTCTGGGCAGCCCCACCTGCACCTCCCAGAGGGCTCCAACTGCCATAGAAGGATGCGAGTCTCAAACCTTTTGTGAATGAGACCTCAATTTTTAATGAAGTGCAAGGCCAGACAATTTAAATGTGGCTTCAGTTCCTACTGCAACCATTTGCCAAAACTAAAGATGTGCCAGGCACACTAGTTCTCTGCTCAGAGAGACTAAGCTCACATTGCCTCTTAATGCCAAAAAAAAATTGCTACATCTATCTGGTGCCAAATTTCCTGCTCAGTCAAACAGTATGAGCAATTGAGGTTGAAATCTAACCGTGATTCCTAAGTCATAAACCATTCCAACTGCTCTCCTCTCTCTAAGGGTGAGAGCCTTCTAACGTTACCTGTATTTTCTTCCTTCACTTATCCTGCACTTGCTAGCTCTCTGCATGGTTGAGTTGATACTTCAGAGCCACTGATACCCTGACAAAGTGAAACTGATTATTCTCCATGCTTAGCACCCAGCTCCCTATTAGCATTGCTTTCTCTCTTTAACCATGACTGGCTGCAGTCAGCGATGAGCTTCGACAGCAGCTCCACACATGGAAGGGTTCCCAGGGACCAGCTCCCTGCCAAGCATAGCAGCAGGACAGCTCTGACTTCTTTCGTGAGGTATCACAGTAACTTATAAAGTATTCTCATTCCAGCAATCATATATAGAATTGCAGAATTGTTTGAGTTGGAAAGGACTAAGGTCATCTAGTCCAACTCCCCTGCAATGAATATTTTATTTTACGTTTGTGGAGTATATAAAATGATTTTGGTCTGCATGTTCTTTAGCCTCTTTTTTAAATATTAAGAAGTAATACTTGAGCACACTACACATAGTATATTTGGTGTACAGTAGTCCAAAAGGGAAATAAAATGAGTTTTATATTTTTCTTTCAAGTAATTTATGCTCCTGAGATGCCACGGACTGCTTATGGTGACATATATAGACAGCAATCTACAGTATGCATTTGTTGAGGGCTGTCTTCAAGCATGTGCTCTGTACAATCCTAACATGTGATTCAAGGTCTTAATTCCTCCTGCACAGCATATAACTCGAAACATATTTTGGTTATGCTGCAAGGTGATGTATTCATGGCTTTGTTATATAACAAAGATTATACTTTTTTTGCAGTTGTCAGTAAAGTTTTTTACAGCGTTTTGTCAAATTTCAAGTCACAAATCATATAATCAGATAAAGGGGTTAAGCCTCAGAAAGAGCAGGAGAGAAAAAGAAGTTAGAAAGTTTTTCCTTCAATGGCAAGTCTGCAAGTACCAGGAAAGCTCCCACTGTAAAGGTTAGTGTGTTTTCCAAGACTGTGAAGCTTTAACATTAACTAGGGGGAAAAACAACATAGCTTTTCATAACATTCATCAGCATGTACTCAACCTGGCAAGAATGAATGTAAAGCTGATAAGGAAAGCTCCAGCTTCCACTCTCTTACTTCTGAAGATGATGATTTAGCCCAGCAGATAGGCTTAGTTCACGTCCTCACCTGATCCTTACATGCAGCAAACCACCCCCACTGGAAGCCATCTTTTCCTGAGGCCAGATGCCCCTCTGCATACTCAGCTGTAGCACTGTTTAAAAATAAATAAATAAATAAATCACCAGCATTGCTGAAATAAACCGCCTTTCATAGAATGGCTTGGGTTGGAAGGGACCCCAAGGATCATCAAGTTCCAACCCCCCTGCCACAGGGCAGGACCACCAACCTTTTATATATGATTTTATATCATTTTTAATGTTCAAAGATGCAGTAACTCTCCTCTTCTGTGATTTCAGACTCTCACCTTGCACTAGCTGGTTGTTCAATACATTTGCTCTTTGCCCTTTCATTGTACAGGCCGACTTGGCAAGTGCAGGACAAAGCAGATGCCAACAATGTGGCTTACACAACAGGGAAGCTGTGCTTTCACACCGACTAACCTGTCCTGCAGCATCCACCTGGGGTAAGGTGAACCTACCAGCTTCTTCACAATGCAAAGGGGGAAAGCACGAGGGTCCAGTATGTGCTTTTGATATTGCTTTCATTATATCAAAGAAGTCGGGAGAAAAATGATTAAAATGCTGTATTGCCTCCTACAAACCAGCTGAGGTTAGACGAGTTTTCACCTGTTCTTAAGGAGGCACTCTGTAAAGCTGAACCGCCGCAGGAAATTCATACTCACCCCATCCCTGTCACAACAAAGCCCAATCCACTTCAGAGAACTGAAAAATAATAGAAATGTATGCAAAGGAACAGGGTTAATCCTGCAAAGGTTTGTGTCTATACCTACAACTTCCCTTTCTAATTTGTCAGAGTACTTCATATCATATTTTTCATTGATTATGTAAAACATCAGTGTGGTTTATCCACGTATAAATGCCATATTAACATCGCCTATTAAAGTCATTTAGATGCTCTTCATTAACATAATACTAAGATTACGAATAAGAATAGAACAATTGTAGCCATTGGACAGATCAATACAATGGGAAAAGCATTACAACAAAGGTGAGATGATGAAAGGACTGACACAATAGAGAGGTGCTATAAGGGAAGAAGATTGCTCACCCATATCAGAAGATTCTAGGTTCTCAGAGGAAAGCTTCACCAAGGAGGGATCTCCAGGAAGAGATCCTGCCCCAGTCACAGTCAGCCCTTAAATGAGATCTAAGAGAGGTGGAGCCAGGCTCTGGGTAACTGGAATGGTCTGGCCCCCAGTGCCACCGATCATCAGTCTATCCCCATTAAATTGGATGCCCATAAATAATTGATGTTTCCACACCAGTGTCAACCAGTGTCATAACTCTTTGTATGTTCTTTCGAGACCAAAAAATTGTCAGCTCAGCATAGGGCCTCAAGTCTCACCTGGAGGCCCTGGTTACAGGGGGACTGGCATCCCCCGTCACAAAAGTAACTGCACAATTGCCAATTCTTTTTCCTCAGGTGGCTTGGGCATAGTGGCCCAGGTCACTTGAGGAGGCTTTTTCCTTTTACTGGGAAATCTTTCAAGTTCCATGTTGTTGTTGGTATTTTGTCAATAGTTGTCACACCAGGTTTTTTGGGGTGATTCTGAAATTTTTGATTGTCCTCTAACTGCCTCCATAGCTGGAGGAGGACATGATTGGGCTGGCAATCAACTTTCACAAATTGAACCCCACCGCTGATTAAGTCGTTAAATATTTGTTTTCAGGAGACCCATACGGGTCCCAGTTGAGGAGTCCATGGGGTGGGTCTCTGGTTTTAGTTACGGGGAGGACCTCTGCCCCTTCCAACATTTGGATATTGCACACCTGATCTGAAGGCACTCTTGTCTCCCATAGATCAGTCACCAATTGGGCAGCCTGTAGGATAATGGCCTCCAAGGTCACTGAGGGGTTGTGTATTGGACACCAGTGTGCCATACTGGTGGGGAGGAGCTTGTTGTAATATGAGGTCCCTCATCCCCGCCAAAAACTTAAAGTCTGGACTCTCAAAGGCATTGTCATATATTGCCTCCTTCATTCCTAATTCTCTAACATAATTTTGAAGTTCCTCCATTGTGGTCCATAGACCAGTATTTATCAGAACATCACTTCTGCTGGGCCATGTGATTCTACATGCCGCCATTACCCATTAAGTTAGAGAATGGTTTTTGTAATTACGTATCACAGTGGCATATAGCCTTTGTCTGAGAGCCAGATTTGTGGTAATGGATGCCAGTTTAGAAATTTCAGGCCCATTAATTACCACGCTTTCGGCCGCCATGTCCCATAATCTCAACAGCCAAGCTGGTATGCTCTCTCGTGGTCTTCGCTTAAATTGTAACAGATCCATGAGCTCAGTTGCTGTGTACAGGCACAGCACTACATGTAACGAGGTATGTTCAGGGGGCCACTCTTTGAGTGCTAACCTTGCTTGTCTGTCTTGGATTTGCTTAGTCTTCTGAGATATTACTGGCATTATTTCTAGAGGATCTGAGGTTCCCAGATCCTCTAGTTGACTTAGTTTGCTTGGCCTCCTGGGGTTCAACTAGGATCCAAGGATCCTGCTGATCTCTTTTTATTTTCTAGCTGTCTAATATGAGCTTTCAAAAGCTCGTTTTCATCTTTTAAGTCTTATTCCAAGGAATGATATGTGTCAATAGTGAAAAGCAGTGACCACGTCATGGCAGATGCTGCTACTATTCTTTCCTCGGTTCTCAAAAAATTTTATCCTAATTTATTCAGGAAGTCAGCCATTTTTTATGGGGATTTAATAATGGGACCATTGCCCCTTAGAGGCCCCTATTCTTTAGTAATCCAAGCAACGCTTAGCCATGGGAACCTAAGAATCCCAGGGGGTTTTCCCTGGGAGTTCCTCTTTTGGTGTATTTGGGATCCCAGTGACCATCCAATGCATAATTTTTTTTAAGATAATCCATCATAAATAAGTACCTGCCTGGCTTGCCAAATGTAGCAATGGGACAGATCAACACAATGGGAAAGGCTGTACAACAAAGGTGAGATGACAAAAGGACTGGCACAATAGAAAGGTACTAAAAGGGAAGATTGCTCACCCATATCAGAAGATTCTAGGTTCGCAGAGAAAAGCCTCACCAAGGAGGCATCACCAGGAAGAGATCCTGCCCCAGTGGTAGTCAGCCCTTAAATGAGGTCTAAGAGAGGTGGAGCCATGCTCCACCCCTTCCGGTCACACCATTGAATTGCCTTCAACTGTGCTCCCACGGCTGACTTGGTCCTTTCCCCAGGTGCTCAATCAGTGGTTCAGGCCACGACTCAACAGTTCCCATACAACAGTACTTCGTTAATTGAGCACAGATGTGAATTACCTCAGTGTCTTGTGTGTGCCAAGGCTCTCACTGCTACCAAACACAAGTAAAAGGGCAAAACCTTTTTCATTCAAACATGCTCACAAGACGTAGAATCCAAAGGCAGTGGGACAGGAGGGCAGGAAGCTGCTGCATCATGTGGATAAGCTATCTGTAGCCTTTGCAAGCCAATGAAGATCAGAGGTGGAATGGCTGTCTGCCAGTCTTAGGCAGAGCTGTTTCCTTCTGCTTTATGCTGATGGAGTCCCCTCCTGCACCAGCAGCTGTTTGGGCCTTCCCTCAAGGGCTACGAGTGCAGCACTTCAGGAAACTGTGATGAACTGTTCTCTGCTCCTCTCTCCCCAGTGTTTCTAATTTTTCCTCCCACTGGTCTCAGAAATAGTTCACCACCATGGAAGGGAAACGTGCCCATTGTAAGCTTTGCATTTTTAAGGGTAGCTGTGTTGGCATGACAGATGTATATTGTCTAGTTTGGCCAAGATTAATGTGCTCTGCACGATGCTGGACTTATCAACATCCCAGGGAGTTCTGCTAGATCAGACTTATACTACTTTAGAGTTCAGACTTCCTGTTCCATCCTACTCCTTGGCAATTTCACTACAAAGTGCAATTAAACTTCCTCAATCCTATTTTATTACAGACACTAGGCCTGTTGCCGTCCGTAAGCTACCTTTCCCCCTGTGTGAACACGTAACTCACAATGCAAGAGCAGAGTAATCCTCTTTGCAGAGATGAGGAGGGAGACTGCAGCAAAGAGCAGTTTGAGAGAAAGAACTGACAGCAGAGACTTGCAGTTGACTTGCAGGAAATAATAACAGGCTGCAAGTGTTAGAAGATATCTCAAAGGGGATGCATTTATGAACATGGTACTTCAGTTTTCTGCCTGTATGATAATGGTTGCAGAGTGCTACAAAGCTACAGGAGTTGAAACTCAGTGTTTTGCTGGAAAAAAACCACACAGATATGAGAAGACTGATTCTAATGGACTGTTAAATACAGAAGCTAATTCTTCTTGAAATGAGATCTTAATTCATTACAGGTTCAGTTTCTCCACTGTATTAAACAAACAGACACAGGAGGTGAGAGCGAAATTGTAGATGGATTTCATGCAGCTAACAAGCTGAAGCACCAAAATCCTCAAGCGTATCAGATCCTGACCTCTACTGCTGTAGACTACACGGACGTTGGGGTTGACTACTGTGATTTTGCTGTGCAGGGTAAACAAAGGATCATAGAGTAAGTGGCCTCCATCCTCACACAATTACACTGGAAACTAAAATTGCTGATGTATGTACGGTGGAATGTGTGTTGGTAGGTCTGCTCCTGCCACCTTGTGGGGAAATGGTGGCTTCACTGGGTCTGGGGTTACATCTTCGTTGTGGCTTTTTTTTTTTGGCCAGCATGTTACTTTACTTTCCTCTGACACACTACAGCATAGTTTTCCTTATTCGGTCTCCCCTGCACTAGCAAGAACTCGTGGGCATTAGGGTAACTTCTAGGCACGGTGCCACAGCAGCTGGGCTTGTTACTAAATTCCAGTCCGTGCTATGTGTCTGCACATCTGTACCATGCCAAAGAGAGGTCCTAATTTGAAGCATTTAGACTAAGAACTACACACCATAAAAAGATCAAATTCAACTTTCCTTAATAATTGTGAATTTTAAAACTTTGACTCTATGATTAATGTGTACAGAATACTGATTTTTGTGGAAACTGTCTGCATTTTTTTTCTGATGACCCCTTTCCCTAGTTAGGATTGTCAAGTTCCTATCCAATAATGATCTTGAATGAAGGAAACAAACTTGTCCTTTGACATAGAATTGAATTTAGTTGTAGAAAAACACTGAAGGAGAGTTCAGCCATCCATTAGCTACGTCAAAAGGTTTCTGTTCCTTCCCTTATCTGTTTTGCAGCGTGGATTACAGAGGCCAAGCAGTTCGCATCAATTTCAATAATGCAACAAGAGACACAGTGTTTGACATACCGGCTGAAAAAGTGCGGCCATTTTATGCAGCTCTGAAGGAATTCAATGATTTATTAAACAGCACAGAACACAAGTTTACTTACAAGCTGAAACCAGGTCAGTAAGTTGTTTCTCTTTGCAGTGATTTTTCACATTTTTCCTGACACGTCAAAACATTCTAGCACTGTTAGCTCTACCCTGTCACAGAGAGGAAATTTCAGCCTTCTGTCACCTGTTTTATATCACTGCTGTATCCTTACATTCATTTCATAGTTTCTTCTGTCATTGCTTCACTATAAAAAAAAAAACACAGTTTGTGATGGGCAATGTAGTCTATCTTATGACACTGACAACTCATGCCACGTAGGAAACTTGTCATATCAGTAGCACCATGTCACTTGCACAGCTGTTGGGCCATCCCAATTCATCACATGATATGCAACCACATCCTCATCCCTCTGCTTCATTTGATACACAACACTCCACGTTGTTAATGGGGCACCTTCATAACTGCTGCAGGAGCTGCAGAACAGCTCAGAAATCACAGATGCACGCTAAGGGAGACTGAACACCACAGCAGGGAATTCAGCTATCTTCTTTGCGCAGACACTGAATGCCTGAGTACAGGGCTATGTTCTGAACATATAATGTGCTGCACAAATGTTCTTTAAAAGTAAGCCTATGCATATTTTTTAACGAGCTTGGCCTTAATCTCAGATCCTTTACTCTCCAACTATAAAATAAAGATACGAACAGTCACCTCTCACAAGGTGTCACAGAAGTAAACTCTTTAGCGTATCTGACGGCCTCGCACACTGTGATGCTACTTGCTTTAAAATATCTGTGAGGAAACTCATCATTACCTATTCTGAACATACAGTAAAATAATGTATATGATCACATAATAAATGGTAAAACAAAGTACTTCAAAGTACCATCAATTAATGCTCCAAAACGGTGGTAGAGGGAAGAGGGAGAAAGAAATAAAGAGTATGAGGTTATTTAATTAGAGATTTTTAATTAGTGATTTATCATAATGATAGCACACAAGGGAGAAAAATTGAAATGGTGAGCCGGCCTTAATTATGCCAGTTCCTAACTTCGTATCTTTTACAGGGATAGTAATGCAGGATGCATATTATAGTATAAGTACTTCCAGGCTGATCAAGTGAAAATCGCCCTTGTGCCTTGATCCCTTCTATCCTTCCCATGGATTTGCAGTAGTCGTGCTTCCATTCAGGATGTGCTTTTCTCTGGAGTGTAGATCCCCTAACACTTCACTTAATTGTGCCTCTGAGCCATGTCAAGCCTACATACCCCTGGGGCTACATAATGCACTGGGTTAGGCCCCAGCTGCAGGTTTTCTGTTGATCTCTGTATCTACCATCACCTCAGTACAGCTTTTTCCAAACAATAACCAAGTGGATAAATGAGGTAGAAAGTTAAAATGAAAGGTATGTGTTGTACATTACTTTGGTCTAAAATTCTTGCACAGTTCGGGCAGACTCTATTTGTCCATGCATCCCAGCCTCTGGGAAGAAAAATTTAATTTCTTTTATTGGCAGTTCTTTTTTAAACAGGACCTTCTTATAATGAAACTGGTCTAATCATGTTGTCTAAGATATCCCAGCTGGTTTCTTTTCTGCCTGCCCACGAGATTGGCCAATACAAGAAAAGCAGCAGAGTTGGAGAGGGACCTACCCTCTTATTTGAAATGATCACTCCCTAGCTGTTGATATAGATCTACCTCAATGTTATCCATTTGAAGGAATATAACATACCAAATGTCAAACTTATTGCAATCTCTTTCCAGGAGACATAGTAACGTTTGATAACTGGCGTGTGCTGCACGGCCGCAAGAGCTATCAGTCGGGCTCTGAAGTGACACGTCACCTCGAGGGCGCCTATGCAGACTGGGATGTGGTCATGTCAAGGCTCCGTCTCCTCCGAAAGAGGGTCCTCAATAGGGACTGAGTTTCCTGATGACTAGAACAAGCAAAACTAGATTGCCTAGCCTCAAAAAAAAAAAAAAAA